>JABVZY010000350.1:5568940-5612527 GCA_020883555.1 Drosophila nannoptera | reverse complement strand
TTCTCCGCCATCTCCATCTCCTCCGCCTGCATCTGTTCATTCCGCGAGCACATTGAGCGCACTGTGCCCAGTACTCGCGTATAATCCAAATGGGCATCGCTGCCAATCTGCAACAGAAGCCAACAAGTATTCTTTTAATTTTCAAATTTAACACGATTCAACAAAATTGGATCGCCTCCTCGAAGGAAATCAACTATACGTAAGAAACTTGTGCACAATTAAATATAACATTCGGTCCTTTGAATGCTTGTCTGTTGATGGGAGAATGTTTGATAAGTCAACATAATTTCTCTTCAAATACCAATTCTTTATAGAACATGAATTCCAACTTATCAAAGTTTCCTCCCATCAATTAAGACCATTTCTTGTGCACTTTTACAAACAATTGAAGGAGAAATAATGTTGATCGTGCCGAGTTATTATTAATTAATTCTTTTTGTTTTTTCTTTAGCTGAGGTGAAGGTTGAACAATTGTTGCAAGAAGTTAGCATTGTTAGCGGTATTTGATATTAGTAGTAGCAAGCCAATAATGCGAGCGAGAGATAGATTGAGAAAGAGAGCGCAACGAGATGAAGGGGTTTACTTACGCTATCCTGGGGCATTGGCGTTGACGGTATTACTTTGACTATCGGCACTATTGGCAACTTTGCGATGAAGGATTTGATAACAATAACGACAATATAATAGCGCGAATGAATGAAAATGATTCAATTAACAATTCAGTCAACAATCAACAATCAACGCATCGCACAAACTGTGTGCGATTCTACGATTCAAATTTATGGATTTAAAATCTCTGACTTCTAAAATCTTCGGCTCGAGCCGAAGGCCAAAAAAAGGTCAACTACCGGCCGGATCTCTTAGCTTAAGAATATGATCCCTCAATTCACTACTCGACTCCGAATTATATAATTGATTATATCCTTATCTTCGATATATAACCCATCTTTAGACGAATGCAGACAAGTAATTCCTTACTAGAACTAAATCTTCATTAAGTTGAGATCCAACGTCTCGTAATTGACATTTACGTCTCAAGGAACGTTTGATTGATGAGGACATTTCGTGCGGAATCTGTTTTGGGACTTACCGTTAGACGCTTAGGCTCATCGTTGATATCTATTTGTGTGATCGTCTGGTTGGACTTGAGCACCTCGGCAATTATATTCAGACTTTCCACCTCTAATTTATTGTCACGAATGTCGATACGCTGGAGCTTACTGTTGCCGCCGTTTGCTAGAACGGAGGCAAGCGTTTCGATGCCTTTAGCGCTGAGATGGGCGCTCTGCAAGCCCAGCGTGGTGAGCGTTGTATTCTTAATGAGGGCATCTTTGATGGTCGCCACAAAATCATTGGACAAACAATTTTTGCCAATATTTAGCAGTTCCAGCGATGAGCTACGAGATAGAAGATCCGCAATCCACGGGCCGCACTCTTTGGTCAGGTTATTGCTCCACAGGGCGAGCGCCTTTAGTCCGCTTGGTGCACGATTTGCTGCATCCAGCGTTGCATCGGTTAGATGACGGCGTGACAACGTGTCATTCTTGGTCAGCTTCTCGGCGAGATGCGGATCCGCGGCGCTTGTGCTACCATCCAGCGAGTTCTCGCTGCACAGACTGTCCGAGCTCTGGGAGTGATTGCGTGTGGACTGATTGAGGTAGGCGCAACTGGTTTCAATGCGGCGCAGACCACAGCTGACGCCACCAGGAGATGTTGACGGCGGCGGCGGAGTAGGTGTCGGACTGGGACATGGACTGGTGCTAGATTCTTTATCCATGGCCGCTATCGTCACCTTTGGCGCCGCCGTCGCCACAATCACTTCCGGCACTGCCGTCACCACAATCACTTCCGGTTCTGCCGTCGCCACAATGACTTCCGGCAAAACGGACTCCATCTGCACCATGCCATGCACAGCATCTGCTGACGTGGAAGTGGGCGTAACTGCCTCTTCGGCAACCAGTAGACACTCCGTGGACTCACTGGCTATAGTCGCTGTCTCAATGGCCATCTCCTTGGCCATCTCATCCAGTCGCGTGCTCTCCAGCGACACAGACAACCGACTAAACTCGTCCGGTAAATGGCGACTAATGTCACCCTCTGAAGCGCTCTCGAATGCCGAATCGGTGCTGTGCGTATCCTCGAAATCATCACCAGCTTTCGCATTTTTATTCATGTCCAACGGCCTAGAGCCGCTCGGCCCCGCAACACCATTAATGCAATCACTTTCCTCGGGAGTGACCTCGTATATGGATGCGGCTCCATTTGCGCAGACAGCGACGGCAGATGCTCCTATTTGGTCTATAACTCCATTATTATTATGGTTGTTGTTATTCATATTGTTGTTGTTAATATTATTATTATTGTGGGAATTAGCATTGTTGTTATTCTGTACACAGGTTTCATTGGGTTCAACGGTTTTAGCCTCTGTTGAGGGAGTAATATCTGCAAGAAGCCAAAAACAAACATTATATGATATTTAAATTCAATGTAACAATTTAAAACTTCAGATATGACTATATAAACAGCCCTAATCGGCTAGGCAACAATAATAAACGGATATTTTACAAAAAAAAAATATTTATCAAACTATATGGATTTAGATAACAAACTGGATATAAATAGCATAGATATAAAATGGATATTCTAATTCGGATTTAAAAGAATATTTTTTAATTTGCTTGGTTACGAAACTAATTTTCAAATCCATATGAATAAATATTTGATCAAACGCTAGTATTATATTCATGGCTAGACTTTACTATAATTGCAAAGCAAAAGCTGTTCATTTATATGGAGCCAAAAGCAGATACATGCTCAGCAAAAGCTATTCACAAACATTTAAATATTGAACCAATATTATCACATAGGATTCACCAACAAATCTATCAAGTACTTTCGGTACATTAATGCAATGCAAAAAGTAAATATTTCAAAAAGTTAATATGCGACATGACCGAAACTGGACTGCAAAGTCAGCTGCAAAAATTTATGGTTTCATTCTGTTAGTAATATTTTTAAGTATTTTCGAAATCTTTTGTAATGCTCTCAGCTTACGAGACTTTTAAATGTTTTATTACCACATAAGTTGCGTTCAGATTGGGAACTGTGCGGTGGCTGCTGCTGTGGCTGAACTGCAGTAGTTAGTTGCTCCGCACTTGGACTAAGTAGGCATGGCACAGCTATGATTCCTGTTGCCGGCATGGTCGTGGACCCATCCTTGAATGTCGTTCCTAGAACTGCTGCTGCAGGCATTGTCTTGCCAGCAGGTTCGTAAATATCATTGCTTATCTCGCTAATGTCCTCGGAGCAGCAGGCGGCTAGTGTGTCGGTGGATATGTTGGATGGCGCTTCTTCGCTGCTGCTGTCGCTATTCATCGAGAGCAGTTTGTCCAACATGGATCGACCAGCTACACCCTGATTGCCGCCTCTCAGAGTGCGCACTGTGTCCTCTGTATTGTCGTCGTCAGCATCGTTCTCCACATCCACCAGCACGGCAACAGCTGGCTCACTGGTGCATGGCTGCTCCAAAGCTGCCGTTGTGTTCACGATCGTCGCTGGCACCACTGCCACAACTGGTGTTGACTTTTCCTCTTCGCCTGCGATCTCTGCCACTTCACTGGATCTCGGATATGTGGGGCTTGAGGACGCTGCCGTTGATGTTGCAGACTGTTCAATGACGCTTGCCAACTGTACCGGCGCGCTTGTCTCCAATGGCGACACCAGCTCGTCGTCCTCAATAGCTCGGACACGCTGAAGTGGCAAGCCGCTGCGACGCTCTAGCTCGGTGGCCTGCAGGATCAGAGCTTGAACTAGGTACATGACACCTTCATTTCGTATGTTATTGTTGCTAATGTCGATCAGCTCAATGCTATGATTGAAACGCAGCATGTCTGCAATATGCTGTGCATCGGTGCAATCCAGATCATTGTAGCCCAGCCACAGTTCCTTCAGGACCTTGTTGTGATACAATTTGCAGCCTACAAATGTTGGAATTGCAGTACACTTATAATGAATGCTATGTTCAAATGGAGCTTACACTTACAGAAGTTGGTAAGCGGAGGACCTTTGAGACCGCAATGCTCCAGCTTTAGTGTGTGCAAATTTGACGTGCTTAGCGCAGTGCCCAAATTCTCAGCGCCCACCTTCGATATTTGATTCTTTTCGGCATTCAGCAGCTGCAGCTCCTGGCTGCGACCGATCATGTGCGTGCAGAAACTCCAGCCACGCGCCGTCATCTGCTCCGTATTGTACGAGATATCCAATTCATTGGCAGCCTCATAGTACTCAATCATTTGACATAGCGCGCTCAGGCAGCTCTCATCCAGCGGGCACTCAGATAGATCGATAGCTTTATATTGTATCTGTGTTTTAGAAGAAATAAATACCAATATTACATTGACTTGCACAACGGAAGATCGACTTTATCGAAGACTTACCCGCATGAATATCTCCTCCAGCGGTTCGCAATCATTGGCCGTAAGATTAATGCCTTTGAGCGATAGCAATGGCTGCCGTACTAGGCTCAAATCGATCTCTTGTAGGTGCTTTAAAATCGGATCCAATGGAACTGTTTTATGCTTACTGCAGGATTTCACATACAGTTCGATGATCTCCGCTTTGCTCGACACCTGGCATACTGAAAATTCAATAATTGCAGTTATCATTATATAGAAGTGTGTATAAACTATATGACTAAATATAATGGAGTCTGATCTAATCGAACGTAGCGCATTCTCTGCTATTGAGCTACATTCAATGTTATTGCAATTTCTTGGGAAAAATCAAGCATGTTTCAGTTCTCTACTGCCGCACGCGCGCTCACGTCACATCTGGAAGTCTGTATGATATATATCCCAGTACATATTTACATATATTTATATTCTAGGCAGTTGATCAAAAAGCTGCAATTTGTGATCAAAAATACATAAAACAAAGAACATTGTTGTGTCAATAAACTGTTGTCTGTGTTCAATTTGTCATGCGATCTGACAATTTCAAAGCAACTACGTAGAAATAGATGCACGCTTTCACAGCTGCACGACGGTAAAATACCCCGCATGTGTATGTAGAAAAGAAGTTAATACCTATCTTATGCGTTTTCTAATAATAATTGAGTCTTGCTTACAATCTAAGAAAGATCTAACATATCTCCTCCAGACTTTGCTTAACGCTAATTCAAATTGTAGGTTTTCCCCTCTCCAAGCAATCTAGTTATCATCATCAACATCCATCCAGACGAGTCGCAAGACGTAGACAAATTGTCCGCGAATGTGAAAAGAAAAAATTTATACAATGTATATATATATATATGTATATACATGAAATAGCGGCATGTCCAATTCGTGAACTTGTAATTTGCGAGTCGGCGAGGCGGTTCGGACCTGCTGCCATCTATTATTTGGACAGACAAATAGTTTCCAGCTAAATTTAGGTACTTAATTTATTATACTATTAATCAATAGCATGAACGCAATTTAATCATATTTAAATACTTGTTCTTTCCTTGCTTAGGTACAAAACTTGCCAATGCGAATTTTCATCGGGGGCGTATCAAATTGTATAGCTATATAAAAGTGTATATATATTGAATTGAAGCACTTTTCTGGGCGACAAAGAATCGTAAATTGTGCCAAATGCCAAGTACATTGATAGACATAACGGCAAAGTTTTTAAAAATAGTTCGCCAACATAGTTCTTCTAGAGAAATGTAAACAAATTAATCTATCACTACATTATCTAGCCTCAAAGCAGGCAATTAAGCGATCCATTTTAAATCGAACGACAAAATTTGATGCCAACACGAAAAGAGCTCACAACATTAGTATACCCTGTACAGAAGGATATATGGGGTAGAACAATTGAATTTAAAAGGAAAAAAAATTTTTCAAAAAAAATATATAATGAAATTAAATAATTAATAAAATATAAATATTAGAAGTCTGCAACCTCCTCATGGGCTAAATAAAATATATCCATTATCTACCAGATGCTATATAAACTTCCTAATGGGTAACCGTCCGTAATACCCAATTCACTTCCAAAATAATAATTTATTGCCTTAGTCTTTGCCTTGTACCTTCTGGTCGCAACATCCTCTCTAATTCTCTCTCTCTCTCTCTCTCGCTCATGTTCTCTTGGTCTTTGTGACCAAACAAAAAATATTTTTGGCAGGCATTCAAAATGTGTCTCAAACCGCTCAATTTTCATAGCGCTTGGCGTACGAGACGGACATCTGTTAAATGATTCATTAGTGCTTGGATGCTCACTATAAACATCAATTCCTCAGAAGCATTATTATATATGTGAATATATCCATATACTCACACACATACAAATATATGTGCTTATGTATGTGTCTATATATATACAATAAATGCAGCTTTTTTGCGCTGGCAGACAATGTGACGACCGGCTTCCACATTTCTTTCATTCGCTGGCTCGCTCGCTCACATGGATGTGTGTGTGTGTTTGCTTTCTGATAATTGTAAATAATTTTTCAACTGATAAAATAGTTTCCATCGCTTCGGCTTGCCTTCATCATTTTCGCATATATGTTTTATTTTACTGTTCGCAATTAAATCCGGTTTAAATGGCATTTTATAGAACTCATTAAATATTATACTAGATCCGCTTTCAGAATCGAAAACACACTCAAATTACGTATACGACAACGAGAAAAACTATTTGATGATTGGAACATTTTGTCCAACGGAAACTGCGTGCGTCTATATAGAGCAAACAAACAAACACGCCCAAGCTCTCGGCTAATTTCCATAAGCTTTTCAATCCTTTCCAAATTCCAACTTTATATATTATATATTATTATTAATTGACAAGGAACAAATAAATAATTGCTGCAAAAATAAATAAATGCAGCAAATACTTTTAAGTGTTTCCACGCTCAAATTGTGCAAAATCTTAATTTGTGGATATCACATGAAAAACATTAAGGCATATTTATAAATCCTTAAGCGGCCGCTCTATATACACATATTTGTATATACACATCGTAAGCATATTCAGAGGTTGCTTCAACTATCGATCGAAAACGAATTAGCTCATCCATAGGTTAGACGACCTAAAACAGAGACATGCCTTTCTGTCAGTTTTTCGATGTGTCTGTCCGAGTGCGTGTACAGCGATTGGCGTATTAAATGGGTTTTCAATTTTTTATTATTCTATTGATTTTTATGCCTTATCGTTAAGCGTTGCCTATTGAATGGGTTGGGGAGAACCGAAGAAGCCAATACGCTATAATCCCAAACAAAACGAAACCCGGTGAAAAATTGCTCAATTAAATTGCTGTTAATTTTCTGTCGGCAATTTGAGGGAATGTTTCCCGAATCTTGTTCTCAACGGTTGCCATTTCTGAAAACCAAAACAAAGTCAGACTGAGAGACATGTAGATAGGAACCACGCGAAAATTGACATCAAGTCGTTAATATATTTAGCCAGAAGTCAAAGTCAGATGAGCGAAGCATTGAGATATTCATTAAAACGTGCGTAAAACCGCTTAGCTCATTTTAAGAAATTTTTAGCAAATATACTAAATCTTGCACAAGATTTGTGACAAGTTCGTTTATCAGCGAGTTGAGGTCTGGAAAGCAATTCATCAAACAAAACTTGTTTCGTTGCATACTACTTCGCATTTGTATGTTTCGATTCCAATGCGTTTCACCTCCGTCGAGTTTCATTTCTTTACAGGCAAGCACAAAAACACATTCGCACTGTAAACCACGACGAAAAGAGAGAAAAATGACATCACCCACTCTTTCTTACAATACAATATGTATGCATGTGTTAGTGTGTGCGCGTTTCTTTGTGTATGGGTGTATGCGTGTATGCATTTTATACGGCGGCTTATCATCGATTTGTCAGAAGCTCAGGACTTAATACTGTTTAGCATTTTGACATTCGGCGTCGTCAGATTGTAATTAATCGAAGATCGATAAATCGGGCTTGGCTATTTTGTATTCAATTGAATAATGATACAAATGTAAAAATAATTGCACAATAATGCAATTGCATTTCTGTAGTATTGAAATATACAAAATTTTAATGTATTCATAACAATCTTTTTTACTGTTATATAAATGGTAACTTATCCAGGATCATATTGAATAAAAGTGATTAAGATGGGGTTATACACAGTCATTCCTTATCACCTTACATTTTGGATACGTAAGCATAATCAGCTATTCAGCATGAGTACCGACACCAAATGTAGTGCTCGGCATCGTTTATCATTGTTAGAGGCCAAGTTCAATGTGATATATGAGCAGAAATATGGGGAATTACGCACATAATTAAACAAATTCCAATCATTTTTTGAATATTCGGTATGAGAGCACAAATTGTTTCCGCAACAAGTGACATTTCAGCTAAACGCAAAGATTACCACTCATATTTGATTTTCTCTTTGTTTCTCTGTTCTTGTTCGCCTTCTTATTTGCTGTTGTTGCTCTTTTTTTTTCTTGCTTTGCTTTAGTTTGCTTTCGGCTTTGCTTCGCTTTGCTGGAATTGCATTAATTAATTACATCGAAATGTGCATTAATAGAGCTCGTGACCTTTTTATCATCTTTCATTAGCACTCTGTATGTATATAGAAGCTCGCACATATGCAGATATATATTTTGCCTCTTCAGCAAATGTATTTGCATTTCCACAATGCCAACAATTTGCAAATTTTATTCTTTCTTTCAACTATAGCTAGCTTATCTGATTGTCAAAATTAATCATCTGCTCATCCATCATATTATTCATATAATACAACTTTCAGCGGTATAGACTGCAATCAGAACAGAGTAAATATGTATACACAATTGTTCATATATACATACATACATGTACCATTAAAAAAACATTTAATGAGCTAATTAATAGATCCATTTACTATAGACTAAGGTAATTTATGTTACTATCAGCGAAACCACAAACTGCTCGAAAAAATGGATGTATATGATAGTTTAGATATTTAAAATGAACACACATTTGAATATTGTAGTGTTTGTCTTAGTTTTTTCCTCTTTAGGTGACAAGGATGACATCACAGTTTACGAGTTATTACACCTACAAAGCGAGCCAAAGGCGAAAAGCCACACCGAAAACAAAAACAAAAAACTACTGCAAATCTAGTCAACAAGATATAAACAAAGACGAATTTATACAAATAAGAGTCTCACATAGATATATGTAAGCATGTATGAGTGTGTGTGTGTGTACGTTTATATGGAAACAAACACGCTGAACAAATCGTAATCGTTTCCACAATTTATGGCATTTACGTTGAGAGAACAGATAGCAAATAGAAATGGCAGACAAAAAGTGAGCCTACAAATGGAGCCGGTAAAAACGGCGAGACATAAGAGACTGCGCGAAAGAGAGAAGCGGCGTAGTGCGCAATAATAATAATGAGCTTTACGAAGCGAACACAAATCCAAACTGAAAAATAAACCATAACCGATCCGAGTCCCAAACAGAGTCGTTCAATCACAAGGCACGACTTCTGTATCTTATCAGTAATTTCTTGATGCTTCTCTTTATCGCTGGCTTCGAAAACATGAAAAAAAAAAAACTAAGACGAATACAAACACACGAGGGGAAATAAAGCGAAACAGAAAATCAAAGGCAACCAATGAAAATAACAAATCACTCATGGCAATAACAATAGGAACGGTGACAAAATGTAACATCTACTGTTCAAATAAGGTATAGCAGATAAATATGGAGTGTACAGAGTGTTGCGAACATAAGACTATTTATAGATTTCCGATACGATTGCTATTCACATCAACTAAGCAATATAATGTTGGCTATGTTCCAACTAGGAATAATAATAAAAAAAAATGTCCATGGTAGCGATTGACTAGAACTCTAAACGTATTTCGAAATAATTACAGTAGTCTATTAGCTATCAAATATACTCGCACTGGACAAGCGTATAGGAATCAGAATGCGCACAAAAGAGACGAGAAAATGCAATGCGCTGGGCAACAAACGTCATCATCGCCATTAATTGCGCTCCGTTATTTCGAGTGCAGCGCCATTCAGACATTCATTTAAACCAAAATGCATAAAAATTTGCGCGCACTTCATTCAATTGGCTTCGTTTTTGTTTTCGTTTCTTCTTTTTTCTTCTATTTGGCAGCCACCCACACACGTTCTTACCGCGAATATTTCTAAATTTCTCTTTTCTCCTCTCTACATCCGGTGCCAATTTTTGGCTCTCTCTGCGCACTTGCCGGCTGCATGATCAATCGCACATATTACTTGCTGTCTGCCTATCCATGTCCTTTTCCTTTTCCTTTTCACTGCACGCGTATAGCTGTTCTTCATTTATTTTATTTTTTTTTTTCTCGTGTTTCTCTTTATTGGGCTCTTATTATGGGTTTTACATCTGCCTCAACGCCTTTCAATTCAATTCACACATGAGCTAATTAATCTGTTTAATTAAAATAAATCACAGGAAGAACATCACGAAATGTGTCACAAGCGTTCCTTCCGTGTTTTCACCAGTTCCCATATAATCACATTAGATATTGCGCAAGCCCAAACACTCAGAATAGCCACTACTGCTGATGGAATCGTTTACCCAATCACGTATTTCTATACGCATATCTATATTTAAATCCAAAGTCGCGTAAATCGAATTAACGGACTTCAATCAAACGATTTGTGGTGTGAAACAAAAACTGTGAATGTATCTCCAAAACTTTCTATTCATTGATTTCATTGATAGATCTGATCTTACGTAATTTATACTTAATTTGTATATACACATATATTGCCTTTTTAATATTCAGAAACATAAATTTATGTTTTTCGTACTAACCTTTTTCCCATGGATTTGCCGGTTCCAGGTATCCAGTGACAAGTTCCTTGTCGCTTTCCGGAAATGAGACGCGACGCGGCATAGCTGTTGCACTAAACGAGCTGTCCGAGAATTTCCGCTGCAAAAGACTGGGCGCTGTTGCATAGGCACCGCAGCCGATACTTCTGCTGCTGGCCATGGTTTCGGTCGAACCGACGTCGCTTCTGTTCGAGCTGGAATTGGATGCGAGCGAATCGGTTCTCCATACTGCGCTCTGTTTAGCGCCGTGATAAATTCTTATTTTTTGTTGCTGCTGCGTACGCATTTGAACATCGAATGTTGGCTCTATCACAGCCCGTCGTTCGCTCGGAATATTCGCATCGCTTATGCAGCTAGCCGAGGCAGAGGCACAGGTAGAAGTAGCAGCAGCCGCGGCAGCGACAGCGATATCAGCTGTTGTTGCTAATTCAGTGTGCTCTATCGCAACTGGCAACGCCAATGGCGGCGATGAATTGTTGGCTGTCATTGTTTCTGTTGCTTGACCTTCAACAGCTGCTGCTGCCGCTGCGTCGGCGGCAGCAGCACCAACGACAGTAGGGGTATCAACAACTATAGCGAGCGTTTCTTGTTCCGTTGCACTTGTCGATGTTGTTGTTGATGTAGGTTCTATTGTTGCCGTCGTAATTGCAAGGTGCGTTGAAATTGTTGGCTCTGTTCCATTGCCAGCTGTTTCTGTCGAGGCCATTATTGCAGTTGTTGATGATATTGTTGTTTCCGCAGTTGTTGAGTTTGAGGTTGATGTTAATGTTGCATTTGACACGGCATTTTCATCAATTTTATGCAACATGATAGTTGGGTCTAATTAATTTTTTTTTTTGGTTCTATTATGTTAGTTGGTTTTAGTTTTACTATTTTCTTTTCAGAATAAAATATGGATTTATAGTTTCAATTTACACTCCTTTCACAAAAATTTCCAAGCGTGCGCATTCACATTTTTTCGGCAATTTTTAATGGTACGGCTTAATGAATCCAATTTAGAAAATGTTCTACACTTTTGTTTTTTTGAGTTGTATATATTCTGATCAACACTGCAAAGAAACATTTCAAGATACTACATGAATTGTCTATCAAATCATTCATTCTAATCGGAATATTACAAACACAAAACTTTCCTCTCCAAAAACAAAATTTTCCATGTAAAAATGGTTTCACAACAAAAACAGACATTGAAAGAGATTACGTTACTCTCTTGCTATTGTACTCGCCTCTCAAGCTGAACCGAACGGCGACGCAAAAGAGAATAGCGTCAAAACATTACCTAATTGTTGTTATGGTTTTGGTTTTGTTGCTTTTGTTTCAAATTTTCGAGTAAAAACATTGGGCAGGGAACCATTGATATGTCGGCTGCGTTAGTGGGCTCAACTCTCCCTCCAGTTCGTGTATTTTTTTTAGTCTTCACTATATCCATGCCATAGCTGTTGTTGTTTCTGTCGTTTCCCCCAAGCACATTTCGTATTTTTGTTTACCATACAGCTTTGCCTTTCTCTCATGAGACGTTTGTCGTGAATGCATGCGACTGTGTACGTACGTGTATGCGAATAGCACGCGCCCTGGCCCTGTTGCATGCAAAATTCAAATTAAAAGCCAATTGCAATAGGTAATTAGAAACTGTCAAGGGGACGGACTACTGAACACGCTCTTGATATTCTGCTGTTTTTTTTTTTTTTTTTTTTGCCAAAAATTCATGTATTTGTTTAGAATTATATATATAAATTACGTCACATTCTACAGCGCTCTAACACTCGCGGCTCCTCTCATTCATTGAAGAAACTGAAAACTTTTTATGTTGCTGACGGCATGTGAACAAAGGATTTCATTAAACTCTTTTCAGTGCATAGAATTTTTGGTAATCTGAAAATTTTATGGGGTTACATTATATTAAAATCCACTTTTTTTATTGCAGCGTAAGCTACTCGATATGATTTTGTATTTTCACATGGTTTGGTTTTTAGTTACACTTTGGCATTAGTTGCGCTTTTACGTTTTTTGAATGCAGAGTAGATATAATATACATATATATATTTATAATCTATAAGACATATTACACTGCATATACTTGGATTTGTTACACAATATACGTTTCACACAGAGTAATGCATTGACAAAATTAAACATACGTAACTAAATCGTATCCGAACAACAATCAACAACAACCGATCACAAAGAGGTTTAAAATGCAAAAGGTAGAAATCGAAAATAATAAGCAGGAGGAACACGCACTGCCACTGCCACTTCTACGCTCTCGCTCTCTTTTCTCTCTGCGTCTCTCAAATTTATATGGAAAATCATTTACAATCTCAACCATATGTACACTTTTTTTTTTTTTGTAATCTCATTAATATTAATTCTCTGACTCATATATATATTTAAATCATATTCTTTAAAGATAATTCCTTAATTTTGTATTTACTCTTTGTAGTTTGACGCTAAACCACATCTAACATAATGCACGACACGCGCACAGATCTAGTTTGACAGTGCGCACAGCGTTGCCAGAATGGTGGGAGCGCACTTTATATTCTTATCACAGCGAATTGTGGTTGGTATTGTGCATTTAAGGATAAATGCAATAAAATATATTTAGTACTATGTTGAATTCACTTTAGTAGACTCCCGAAGGCTAATTAATGAATTTATTCAGATGTCGCATATCTGTCATCACACTCATTGCCGCGCTCTTTTTACGCAGCTCTCCCCTCCCAAATATACTTTATGCACACTCAATAAAAATATTAAAATCGTTTGTATAACTGCTGTTCAGAAATAAAGTTTAATTGTAGATATTCAAATAGTTGGATTGCAACTATTTATATATATATATATATATATATATATATATATTATGTTTTAAGACTTAAGACACTGCACGCGGCACATTAACTTTTTCCTACAATCGTTTTTTTTTTTTTTTTTGCGCATTGATAAATAAAAAACAGACATAAACTTCTTGATTACTTTGCTTCCTTAATTGTATATTTTACAATCGCGTAATAACTAAAACGCGTTTCATTTTTGCACAATCGGGTTTAGACTAAACTTTGGCGTTTAAAATGTAGCTATTCCGGAGACGATGCAGTGTGGCCGCAGGCAGTAAATTACAAAACACATTATACTGAATTTAGAATTGACAATTAAAATCCATAAGCGGTGTATATCGCCAAGAGTCTAAAAGTCTTAATGAAAATATTGCGAACATAATCGAAATTATTTCTTGTACAATATCAGAAAATAATTCAACAACTAGCAACATTACTATAGTAGTAATATTTATCGATAAGTCCATTTTTTATATACGTGTGGCAGCACCGGAAAACAGCTGTTATGTCGAAAAGCCAACTCAGCTAATGTGAAGAAATTTTTTATACACAAAAAAATTTTGCACACAAACCTAAGGCCGTGGAATAGTTTCATTAAATATCGAGCTCTGCAGAAATACAAAACAATGCAAAATGCGGTCAACAAGAGCGAATTCCCCAACCAATACGCTGTGGAGTGACTTTACTATTTGGATAGCCATAACATTAATTCTTTCCCTTTCAAGTCTTCCAACGACGTGGGCTTTGTCCGACAAAAGATTGTGCGCTGACGAAAAATGTGAACGTAAGTAATCTTGTTACATGGGATAAGTAGAGTTCATCTGTTGTTGTAACTAGAACTAGAAAATCTATAAAAAATATTAAATTAAACCAGTCCCCATTTCTAGCTTTGCGCTTTACGAGTAAATTGTGTAAATACTGTGTTAATTTCTTTCTTTTCAAACATAGAGATTATATCGTTGGGCACCGCCATAACCAGCTTTTCTTCTCCAGAAAACGGTATGCTCTCATTTAAAATTCATTCAAAGGTACGAATATTGTCCAAGAGCGCCGGAAACAATCCAAACTTGTGGGGAGTGGAGATAAATGGTCGTCGAGGCTATGCAAACAAAGGTCTTATTATGGAAAACAAAATTTACATTAAAGATAAGGACTTGAAGCATGAAGTGCCCGTAATTTGGCCGCCCAGACCATCTGCAGTTAAAACAGAAGCGGTAGTAACAGCTCCAATTGCAAATAATCCAACCACACAATCGCTACAAGCTCAACAGAGTGTGGATGAAGCCGTACCTGTGCTAAACGCATCGGAAGCTATTGATGATATTGGAACAACCACCACTTCGCCACTGGACACACTCAAACTTTCCATACTCACTGAGCAGGAACAAACTGGCAGTAGGGAAACTCCATCTCCTTTAACTCCTGTGCAACCCAATATTCAACTTGTGGATGGCACAGAATTGCCTCTGGAGGTTGTTTCTGCCGGTCCAGAACACATTCCGAATCATACCCATTCAGGCGAAATCAAATCATCGATAAACGGTAAAGCTGAATTCGAGGGAACATCGACAACCGACATTCAATTTGATTACGAAGATGACGAAGAAATTGACGAGGTGGACGACAACGATAACGAAAATGATGACGACAAACCTGAGACAATAGTTAATAGCAATAAAGAAAATAAAAATGTCGCAGATAAAGAAACAACTGCTGCGACTGTCGAACAGCCAACAGATGCTACAAAAAAAGCCAGTGGTGGAAACGCAGCCTTGCCTGAGGCACCACTACAAGCAATCACTACAAACGAATTTCTTAGCGTGGCTATAAATCAGCCAGACGGTATTCAAAAAGTCAACGAAACTCCTCTTCTTGTAGAAACACGTAACGTAAGCGTTGTGTCGGTTGACGAGTTGACAAACCCTACAGTGTCTTCTCGGGTTGAAAAAGAAGATGGACTAACACAGTCGGCCCAAGAAATTGAGGATATTCCGAAGCCTGAAATAGCTTCCCAAGTTGTAAAAATTGAGGAAACCACACAGTCCACAAAAAAAAATCCGGAACCGAAACAAGCGAAAATTCAAACTAGCCCAAAAACGCAGAAAATCGATGAAAATTTATCGAAAATAGAGGTAAATGTTCAGCTGATGTCAGGAATACCAGCAAAACAAGAGGAAACAAGAAATCTCACTACATCAAGTGAAGGAAGTCCTAAAGAAGGTAGCTCTAAGCCAGGCGAAACGAATGGAAATCTATTAGTTGAAGTGGAGAAGGTACAGCAACCGCCAGAGAATAAAATAGAGCACACTAGTGAACCTGGGCGAACAGTAATGGAAGCAACAAAAGAAATACCGGATGTGGTAGAAGGAAATGAGATTTCAGGAACAAAAAGTCCACAAATTGTACCTGATGTTGCCAGTCCAACGGCCACGCCAACTGAAGCTCCTGTCAAACCAGTCAGCTTGCCGCCATTGTTCAAGCAACAGCATTTCCATAATCCCAATGATTACTACAAGCAACAAGAGAATCAGCAGCTACACCAACACGATGAGCAAAGACCACAGCCAGGAAAAAACCAGCAGCAGCAAGAGCAACGAGAGATACAGGAGGAAGAACGGCAGAAGGTAGCAGGTGAGCTGCAAAGACAACAGAAAGAAGAGCACCTTAGGCAACAGCAGCAACTAGAAAAACTTCACGAAGAGGAGGAACTCCGACAGCAACTAAAAGACCAGCAGCAGAAAGAAGAGGAGAAACTGCGACAGCAACTAGAAGATCGGCAGCACCAAGAGAAACTGCGGCAACAACAGAAACTGTTAGAGAAACAGCAGCAGGAAGAGCGTCAGAAACAAGAAAAGTTACAGCAACAACGAAAGGATGAGCTCGAACAAGAGCAAGAGAAAATACGGCAACAGATGGAGGAAGCAAGACGGAGGGAACATGAACAGCTCAAGCAGCAACAGATGCTAGAAGACCAACAACGCCAAGAACAGCAACGACAACAAGACGAGCAGCGACAGCGGGAACAAGAGTTGCTGGGACAACAACGGCAACAGCAGCATGAACAACAAGAGCGCATTCAGCAGACCACACCCACAGCAACAGCCTATGATGCCTATGATGCAATATACCAGGCAGAAGCAACGCCAGCGCCCGTCGCAACTGGCTCCGTAGAGCCAATAGGCATACCTGCACCGGCAGCCGAAACGGTGAAGGAAGACGCCAAGCCTGTGCTAGGACTATTTGGCACGATTATGAACACTGTGAACTCATTCATATCAACTGAAGACAATAAAGAGCCAAAAGCTGCTTCACTGACCAGTAATGAGGACCTTCATCGTTCGCTTAAAACATATGCGCAGAGTCGAAAGGGTAAGCCACTGAGTTATGGAATGCCGGAGATTGTTTTAAATTTATTCAAAATTTACCTTTATAGAACCCATGCAAGATGCGCAAGAACAAGGTTATTGTAGTCGTCCCTTGGAGGGTAACTGTCACGCTCCCATTAATCTGGATAATTTCGTGGAAGTATTGGCAGCGAAAATCTTGGAGCACAGCCTGTTGTTGCTGTGTGTTGTCATTGCAGCAGCTTCTTCGTTGTTTTTCATATTCACCTACTATTGCTTCTGCAACAGCAGCAAGGAGGGTGCGCTCCTGTCAAAGCTGAATCACCTAGAGCGTAGTTTGCTGGCGTCGCACAAGGAGAACCTCATCATAAAACACGACTTGATGGCCACACGTACCAAACTCTCTAGTATTGAAGATAACTCATTTGGCTCTAACGACATGGTTGTCTCACTCAAGAAACAACTCGAGGAGGAGTTATATGAAAAAGCCAAGTTACAGGAGCAGATAACCTCTCTGGAAAAGGTAAGCTATTAATTGACAAATATCTTTTCTTAAAAACTACTTTTTATATAATCTACTCTACTTGTTACGTAGGACTTAGACAATGCTGCTGAGGCAGGCTTGGAGTTGAATAAAATGTTGTCGGAAGTGTTAAATAGCCAGAATGGCGATGAGGCTTTCATGAGTACAGTAGAGGAGCTACAACGCCAGCTAAACGATCAAGAAAGTGAGTTGAAGGCTTAAACAAAAAAATCATCACAATTTAACCCTTTCTTTATCTTTGCTTTGATGCAGAGATCATCATTGACATTAATGCGAGTCTGGCCGAAAAGAGTCGCGAGAACAGTGAACTTCAATACTCGTTTACAGAGTCAACTACTCGTTTAAGCAGTGAAATGAAGTCATTGCAGCAAGATAACTATGAGTTGGAAATAGAAAAGTCCAAGCTGCAGACTCGCCTTCAGGAGATCCAAGCTGAATCTGAGCAGGAGCTAACTAAGGCTCTGGAGGCGCGAAATTATGAAATGCAGAAGCTGCAGCATCAGATCATGGAGTTAACTGCCAAATACGATAAGGAGCATAGCGAATTGCAGACGAGCTTGGCTAAAATTGAGGCGCTTGAAGAGTGCCTGAAGACTGTAAAGAAGGATGGTAATGCCAATGTCCAAGAACTTATAACATCGGCGAAAACTCGAGGTGAACTTAATGCAGTTCAGAAGAAATGTATGTCCCTGCAAACGAAGCTGGAACAGGAGCTGGCCAACAAGGCGAGGCTCGAAAGTCAGTTGCAGGCTTCTTGTGCGAACGTCGAGCAGCTTAAGCAGGACTTCAATCAGACGGAACGAGACAAACTTGAGGCCCAGACGCGTCTCGAAGTGCTCTCCGGCTATTTCCGTGAAAAGGAAACGCAGCTACAAAAGTGCGTGAATGAATGATGAGAGGACAATTATATAGAAATAAGTGTATACTCTAATAATATAATCTATTGACTAATTCCAGAGAGCTCAGCTTGCAGGAAGCCAAGTGGCTGCAACACCAGGGTGAGAATGCCAGCACAGTGGAAACGCAAACACTAATGAAGAACGAAATTCAGATGTTAAAGTAAGTCACATCGGATGAACGGGAGGCCATTTGTAATTGAATATTTTTTTAGATCTCAAAATGATGAATTGCGTGCCGAGATTGAAGCTCAGATCGCCTCGCACAAGGCGCAGATGGGCACATTAGAAAATCGTGCCCATGAATCGTGGCTAGCAGCGCGTCAATCTGAGCGACGCTGCGAAGAAGCGCTGGCAGAAGCGGCTGGGTTGCGACGCAAGCTGACCACGTTAGCAACAGGCTCAAGCGAAGGAATGCTTGAAGTACTGCCCGCAAATGGTGGCTTGGGCGCAACTGAACTGAATAATGCGCCATCGCCGTTGCCATTGCCCAGTTCACCAGGCCTGTTAAATATGCCCAATCCACTGCCATTCCTACCGGCACCCTTCTCGCCATTCATGGGACTGCCGCCCCCGTTTTTGCCTCCCGGAGCGACTGCTGGCGGTGCGCGTCCCCCGCCGCTTGGCCGTATGCGTTCGCCACCGCCGACATCGTCGCCGCGCGATCGTTATTCACCGCGTCATGATGATCGCGACGACTACAGCGACGACAATGACTATGATGACGATTATGATGACGATCGTGCCGAGAACCGGCAAAGGAGGCACAGTGGGAACTGGGGCCGCCCGCTTCGCGATTCCTATATGCACTCGCCACGCACGTATCGTTCTCTGTCCCCAACAGACAGTCGCTACAATTATAATGATACAGAAACAGACTTCAGTCCGCCGCCGAGCCCATCGCCTCCGCGTAAGAACAGCTCGCGGCCCATTAGTGAAGTATGAAATATGGCATTGAGTACTTTGTGATGGAAATTATAGACACCCGATCCTATCATATTTTCTGTACCCATAGCAGTTGCAGAAACTCAAAACTAGTTCAAATCTATGTATATTTATTATAGATCATCGAGTTCATTACGATTTAGGCAACTCGCATACTTTAATACGCATTAATTCGAATTTGAGACAACGAAAAGAAAAGAAATATCAACAATTTTGTGGCTCAATGGGGAATGATATCAAATAGAATACTAAAATAAACCAAAATATACAAAATTGTATTATATTATGCCGTAAAACCAATTGTCTGATATATACCAATATGACTGATAAGCCGGTTTAATCGATTTCGAGTTTACGGAACGAACCGACTGCTCCAAACGAGGTGCGTTTGTTGTGAGCGGGGCTGCCCAGATCTCGTAACTTTTCGTCGCTGCCAAAGCTTTGCGACTCCAAAAAATATTGTGCGTAGCCGCGGAGCTTTATCTCCATGGCGTGGCTTATATCCTCGATTAAGCCGTAGGTTCCGCCATACTCCAAAGGCAATTGACCTTCCGAGACTAAATTAAATATGGCCTCCGGATTAGAGTGCACTGAAATCTGCATTTACATATACATATATTCGTATTTATATATTTTAGGATGCCTGCAATATTTCATATACTTACACGACTCTTGATCTTGGCGGGAAAGAGAGATTTCAGCGCATTGAAAGCAGCCTCAAAAGCTGGCGGCACATTAATGAAATGTATGCCCTTCTGGCGAGTTGGCATCGCCTCATCGGCATACATGGAGAACTTGCGCAAGAGCTCCGGCTGCAGGGCAAACAGATGAGTGCCCGTGACTCCTTTCATATCCATTATTTCCACGTATCCGGAAACCGTGGCATTGTCATCCTCGAACATCATGATCTCGCCAAACATTGAGCCTACACGTATGATGTCTTGGAATTTATATTTATTGGTGTCGTAGCAACCGGCGCGTATGATGCTCACGCAAGGACCCGTATCGGTGTCATCCTGTGGTATCCGCAGCAGCACTCTACGATAATTACATACAATGTTTAATTATATATAAATCCATGTGATATAAATCTATGTTAATGAGTGCGATGCCCCAACTAATTCATACGATGCCCCGCAACTACCCTGAACGTATTATATCCAACACCAAAGGATCTGTCGCCAAACGCCGCTCATTAAAGACCTCCGGTATGGACGCCTGCAACGTATAAAATCGATCGTATTTCTGTTTGGCTCGTTCCAGACTGAATTTAGTGCCACGCAAGAAAGCCAATAAGAATTGGTCATCGATGCATCCACGTAAATGCGCCTGCTTTAGAATCCAGTCCTTCAAAGCATCCACGTCTTCGACAATTCGATGCGGCAGTTCATTAAGTTCTTGCACAGCAATAGCTTGCAGTGCCGGTTTCAAAGATCGTATACGTAATGTCGTCATAGCTAACAGAAGAAGAAAGTTGCCAAATTGTAATTTGTGTGTTTCTGATAAGAAATTAAACTATGAGGTTCACCTACATTAAACTTAAGTAGGTCTAACTTAATCATTGTTTTTCTGTATTTCTTAAAAAAATATTATTGTATTTATTTATGAAACTATTGCCATTTTAGATATTTCTTATGTACTGCTATAATATTATTTTCCAAGGAATTATTGGCGTTAACTGAACACTCGTCTGTTTCCTATTACCTAATATCTAATTAATTGGAATACAATAGGTTGCCAATAAGTCAATATTTACAGTAGGCTGCAAACAAAAATTGACATTCACAATCTTCTGAAGTGCATTCGGGGATTTGAAACAGTTTTTTATTTAATTATTTCTTAATGCATTTTGGGAAAAATAAATTTTAACAAATTGTTTAATGCTAATTTAATTAGTATACTAAGCCATTTTTCTTGCTTGCTTGCTAATTTGCTTTTATCGACTATCTTCAGATGCAATTTTTCATTTGCTCGAACAGCGCGTGTTTACCGCTTGAAAATTAATCTCCAACTGACACAGACGAAAAAATATATAGACAGACAATTCAACGAACTTCCACGATTTTGCTTTTTTGATCAGAAACCGATTTACCGGCACACGAAGTCATTTTCATTTTGCTTTTAAAATCTGTTGTACTATATGCAAGCGGTTAGCGGGGGTAGGAAGCGACGGTTTACTTGCGGTTGGGTGCCAGGCGCCGTAAGTCGCATGGAATTTGCAGCGGGTGGCTTTTAGACGTTTGATTGTCTTAATTGGCTTTGGATTTGGCCACACACATGCACATACAGTTTTGGATAAATTAAAATGGGTGTGTAAGCTTTTGTATCTGTATGCCTTGGACTTTTGAGTACAAGCGACAATACCGTTGCTCTAAATCAACTGTGATTTGCTCCACATTGATCAATATACGTAATATTTAATTATTTAAATATATTTAACGGATTTTAACGGTTGACAGATTTAATCCAGGTCAATTTTGCTTATTTTCGGTCAGAAATTTAATAAGCATTGATAATGGAGAGGTTATTCGAGTGCATCATATGCATATAAATGTGTATTTATTGTTAAAGGACAAAAAGAAAATATTGTCGTGAAATTTACTTTTAATTATAATATTTATTTTTCTTTTAATCTATTCTCCGATGTAGAAAAGATATTCTTTCGGGGAGTAGATATATAAATAAGAGGATTAAAAAGATGAAGCATTTCGTTAGTAATATAACCAATAACATATATTTTTAAACATTTTCTTGCAATTTTCTTCTAAATATTTTTGCGACTTGTAATTTAATTAATTCATTTCAAAAAATTAACGTTGTATCCAAAAATAATGGCAGTATTTATGTAGCATTCGGAATATTAGGAAGACGACTTTTTTGGTATTAAATAGTATATTCCATATCGATACATTTATTCGATTTTTCGATTTTGATGTTAATTCGCATTGTGACACAGTGACAGGTAGCAAAAATTACATGAATTTGTTATAGTAACATTTTAAATGCAAATACTAAAGTTAAGTCATATTTCAAATTACTATGCAGGTCGCAGCAATGTCCTCCGAAAATCCATTTGCAGCCTTGCTTCAACCTGGCAGCCAAACCAATGGCGTGTCTAAGCGGCTGATCGAATCAATTTTACTTTTTACACTAAGCAAAGCAGAGGATAATGAACGAAGTCAGTCGGTACTCTGTCTGGCCGATGTCGTTGTTGCCGACAATAGCACTGATGAAACACTTAGTGAAGATTTGCTAGCACATGCTCTGTTTGAGCGCCTGATGTTGGACGAAACCGCAAAATATCTTGTGCCCGCAACAAATGTTAATCCCACGCAGCACGAACAAGCGCAAGAGACACGAGCCATGATTTACCTGCACGGTGCATTCACTAGATTAGAGCAAATGCAGCACAATTTCAGTGCAAGAGAGAAGGAAGATAGCAATAAAATTCTGGACTTAATTTTAAATCATGCAAGCACCTGTATGCGTCAACCGGATCTCTTTCCTCGTCAATCTTTCCACGCACAGTGGTTGGAGTTGTTAACGCAGGTCGATGAACATAACAACAACACCCAGGAGTTTCTTGTGCGTGTCGTAGGCAAAGTGCTCGACGATGTTGAGCCACTGGAGGCGCTGGGTGCGGTCAAGGCCATATTGTATCCAATGTTAAGTGATCTACAAAAACAATTAGCCAAGGAAAATTTGATTACTTTAAGAAAGGATATATTTTGGATTCTGAACTTCTTTACATGCGAGAAACGTGCCAGCATTCTTGGTGAACTTCTGATTGATTTCACAACTCCCAATCCTAAAGCTAAAGGTATATCACTGTACTTGGGAGAAGTTCGAAATTTTTACATTTGATATTTACAGGCGGCGATTACATGGATACACTTTTTGGGCAACTGCTTTGCATATCCATTATGCCGAAGACTCAATCCGCTCCATATGAATTCTTCAGCGATATTTTGATAATATCCCAGCACTCTGATCCAACGCTCTGGCAGTTGTTAGCACATCATCAAACAGAATTGTTCACACTAGTCAAACAGCTGCTTATTCAATCTTCGATTACCAAGAAGAAGACACTGCAATGGATAGCAAACTGCCTGGATGCAAATGTATCACGCGGTCACTTGTGGAGTGCCATTAACTTAAACTTGGAACAGACAGTACATAGCACAGCTAGCGATGCATTTATGACCAACCTCACCGCAGTTTTAATGCAGTTGTGTGCTCCACTTTGCACGCCCGCTCTGAAGGTATTCGAATTTTTATGTTACTTATGTTCTATAATAATATTAATAAGAAATTGCGTTGAAGGTGTTGTTGGTGGATCCCACATACTGCGCTGTGTCTGACGCCGCGGAACGTAATGCGAAAGGAGTTAGTATGCTTAAAGCTTTTGAGGAAACATGCCTGCTACCTACTGAGGAGGGCGAAGTACGCATTACAGCGGAGAAGTATAATTTTATCACGGAAATCTTTTATATGACTCACAAAGCTTTCGAACTTGGCAACCGGGCGTGCATTGAACGTCTTACTCGTATGATGCGTGAGTTACAGAACACACAAACGGCTTACCGAGATTTGGCGGCCAGTGACCCAAACAACGACCTAACCAAGAATCTGTATCGTATGCTGCGAGATCAGATGCAGCAGGTACTTAGCATACGCAATGCTCTGGCCGAGCCTGAGAACAATATTGCGATCCTCAAGTTCTTTGAAACCTCTGCTATATGGCTAACTGAAATAGCAATGCTGCCACGCGAAAGCTATGAAGCTGGAATTGACAAAAAGGATTTTGCCCCGCAAAAGCTACGCAATTTGGAATTGTTATCCGACTCGCCGCCATTTGTGGCTCCTTATATGAAATCGGTGCCAGAGAATATTATCGATAACATTGTTGCCTATTTGAATTTCTGTCGGAGTATTGGTGAAGATCAATTCATACAATTGCACCCCAGCTCACACGACGCATTTTTTAAGATGATTATCTTATTTATGGGTAGTTCCGATCTGGTCAAGAATCCACATTTGCGTGCCAAGCTAGCCGACGCGTTAGAATTTCTTTTGCCCAAACAAATTTCGGGAAGTAATCGTATGGCGTTCAACACCCACGTCTTTGACAGTCACCCGGATCGACTGCAAGTGGTACGCAGTCTGCTCAATGTGTTTGTGAGTATTGAAATGACCGGACAAGCGGTTCAATTTGAGCAAAAGTTTAACTATCGGCGTCCGATGTACGCAATTATGGAGTTTCTCTGGACAAAGGAGGAACATGTCGAATGCTTTAGACAGCTGGCCAGGAAAGCTGAAGACAATATGGAGGCTATTGAGCCACCGTTATTCTTGCGCTTTATCAATTTGCTAATTAACGATGCCATATTTCTGTTGGATGAATCGTTGTCGAATCTGGAGCAAATCAGACAGCTGCAACAGGCTCAGGACAATGGCGAATGGAATAATCTCTCACACAACGAACGACAACAGCAGAGCACGAATCTGCATCATCTGGGCATGCTAGCACGTTTCGACAACATACTCGGCCGTGATACCATCAATTTGTTGAAACTGCTGACCACCGAAATCAAGAGTATCTTTTGTCACAACAGTATGGTGGATCGGATTGCGGCCATGCTTAACTATTTTCTTCTGCATTTGGTGGGTCCACAGCGTGAAAGGTTAAAGGTGAAGGACAAAAAGGAATTCGAATTTGACCCAGCACAAATGGTGCTCGAAATTGCGCACATCTATATAAATCTAAGCACGGACAATAGTTTTTGTCTCGCCGTTTCTCAAGATGGACGATCCTATAGTGATCAGCTGTTCGGCTATGCTGAAAATATCTTGATACGGATTGGAGGAGGTCAACTAATTGGCGATATGGCAGAGTTTGCAGCCAAGGTGAAGAAAATTGGCAACGACTACAAGGAAGAGCAGGAGCTACTGGCCGATGCGCCTGAGGAGTATCTGGATCCGATTATATCGACGCTAATGACCGACCCAGTTGTACTACCCAGTTCAAATGTGACCGTTGATCGGTCCACTATTGCTCGACATCTGCTAAGTGATCAGACAGATCCGTTCAATAGAGAACCTCTAACCATGGACAAAGTTAAACCGAATACGGCTCTCAAGCAGCAGATTGAACAATGGATCGAGGACAAACGCAATGCGGCGCGTGTCAAGAGCTGAACAAACATTCTGACCTAGGGCACGCGCTTAACCAAAGATTTAGCTCGTTTATAGGATAACCGGACAAGGCTTTAGCTTAATGTAATATTTTCCGATAATTCTAGTTTATGTACAAACTATAAATTGTATACATAGACGACATTTGCATTTTCAATAAATTTGGTTTCTAAGGGTCAGTTGGTATTCACAATTTCAATTAATTTCTTTGTACACCTAAGCAATACAAATACGTATATATACGTATATAAAAATATAAGAATTAATACACAATATGACTGTGAATATTTAAACTATTTAAGACAAGCATGTCGTAATAAATATAGAATATAGAATTAAATATAGCAAGAATTGTCTATGTAATTAAATTGGTATTAAGGTTATTCTAAACGGTATTGATGTCTTATAATATATTTCATAATGCGCTAATAATGGAATAAAATGAAAATTTTAGTTATTGAAATTATATTGCGTTCTACTGTTTTCATATCACGACTCTTGCTCCTCGACAACATCGTGAGTTATATGTTCGAAGGTCTCGTTAATTAATTGATGGGCCATACAATCGCCGCAAAGATTCAGGTAACAATAGCAACTGTTGCAGTGCCACCGTTTTTGGGTTACTGCCGAATCTTCACATTCTGCACACTTGGGCGCTAAAGGATCGGGGCTGTAGCCATCTTCAGTTTGAAGCTTTTCGTCTCGAATGGCTGTTAAGATTTTCACCTGGAGCAGCTTTTTACGTTTTGCTTCTGACTCTTGGGCATCTGGATCCAGTTTTGGCTCTATTTTAGTAGTGGGTGGCGGTGATGGCGCAACGGGCATAAGATCATCCAAAGTATAATCATCCTCGGGCATCTGTATTTCTATATTTTGGGCAGGAAAGAATGTGGAGCGGCGCACATTAAACTTAGGCCGATTTGGGCCACCCGCTCGCCTATATTTGGGCAGGCGCCCCGGAACCGGCATACCAGCATCATGAAGCTTCTGAAAGTATTTCTGCACACGGCTGAAAACTTGTTGTGCTGTTCGATTTCCTAGCGCCTTGGCTATTTTAGCGAAACGCCGCATTTCCACCTCTTCGGGTGGATAATCCATAAGCAATTGTTCCAGTCGCCGTTGTTCCTCATTTGTCCACAATCGACTTTGCGGTTTGCTCCCAGGTTTGGTGGTTGTATCGACTTCAGTAACCTGACAATTGGAGTCAGTTAGTTTAATCGTAGTCTCTTCTTTTACTGACAATGTAGGTAACTCAGGCAAGCGAACTGTTGTAATATAATTCGGTGCTATCAAAGGCTCATTGTTTCGCAATCTTTCCAGCAAGACGTCGGGATTCTTTAAATAAAAATCGCGTGTTTTTTCCAGCTCTCCTATTTGTTGATGGACGAGAATTCGCTGCGCCTGCAGCGTGGCTATGGTACGCAGGAGATTACTGTAGCATTGATTGCCGCGCAGCGCTAAATGTTCGGTTTCAAAGTGGAATACATCTTCATTGTCCCCGTTATCTTCCTCACTGTCATTGGGGTTCATATTAGCATTGCTTTCAATCTGATTGCTACCTTCCATTTTTCTTCGCTTCTAAACATAAGAATTGGAGATGACACCCGTTTAATGTATTAGTGATGACACGCTTATCGATCAATTTTGTATTCCCGTTCATTTATAGGAAATTCAAACTACAAACACTATAATTCCAATAGATAATAAATCTATTTTACATCTGCAGTTGGGCTATACCGAGTCGAGTGCGTATAATAAGCATATAATATAATAAAATATAATATGTATGCATAATATCAAAAGGCACTTCCGAAACTCAAAACTATATTAACGACAACATAAACAAACGGGAAATGTACAGTTATTTCATCGTATCAAAATGTTCAAATTGCCTATCGGACGGTTTTATCTAGAGTTGTAGATTTTTTTTTTTTTATTAGTT
This sequence comes from Drosophila nannoptera, assembly GCA_020883555.1. Classification (NCBI taxonomy): domain Eukaryota; kingdom Metazoa; phylum Arthropoda; class Insecta; order Diptera; family Drosophilidae; genus Drosophila; species Drosophila nannoptera. The sequence goes on along the minus strand of JABVZY010000350.1, from coordinate 5,584,975 downwards.
TACTTCTAAAGTTTACTTTTAATACAATTTTTAATATTTTAGTATTATAATTTGGTATTCTGCAGATAACCCTAGATCTTGTTGATAAGGCACAGCTGTAGAGGAAGCACTGCACGTAACAGTTGGTTGTTTGCATATAAACAGTGGTGAAAATGATTTTTTCTCGATTCTTAATGCGTTCTTTTTTTCAATGCTCTATTATTGTAAGTTATTGTGCGAAAACCCCATACATAGCTTAAATACAACCATTTCAGAGTAAGCCTACCAGACTAATGTCCCAACTGTCTCCGGATGAAGTGCGTATTGTAGAGGTGGGACCACGGGATGGTCTGCAGAACGAACCTAAGCTTCTGCCAGCTGAAATAAAGATTGAACTTATTGATCGCCTGTCAGAAACTGGACTGAAAACAATAGAAGCAACCAGTTTTGTTAGCGCCAAATGGGTCCCTCAGATGGGTGACAATTCGCAAGTCTTGCGAGGAATACGTAAAGTGCCCGGTATTAGGTATCCAGTATTGACTCCCAATTTGAAAGGATTTGAAAGCGCTTTAGAAGCAGGTGCCGAGGAAGTAGCTGTATTTGGTTCCGCTTCCGATGCATTTTCTCTCAAAAATGTCAATTGTACGGCTGCAGAAGCTATCGAACGCTTTAAGCCCGTGCTTGCAGCAGCTAAGCGTCACGGAATTAGAGTTCGTGGCTATGTCTCTACTGTTGTAAGTATAGATGTTTACGCCGCAAAATATTTCGGTTCTTAGCACTCTAATCCTCATTCATTAGGTGGGCTGTCCGTACGAAGGAGCAGTGTCCCCGCAAGCTGTAGTAAAGGTAGCCGCGGCGCTTCACGATATGGGCTGCTATGAGATTTCGCTGGGTGACACCATTGGCGTTGGTACTCCGGGCAGCATGCGCAAAATGCTCGATGAAGTATGCCGTGCTGTGCCCTCACAACAACTGGCCGTACACTGCCATGACACATTCGGACAGGCGTTGCCAAACATTTTGGCATCACTGGAGTATGGCATACGGGTTGTCGATGCGTCCGTTTCAGGGCTTGGCGGATGTCCCTATGCCCGCGGAGCATCTGGCAATGCAGCAACTGAAGATGTGGTATATATGTTGCAAGGCATGGGTATAAATACTGGCGTCAATTTGGAGAAGCTCATTGAAGTTGGACGTTACATATGCAGAGAATTGGGTAGAGTCTCTGAGTCCAAGGTTAATCGTGCGTGGAAAGGAACCCACGGCAAGAAAATCTAACTTTTCTAACATTTACTAAGTAATCGACGGCATTTACTAATTACTATTTGTGTATGTTAACACCTTAGGTTTATTTGTTAAAAACCCATAAAGAAATTGCAGCTCGCTTTCTTATGCGAATACTGCGCAAAATTAAAACTTTTGAGCATCTTTAAGTGTATATAAGGATATATCCCCCGAGGCAACAGACAGATCGGCCAAACTTTGATTACGACGGCGAGGAATGTGCGATATATTTTTGCCTTCAAAGCCTTTACTACTGTTGCTATCGCTGCGGACGAGCATTTTCATTTTGCCATCGTGACGCATTACTGTCGGCTCGGCTGCTGAATCCAGATACTTTTGAATCTTGGGCACACTTGGCATCGGGAAAGGTGTGCGTTCATCAACAACCTGAAATAGACATGTAGTAGAATAACGAACGAGAACTATATGTATATTCAATTCAAAATTACCTGCTTGATTTCAGAAGAGATATACGCTTTTTTTGGGAGAAATGGGGCTGATGGGTTGAACCACTCCATGTTCATTCGCGGTGGATTGGAGCTGCCAATAGTCTCTGTCTGTCCACGTTTAATCTGATTCAGAAAAGATTCCTCTTCTGAATCCAATAAGTTTAGTTTTTTTGGTTTTTCCCTGAACATGCTCATTAATGGTGCGGTTGCAGATTTTTGGGTGTAGGTACGAATCGGACTAACAACGTATCCGAAATTGTCTTTCTGAAGTTTCGGCTGAAGTCTTGTTGGTATGCTCGATGGTTCCTTGAAGAACTTGTTTTGCGGTAATTTCATATTAATATCGTAGCGGGGTTTACTAGAAGACATTGGCTGCCTGGGTGTTATAGGCTTTTTGGGCGATAGAACAAATGTATTTTGTTTGGACGGCTTCTGATGTAAATGAATTACATTTGACTCAACAGATGGCTCAAGTGCTGCCTTCTTATTTGCTGACATGTATTCTTCAGCCTTGCGCAGCATATATTCCATTTCCTCCATGGTTCCATTCAAACGTCCGGAATTGTTCTCCTTGTCGTTTTCCGTATCGGATTCAATTAATGAAAACTCCTCTTTTATTTCTGCTTGGAGGCCATCTTCCTTTCCTACGGCTTTTTCCTCATCACTGGATGAGGATATTTCAATGATAGTCTCCTCAACTGCATCATTAACTGCTAGATCCATTAAAGTTTCCTGCAAATCAATCAAAAGTTCCTCTTGTTCACACTTGGACATGCCAAGTGGCTTGGCCTTAGCTATAGCCGCATAAAACAAGTCATCAACGCTCAGCGTTGTTGCTTCCTTCGAGTTGCTCGCCAACGAATTATCAGCGGCCGTTTCGTAACAACTCGAACCGGATCCAGAAGTCTCAGCTCCCCCCAGATCCGTTTTCCGCGTGTGTGCTGTCTGAAAGCTGCTGTTTTGCGATGACTCCTCGGATGGGAAGCTAGTCAAGTCAGCTTCACTGGCCTCTAGTATGGTTGAAGGACGCAATAATCCCACCATCTTTACCGGAGACGTCTGAGCCGTTGGCTGAAATATCGAATCAGTGCCACCATTCATTAATGAATCATTATCCCAGAAACGAGAAGGCGCTTCAATATCCTCCAGCTGAGTGCAATCTGCACTCTTCAATGGACTCTCATTGCAAAGTTGAGTCTGGTCATTAACATCTGCTATCATGCGCTGCAACGACTCCAATTCCCTATCCCCAACTGAAAAGTACATTTGAAATTATAAATTAGATTTCTTTTGTCACTGTTTTCATAAGGATTCTCGCATATGAATGGTTTATGCGTTCACTCACAATTTTCCGAACGAGAACTACGCCTCTTAGCTACGGCTAGTACTTCATCTTTATCCTCGCTGTGTAGGTAATGAAAGAGTGTGCTATCTGGGTCGGATGCGGTCTTATCGCACATACGTTCAAATGCAGCAAAACTATCGTCCACATTCTGGTTTTGCATGTCTTCGGACAGTTTGCGCAAACTTTCTCCTTTAAGATCGATATCAACTGCTGAAGTAGTTTTCTTCTCTTGCTGTTGCTGAGACTCGAGCTCAGCCTTTCGTGCTTTTATTAATGCTGGAAAATCTAAAACAATGCCCAAGCTGTGGCGACGTTCCATTGATTCGGGTTGCAGCTTCGGAGCAGTGGGTTGAGGCCTTAACGTACGATAAATCAAAAATAAAATCTCTCAAAACAATTTTATTTACGGTAGTCGATCATGTGCCTGACTGGTTACTGAGTTAAACATGCACAGCATTCTAAATACACACAAACTACACATTCGTCGAGTAAGCATTTGGAAGTTATATTGTCGTATTTACCGGTCCATTAATAAATGGTTGATTAATTTTTGACGCCATGCTGGATTGTCTTGAAATTTTTCCAGGCCCGACATTTCCCTTGCGTACCTCTATTCTTTTTACGTATTTCAACACAAGAACTGATGTGAAACAGATTATCCCAATTCACAAACACAAACACTTAATTACTGCTTTATGTTACTCACTTGAACAGAAAACAAGGATAATAAGACCATACACCTATGGATTGTATAGCCGCTTCTGTTTAAACGAATCTATCGTGAGCAATTAGTTAGCGACGCGCGGCGAACAGTCAGGTACTTTTAAAATCGGTACTACTTCGTTTTGATACCAGGGCTTCGTAAATACGAGTAAGCAAAACAAACACAAATATAAAGCGAAAATTTATTTAAATGCCTGACTAGCAAAACGTACAATTGCGCTTTGTGACTTGATATCGAGTGCAGTTAGTGTTGAGGGAATTATATCATAACCATCAGATGTTCGCTTGGAAATATAATATTCTTATATTTATATAATTTTATCGATATATGTACTCGAATAGTCTTAGCCGATATACATACATACCTCCAATACGCTTGTTATCAGATGCCTTTAAATGCCGGTGCAAGCGAAAAATAGATAACAATTTTTATTTTTATACGCCTCAAAAAGTTTTTCGTTCAGCGCACTCTATAAGTATGAACGTATTAAGGCACACAATATCCCTGGTGGCTCTGGGCACCTATCAGCTTGGCCGGCGTATGAAAAGTCAGCATCTTCATGGACTTTTGCTCGGCACTGGACTGGGGCTTTCCACCTTCGCATCGGTCACGTACGCACAGGCGGAGGCCGAAAAGGTCAATCGTAAGTTGAACATATCGAAGTTCATGACTGAACCCATAACGGACCAGTCAGTCCTACTGGAGGATAAGGAAAATATGCGCCATCGAATGGAAATCATGATCATGGAAATTCAAGCCGAGTTTTGCCGTGCTCTCGAATCGGAGGAGTTCAGTGGACAAAAATTTAAGGTGGATCGTTGGCTTCGCAAGGAAGGTGGTGGAGGTGTAACCTGTGTTCTGCAGGATGGCGAAGTTTTTGAAAAGGCTGGTGTAAATGTGTCCGTTGTTACCGGATCATTGCCACCAGCAGCTGTACAACAAATGCGCTCTAGGGGTAAAAACTTGGCGGAAAACGTGAAGCTTCCCTTCTTCGCTAGTGGAGTTAGTGCTGTTATACATCCCCGCAACCCACATGTACCAACTATACACTTCAATTATCGCTACTTCGAAGTCGAATTGCCAGACGGCAGCAAGCAATGGTGGTTCGGCGGTGGTACAGATTTGACGCCTTACTATCTCGATGAAAACGATGCCCGCCACTTCCATAAGACTTTGAAAAATGCATGTGACGAGCACGACATCACATACTATCCCAAGTTTAAGAAATGGTGTGATGATTATTTCCACATAAAACACCGAAATGAATCGCGCGGCATTGGTGGAATATTCTTCGATGACATCGATGAGCCCAGCCAGGATAGCGCGTTCAATTTTGTGCGCAGCTGTGCCCGTGCTGTGATCCCTTCGTATTTGCCATTAGTCCAGAAACACAAAAATGCCGAGTATGGAAACAATGAGCGGCAATGGCAGCTGCTTCGGCGTGGACGCTACGTAGAATTCAATTTAATCTACGATCGTGGCACCAAGTTCGGCCTTTATACGCCTGGGGCGCGATATGAGAGTATTCTGATGTCACTGCCATTGCACGCCCGATGGGAGTACATGCATGAACCAAAAGCGAAATCAAAAGAAGGCGAGCTATTGATGGTATTGCGCAATCCTAAGGAGTGGATTTAATATATCAGTTATTTTATTTAAGCGGTTTAATGTAGTGGGAATGGTGCCTTTTATGATAAAATGTTGTTACTAATTGATGACATGACAATAGTTTTTTGTAGAATTTTTCCGTTAAAAATTAAAATGTTATCCTAGGAAGCACAAATGTTTTCTTGATTTCCTGGAAGCTTAACTATTCATTTACTTTATCAGATAATATTATACACCAACATATAATAAGAAACTTATTATATTTCGAAATTATCCCTCATTTATTGATTATGTTTTATTTAGTTGCAGCAAACTTCTGCTACTGATTACATCATCATATACATATATGCATTTTGAGGTTATGTCTCAAGATCTATTTAATTATCTATCCAGATGTTTTATTGCGATAGACAATGTCATTGGAAAAATATATTGATCTCCATATCTGTATGTGGAAACTTATTTATGTATGAATACTGTGTCTTGTAATCATGGACGGACATATGGCTTACTACATTGTGTATCTATACTCCTTTTCACACAAACGCAAAGACCGTTACACATACACACTATCGAGCGCTGTTGCTGTACTGTACATGAACTCTATCCGTGTGAACAACACACACCATTGAACAAGCGCATGTGGTATGTGTGCGTGTGCATAAGCGTTCAGAAAGCGGGAAACGCGCCACCGGCAATTTACCCACCAAAACCAAATTGAGTTAATGGAAAACAACAAGTTCTAAGGTATCATTCTTAAATCATAGTTTATAAAATGCTTTATTTTCCAATATTTTTTTTCTTTGTATTTAGCAAATATATAGAGCTTTGTTGTTAAACTGAACAACAAAATTGGTATATTTTTGTTGTTTATTTATGTAGAATAATGCTTGCCTGTTTGCTGTTGTTGTTGTCGATAAAATGAAAAGTAACTAGCTTAACTACATTCATACAAGTATATATTTAATAAACACCGCCGGTCTGCTGTTGGTACACCTCAATAGTATCACCTTCCTCCATTTCAAGCGAGGTCGGAGTATCGTTCTCATTGATGGGCTGACCGTCAAAACGGAAGCGCACCACCTGCATGGAAAGCCCGGCTCGGTCACAATAGGCATTCATCAATTTTCGCAACGGTGTGTGTTTCTTAATTTTGAATTGTACAACTGCATTATCCTGCCCAAGTACTTTCAGGTTTATGTGCTCGGTCTCGAGTACCTTCTTTTCGTCAGACATGTTTTTTTTTCGCTGTGTACGCGTTTAACACTGTCCACAAATATAAATTGCAATAAGCGCCTAAACATACAAAAATCACAAAATTATTTTCAATACAAATTCGATTCAATCTTAACTTAGATTCCAATAAAAATATTGTTCTATATCCATTTTCTTACTTTTTAATACGTTTCACCACTTCCTTCCTTTTCTAAATCGCCTGGCGGCTTGTTCCAGCTACACACACGCCAAAAAATGGTTGTATTTTGAGTGTCTCCCTAATAATATGGCAAAAAAAATGCGGAGCGAGAAATGTACTAAAAATGACCAAAGACGCTGGTGCTCAGCGTTGCATCCGATGGCATCATCCTTTACCTCTGGGTATCGAGTAATCGCGTTGCCAACAGTTGAATATATTAACAGCCGCGTTTTTCACACGCCGTGATCTTCGATAACTTTTGAATGTGTTTTATAGTTCCATCAATAACACTTTTGAGAATTGTAGACAATATTAAGCACTCGAAAGTATTAACATACACTTCACCGAGTTTGACTTGTAAAAATAAAATGTAAAAAAAGGCTCTTTGCTGGACAAACTGCTTTATTTTATTTTTAAATAATTGTGTTAATAAATAAATATATTGCTTTCTAACAGCCCAAAATACAAACGCCAAATAAACCACTGTAATATCTCTTTTCCTTGTTTATGAAAAATTTGAAGCTTTTACCATTCGCATTCAAATTACGAAGTAAAACAGAGATGCCCAACAAAACCCTTGTACTAGACATTTATGAGCGCTTTCACTGAATTCTATATAGGTTCAGTTACCATTTAAGGAAGCCAAATGAATCGGTCAATTACAAATGTAATCAATGCTTTAAAACATCCTGGAGTGTGGTCCTCGAGTACAGGTGCCACACAAAAAATGGCCAAGCGTACTTGAAAAGATGGAGATCGTAAAATGATTACAACAATATCAACTTGATTTATAACCATTTCTTGGGGCATACCTAACCCCTTGATTAAAATTTTTTACCAACGTGTATCGTCTCAGTATTTATTTTTGGTTCTTCATCATGAACTCATTTGGTCAGCAATCTTACCAACAACCACCTCGCTTCAACTTTTACAATCGTCAGAAAGGATTTCGAAAAATTTGACCGATTTAAACTTACTCACAGATACTGGTTTGGATAGAGCTATGGTACACCAAATGAATAAGCTGAGCTGGCGTGCCAAGGAGCCATCACGTTTCTAGTGTTGGCCTAGAACGGTAAACGCATGAATTAGTGAGATTTGTGTAGAGAAGAAATTACCTGATATTATAGGTTTCTAATGGGGTCAAGCTTTGCGTTCTTTTTTGGAACAATGTTTTTTGGAACTAATTATACATTTATCGGTTGAAATACTTGACTTGCTTTCACACTCAGGATGCATATTCAATATACATTAGAAGTTTTTAGATTTTCAATATTGAAAACTGCAAAAAAGATAAGAAAACAAAATTGCACAAGTTAGCGCACAGGTTTAAAGTAGGAATGTTTTTCTTTTTATCTAAACACTTTAAATGTAATATTTAAATACATGTTTGATCAAACAAACCAATCTTGGTATCCGGGTCATATACACCACAGCATTCCCTTATACCCCCTTACCAAAGGTGGGGAAACAAACACATGTTGATCTGATTTATTTTTACTTACTTTTCATTTTCAATTGTTAAGATTTACTTACATATTTAAACGTATTTAAGCTATGCAAAATTATTTTGTTGATTTTTGTTTTCTTTAGTTATTTTGCTTTACTTCTTTTTGCTCTCATCATTATTTTTTAAAAGTAGACATTCAAAAGCGGTTCCAGCTTAACTCGGACTTACAAATTGCCTTACGTTTGGATGGTTCCGAACTGTATCGTCCCACTGTTTCGCTATGAAATTTAAATTTCAAATTTCAATTGAATAAATATGTAAAAACATTCGGAGCATTCAAATATGCCAAATGATGTGGTTGTTACAATTCTAATAATAGTGTTACCAGCGTAGGTTGATTACAAGAAAAACTCTGAAAATTGTTATCGTCCTCGATTACCAACTGTTATCGCTGTATTGAGGAAGAGACTCACTGCCTCCACCAGTTTGGATCGCTGGTGTTTTGACCACCATTGTCTGGGTTGCTACTGCGTGGTAATATCGGTGGTGGAGGCACACTAAACATATTGTGATGTGAAGCAGGCGGGCGATATTTTTCCTCATTCTCATCATCCAGTTCGCGTTTGATGGCCGTGTTTTGATAATCATTCATGGAATAGGTTGGATAGCCGTCATCAATAGGTTCCTCCTTGATCTTAATCATATCCATTTCACGGAAATCTGGCTTGCGCTCCTTAATATCGCGATCTCCACCACCGCTGCGGTCTGCTCCGCTACGATCCCGGTCCCGTCTTTCCCGTTTGCGGTCACGCCTTTCACGCGATGATTCACGCTCTCGTGACTTAGAACGCTTCTTTTTCTTTTCACGCTCACGATCGCGGTCCCGATCCCTGTCGCGTCTATCACGTCGACCTTCGAAATCGTCATAATCACGATCCCTGCTGCCGGCACGCCGTTTTCTGCGTTCACGCGAACGGCTACGTGAACGACCAACACGAGCGCCACGTTCTCGATCACGATCTCTGCGATCTCGAGATCGCGAACGACGTCTTTCACCGCCCATAGCCCCACCGTAGATTGCACGACTGCCGCGGGATTCCATGCCATTGTTGGCACCGCCACGGCCACCACCCTCCCGATCCTCACGCTCACGCTCCAAGCGATAGCGTTCACGTTCGCGTTCATTGTCCTCTCGTCCGGAATGCTTGATATTTACATCATTGCCTCCTCGCCGTGTTCCGCCTAATCCACCACCCAGGCGGCGTGGCAGCCATCCCTTAACGGTACGAGCACGTTCAACATCCACCAGAACACGCTTGCTGTCTATCTTCTTACCATCGGCGTGCTTATATGCTGCATGCATATCACGTTCGTGCTCATACTCAATAAAAGCATATCCCTTCGGTTTACCTGCAATAAAAACAATAAAGTAAGAATGCGAAATCTGTAGGAACACGACTTATTCTCACGCAAAAAGCGAAATAAGCTTCAAAAAATATGAGTGAAAGTAAATATAACAAATTATTTACCTGACTCCTGATCATGAATAAGCACGATCTTCTTAATAGGACCGTAAAACTCAAATTCACGCCGTAACTTCGACTCGGATGTGTCATAGTTGATACGCGCTACGAACAGTGTACGGAATGGATCCTCTGTGGCGTTTTTAATCTCGGTTGGATCCCACAGTGCGATTTCCCGTTCAAGTTTATATGCAACTTGTTCAGCCTTTTCGCGGCGTCTTCTTTCAAGTCGCTCCTGACGAGTTTCTACAGTTTTCGGTGGCGGTGTGTCCTTTGGATCTTCGAAATCACTCATGAAATTGGCTACGCCCAAGTAACCTCGTGATTTTTTTTCGTGCGGTAATTTATCCACCGGCGGCATAAACGGTATGGGATCCCGTGAGGCAAACAATGCCAACAGGTTTGGCGGTAGATATTGGGTCATTTTGTTAATATATTGTTACCTTTAACTCCGTTGTTCCGTCAAAACTAGTGCTAGACATTGAACATTGAGGTTATGTTACGCTTGTTTACGACAATAATAGATTTCATCCCCTTACATACTTTTAAGTCCATCCAGTAGGCGTATTTTATTGCCAGGATGTTAATCAAGTCAAATTTAAACTTTGGGAAATGATAATTTCAATTCAATCGATTTATCGCAAATATTACTCCTAGACAATATTAAATCCTGTTTTTGCAGCGCAGCTACACTGCTACTATGGATGGCATTTTTCTAGAGGTGAACCAGTGGTCATGGTTACAACGGTTATCACTTATGAGTAGCAGTGACAAACAATATCTGTTACATATATTCAAAATATTATAATCATCTACTTAACTATTTTCACTGTCCAAAATATATTTAACAAATACATACAAGCTTAATATTCTTACAAAGATATATTGTTATTGTCATACCTAGGCATGATTTATGCCAACTACTATCAATTCTTTGACTCCAGCTTATCGATAGTTCGATAAGTTTCACTGAAATGAACTTTCCATGGCTTTTCTTCGATTCACTAACTGTATTCAAATCGCCCACACAATCACAATACACACATGTATCAAAGGGTCGGCGCTCGATTAAAAACGCAAAATAACGGATTCAACGAAGTCGCCATAAACGTGATTTCAATTTTAAATATATAAAGTAATCTTTTGCATTCAGATTTGCAAGTGTTTGGCTTAAATTAAAGAAGATATTAATTTTGTGAGTAGGATTAAAACTAATTACTAAAAATAATACTGTTAATTGTTATTCGCAATCAAACAGAAAATGTCGAATAGTTCAAAGCAAATGTTGGAGGCTGAAGTGATCAAAGAAGAAAATGGCGCTGGCGCCTTTGAACTAAAGCGATCACCTAAGGAACAGCTTAAAAGTATGCGAAAACATTTCCTTTTATTGGATAATGAAAGTGATGGGCGAGAAGAGAGCAATATTGATGTTCAACTAGTGCAAACACCTGTTGAGTCAGCGAAATTCGTTATGCCACCACCACCGCCACCGCCTACTCCTGTTCAAGCACCACCGCCACCACCGCGGGAGACCGAACCGTCGCCGGATACTGAAGATGACGAGGCGAATTCCGAAAAATGGGAAGATCCGTGTGCGCCTCCACCACCACCGCCGCTACCCACAAATTTGGCAACTGGTCAAGGGTACCTCAATTTATCCGCTATTAAACTGAAGGATGCCTTAGAAGAAGCCATTATGAAAATGGAGAGCAGTAAGCGAGAACAGCAGCGGGACAAATTTGACGTAAGTCGGTAACGAAATCAGCAACTCAAATTTACAGTTACTTGCATTATGCTTACAACGTTGCTTTGATACGCATTTGCGAAATAGGAAAGTTAAGCAAATCCACAAAGAGAAAGTATTTTAATGATATTGATAGTTTTTATCAAAGATAATACAGATATTAAAGAAAAATGTTACCATTTCGTATAGTTGTAGTGCGCCGTCTAAATAATATACATCGCATACATCTTATTAGGTTATATTTCAAACTTTGTAGAGATATCAAGTTGGCTATTCATTTTATCGTAGCACTATGTGATCTCAATACTCAATTTTAGAACTACACCGAAACAGTACAACTGTGAGGAGCCCTGTTTTAGAATTTCACATCGAAAATTCATTCAAAATTCATTAAATGTGTTAATTTTTATTCTGTTAACCACAATAGTTATACAATAGTGGATACTAACTGAAAGGGCTGCAGAACCACCAATCTGACGGTGCACTGTAGAGTTAACTGACATCATAAATTTTTGTTTTGGAAATGACATTTAAATTATCGTGTGTGGAGTTTCGCTAATTAACTTATCCAATTACAAAATTTCGCTAGTACCGATAATTTGTGCATACATTTTTTGCAAATCTTTTCTGCTTTACATTATTGTTGTTATTTTATTATTCAACACAGTCCGTAAAACAGGTGCTTACTGGATTAAAAACGGACATTGTCCGCAAAAAATCGCCAACTTATTCAATGAAACGTGTAATTGATTCGTCCACATCCTGTTCTCAAGAAATAATTGTGCATCCACAGTGCAATAAGCCAGCCGTCTTACGCAAACTGGAAAGAAATATGAAAGTTGGCAAATTGCTGGCCAAGCAGCTCCAAGCAAGGCGTTCCGTGATATCTAAGGAACCCATTCCTTTGCCGCCGGCAATAGCACCTCCAGCAACAGCTACTGATGATGAAAACCAAAGTCTTCTGACTATGCAGGTGCTATCGGCTCGTGCTTCGACGCCGTACACGCAGCCCACAACTGTTTTGTCCTGTGATTTGCATTTGAGTCCGCCTCCAAATCAATCTAAGGGGAATAGCAAGAAAAACATGCCGTTAATTCAACAGCATACGACCGAAAAACAACGTAGCTCTTCAGCTTCTGTTGCTACTACAATCAGTGAGAGGCCTACCAAAGTACGCACCTCTCAATCGGCAATGATTTTGCCCAGCAAAAATTTAGACACCTCCATGCACCATTATACTCGTCAGCATTTGCTAGATATACGCAATGCCATGATGCATGCTCTGATGCATCGCTCCAAGGAGTCTCTCATATTTAGTATGCCGCGCATTGCTACCTGTGACGACATTGAACTAGAAGGGCGATTGCGTCGCATGAATTTATGGCGTAACGCGGACGGATCATCAAATGTTCGCAGCACCGGGAACTTGAAGCCTCGTGTACAACTCACTAATCCAAATGGCAGCAACGAATGCATGCCCGCTTTCTATAAGAATAAGAGTAAACATCCATTGATCACGGATGAGTCAATCATAGAGAGTCAACCACCACAGCCACAGTCGCACACCGAATTACAGGTAAGCTCTGCTCGCTCTCATTATTCACTCTCACATATATTCACACACTTATTATCATTTATTATTATTTAAATGCTTTATAAAGACGAGCTTATCTGCAAGCTCTCAAAACCTAAATTGATTACATTTTGATAAGGTTTGTAATCTTTTTCTATCTATATATTTTATTTAGTATGTTATGAAATTTTAATAATTGGATTCCTAATTAGCAAATTGATCATTATATATATATATATCAGGAAAGTATATGTTTCAAATCGTTTATTTAATGCAAATGAACTGAGATTTAAATAAGAAAACCCTAATATAAAGTTGTAGCTCTTGAACTTGAAGTATAATTATAGCCTATTATACTGTTAAAGAATCAATTGTTAGTTTTTGCACACATTTGAATAATTTTATCTCAGATAAAATCATTTGCTTAAGTAATGTTTTGAACCTTCCGTTTCGCGCAATCTCTGTGCCGCCTGCTCTGGCGTCAAATCACGCTGCGGCATCGCCAGTAACTCAAATCCGACCATAAATTTGCGCACTGTGGCAGAGCGCAACAGTGGTGGATAGTAGATAGCATGAAGGGTCCAGTGAGCACTCGAGGCGTGTGCGTACTCAGGCCCAGTGGGTGCACCATGCCAGCCCATCGAATAGGGGAAAGAACATTTGAATAGATTGTCATATTTGGTGGTCAGCTCCTGGATGGTCAATGCCAAATTTTGGCGCTGCTCGAACGTGAGGTCATTGATGCGTTTATTGTTATTGCGCGAAATGATCATCGTTTCGAATGGCCAGGTAGCCCAATAGGGCACCACAACTAACCAATCCTTATTTTCAATAACAATACGTTCCTTGCGCTGCAGTTCACGGTCCGCATAGTCACTGAGCATAGGTCTATCATTAGTTGCATAGTAAGCACGTAGTCGTTCCTGCTTAACTTGTGGTTCCGTGGGTAGAAACGAGCATGACCAAATTTGGCAATGCGGATGCTGATTCGAACAGCCCATAGCAGAGCCTTTGTTCTCGAAAATTTGCACCCAGACATACTTAGCACTCAGCTCATTGAATTGTTTGATCCATCTGAAATTGAAATTTGAATTCCAAATTGTAATGAGAATATCCGATAATTTACTCATCAATAACAGCGCCGATTTCTTCTAGGCTCATTGTGGGCAAGGTTAAATTCGACTTCGGGTGGAAGCACATTACACGACAGTTGCCCCGCGCCTGCGCCGCTTGAAACAGTGGATCATCGCTGGCTGGCGGAGAGGGCACGTACTCCAAGAGTGCAGGAAAATCATTATCAAATACATAGGTACTTTCATAATGTTCTGTTAAATTGCCATTAGGACGTTTGACTCCTGGGCAGAGAGGATTATTGGGATCAAATTCGGGTTGCCCGTTAAGCTGGGGCTTTTCCTCTTGACCTAACCATGGTCTCTGCATTCGATGGGGGCACACGAGCACCCATTGTCCATTTAAGGGATTCAGACGGCGATGTTGGTGTTCTAAATAAACATGAAAAAAGTCTGAATATAATATGAATATATTAGACGCACAAAGCGTCGCACTTACCGGACGCTACAAACTGCATTTTGTCACTGATCCTAAAAACTATGTTATCACTACATTAACCTCTGGTGTAGGGGTTATTGTAATGGCCGTTGTTTACCGTAATCTATCGCGCGCTCGTCGGCTGGAGTCCACAGCTCAGCACGACACAATGTCAACTGGTGGATGTGACGTTTTTGTTTTTCATCGTCTCAAACTTGCGTTTTCTACATTCATATGTTCTCTCTCTCTATATGTAAAACTAACATTTTATTTAGTCTGCATTTTGTTTTTGCACATATTGCTTTGCATACAGATTCGCAAGCCCATTTTGCTGTTTATCAGCCTCTCATGCTTGCCCGCTCTCTCACGGCTG
The DNA here is from genome assembly GCA_020883555.1 of Drosophila nannoptera. Taxonomy (NCBI): domain Eukaryota; kingdom Metazoa; phylum Arthropoda; class Insecta; order Diptera; family Drosophilidae; genus Drosophila; species Drosophila nannoptera. Next base: position 5,569,961 of record JABVZY010000350.1, on the reverse strand, counting down.
TTGCTGTTAATATGAGTATGTGAATAAAGTGTACGTTGTGTGTACATTAGGTATGACAGAGCGTTAGCGATGTGCAATTTTCACGATTAACGGTGACTGTTGTTTAACAGTTACCAAATGTCTAATTTGATTTTTCTTTAGCTGCAAATGTTTAAAATTAAAAAATCTTGAAGGTTTATTTTTTGTTTGTCCTGAAATTGCGGGAACTTATATTAAATGATGTGTCAATAATTGATATAAACTTCATTCTTTAGGATCCGGCTATTGTTAATCATAGACGTATAGGAAGCGGTCGTCTCTCACAAGTAAAATGGTCTTACAACAACAATAACAACGACTATAAGTCAGTTCAATCTCATAACGGAAAAAATCACTCTCATATCGGTGACATGAAGCACCAAAACAGCAACAACAATATGACCGTTCTAAAATATTTCGATAATGGTGAAATAAGTGGTTCACAGTATAATGTCCAATCGCAATTAAATGGTCGTTCAAATACGCCCGTGATGGGTCTGTCCAGCAATAGTCGTTCAGAGAACGAGAGCCTGAAATCAAATGAGTCAACTGAAGATCTGAATCGTGCCAACGAGAACTATGTTAAACGTGTAATGTCTGGCTTTTTAGTAGTCTCCAAATCAAAGTCACGTGAATCGGAAGATCGTCATTATCGTCGCTACAGAAACCAAAATGAGGAACCGGAGTGGTTTAGCTGTGGTCCGACCTCAAGACTAGATACTATCGAATTGTGTGGCTTTGATGAGGAAGAAGAAAAAATGCTAAAGGAAGGAAAACACTCTACAAATGACTCAAACGGAGAGCCCATTGTGCAGAAGCATAAAGTAAGTTTCTTAGCAATGTCTTGAAATCTAAGAGGCATTGTTATATAAAATATATATATATAGATTATATTATATATTCAAACACATAATAATAGCTATCGTTTTCTTACAATTTCAATAATTGCAGATTGAGCATAGTAAATATAAATGGCAGCATCCAGATACAATTGCTCGGAACT
>JABVZY010000350.1:5536655-5567423 GCA_020883555.1 Drosophila nannoptera | reverse complement strand
CTTGTGCCCAATTACCGCCCTTACTTGGGGCGAAAACTGGGCGTCAGGAGGCATCATCAAATGCATTGCTAAGTGCCCTTATTGCTGGTAAAACCCTGCCAGCAGCTGCCAACGGGACCATGATTCCATCCCATCAACAACAACAGCGCCGTGCTGACGCAAATTCGCGTTTCGGAGAAGGCGCGAATTTCCAAGTTGGAGAAATGGCGGGGCTGTATCATGCATATCAACAGCAACAACAACAACATCAACAGCTACAACAGACCCAACAACAACAGTATATACAACAGCAAATTCGCAATCAAGAAATTAATCAAAACAACAATAGCAACAACAACACTTTGAACTCGAATAATTTTAACAAACACCAAAATCATTCGCCATCATCAGTAGCAATGCTCTCAAGTGGAAGCGGTGGAGGTAAGTCTCAATTGTGTAAACATATACAGTACTGATGTACTGTCAATACATTAATAATTTGCTAATTTGAAGCCACCCAGCGGAAACCATGTTTTTATCCATTCGGCTTTTCAATTTCCTTTTTTAAATTCTTTTTGATAAACAGAATATAGATAATAATTAAATTTATTACTATAGTAAAGCTCAAAACTTATACATACATATACCAATTGGAATGAATTTAGTTTCCATATTTGAGTAAAGTTTGACCTAGTATATCAATATGAATTTCTATGTTCCTTTTGCCCTTAGATATTCAGAAATCGATTTTCGCAGTTTGCCATTTTTAAACACGTTTACGCCATAAAAGTTTTAAAAATATATTGAAGTGGAAGCTCGATAATAACAGTCAGCGGCCTAAATATATATTTGCTTGAAAAAATATATATATATAAATATTTAATAGGCCCTTAACAGACTGTGCTTAACATTTACAAAGCTTTCAAATCATATTTTAAGAAGCGCAAGTAAATATAAATACGAGCTGATAAGTTAACGAGATTCACAACTTCACATAGCTATTGAATATCGAGGCGAACAAATGTGCATAAAGAATTGTAGAAGAGCACAATAAGATTTGCTATGCGTAAAACCAGTTTTAATAAGAGATAATGTCAACATATAACACTGCCACGGCTTTGTATTTAATATACTATACATTATAAACAATATATATATATACATATATAAACAATATATATATATATATATATATATATACTATACTATACATATATATATGTGTTAAAAAAAAAAAAATATTTGTTCACAGGTTTTGGTTTATCAGATCAACATTTTAATCTAGAGTGGGAGTCTTTATAAAGAATGTTTCAAGGGACACATAGAAAAGACTAATATATCTATATCATTAGGTCTCCATTTGGCATTATGCAATGACTTGAGTAGTTGTCGTAAAGTGTCAATTAGATCCTCCTTAGTAGTGAGTCATTTGTAAGTGGATTTTCATGTATATTCATACATTTGCATAATACTAAATATTACGAGGTGTGGAAATCCCATAAACTACACATAACGCATCGAATAGACGTATTTATAGAATTTTTATCCAAATAAGATTAACCACATTTAAAACTTTTGATACAACAGGTAAGAAGCTTAGTCGACTGTCAAATGCCCGTGAATTTTAATCCATGATAGGATTAGCTTGCTGCAATACCACACAACAATTTCTACATAAAATAATTTTATGGTTGTTTAGGTAAAAATTAAATTTTTTTATTTGCAATATTTTTTGTTCTAATTTCGTTTCGTCATGATACACAACTTTGTTTAGGGAAAGGAGCTCAGCTTCAGTTTAATTGTCAAACACATTCGTCCCCCGTAGATCTATCTGGGTGATCTGTTTTTCTTTATTGTACTCTATAAAATAATTATTTATATCAGCGAATTCGCACAATTGTCTATCGGTTTAGTAAGGATGGTGTATTTTTCCGGCAAACAAAATATTGCCAGTAGCTTCCTCTTCGATGAAGAATACAAATGGTCGGTTCGCATTGAACTCCACGATAGTTTGGGATCCGCCGAATTTGTTTTCGATCTCAACGACGGTGGCAGCGTATGCCTCCGTACCCTGCTCATTGACTTCGATGCCAGCCTTTTGGAATATTTCCGACACCTTCACTTCGCCCGCAACATCGGCGCCGCGCGATAAGCCCGGCAGCGAGGCAGTATTTTCAAATATTTCACGTACGCCTAACTGCCGGAGTGTGTCCTTAAAGCTACGCTTGTAATCAAACTGGAACTTTGGAATAGTCAGCTTAACCTTAACTTCCTCCATGGACCATTGTGCGCTCTTGACTTCGTCGTTTTCGAGAGCATGGAGCAGCTCGTTAATACCATCCATAGCATGTGGCAACAGCACAAACATTGAACTCTTTCCCTTGTAAGGCAGCCGAATTATCTGCGCCTTCATCTTATCTGAATTGTGGTAATAGAAATATTCCGTTTGCTCCATATACTGGACGCGCGTCTGTGCATCTTTGGTACTGAAGAAGGCGCCTTCGAATGTATTCTGGAACTGTCGTCGCCACAGTCCCTTAAAGTAGATCACATTTGTCAGCAGCATCACGCTGTTTTGGACTGTCTCCGGTGTGACAAGGTCCCGCAATCTGCCATTTGTCACATTATTTGCCCACTCATTGATAGCATAGGCTGCTGCGGGCTGATTGTCGAAGTCCAAAGCTGTAATATCAGTCTCATAGTAATGCTTCAGCGTAGCTGTAAACTTTTGCTGCGTCTCGATGAAATTGGCGGTGAAGATCTTAGTGCGTACATTCAGTGCATTGTGGAGCTGATTTTCTTTCTTGAACGAATTGAGGGTTTTCCGATAAAACTCGCGTACATTGTTCGCTGACCTTATGTCGGTTTGTGTGCTTATCAACTCTTGCTGTGTCTGAGTATTCATGCCAGCAGCCTCCGAGAGCATTGCTAGCACCAATTTAATCGAAAATGGGGATATTATCACATTATTCTGTAGGTCTGTCTCGTTCAATAGCACCGTTTTCAGTAGCTGCCATGAGAAATTGTCATGCATATCACTGCGAAATGGGACAAACGTGTCGATGTCATCGTAAGATCCGGCTAGTTGTAGTGTCGCAGCTGCTGGTATCTTATCGGTGTGCGTCTCAAAGACACCAGTCGGAGTAGTCAATGTTGGTACTGAAGTGCTGTTGATTTGCGCCGATGAGCCAATCACAATTAACAGCAATGGCAGCCACCGATTATTAGATCTGCTCATTGTCATTATATTTTTATATTCTTTTCTCTTTTTTTATGAACACAAATATTATGTATGTTTATCTTCGTTTTGGCTGGAACAGCAGCGGCAACGAAAGCTGAAACTAAGGCTTAGCACACAGCAGAAGAAAGGAGAACCGTTTAACGCGCTGATCCAACTGAGAGTGATTCAAAGATCGCTGCCGACAGGCCATTTTAAAAACCAGCTTACTGTTGTTGTTTTACTGCTGTGTTCTGTGGCTTCTGCTTTTCGCTCTGTTGCTTAAAAGGGAGTCCCAGAGAACGTTGATTTTTGTGTGCGCTCTCTCTTTCTCTCTCGGTCTCACTGCCTCTATTCTATTGCTGGTTATTTAACTGTTGATCGATATGTAAATATGGAAATAAATACTCGAATAAACGTGTGGAGATGAAATTCTTAAAGATTCAAGAGGAAATCCGCATTCCCATTGGGTCAATAATTTAGCATTGTAAGAAGAAGATTAGGCATTGAAGATCGTGATTAGGCAAAAATCTATGATTATTATGGCCCATGAACCGCCTTTTATGTGTTTGTAAGGATGAGCGTGTTTACAGTAAATTTAAATATAAAATATTTGTATACTATTAACAGCGTAACAGCAAGCTAATTGCTGTGGCAATCACTTCATCAGGCAACTCTGAAACGTCCAGGGCTGCTAATTATACCATCAATTCAGCTGTTTTTGTGAGCATCCCTCGTATTTTGACTCTTGTTGACGTAACAGTCGCCGGCTAGTAGAAACCACGAAAAATATTTTTTGTGAATCATATTAATTTGTTGTGCAATGCAAATACGACGTCCTCGAGGTGTCACAGTACCTCAGTTAATGGTTGTAACAGCAGTCGGCTTTCTAGGCGGTGTTTATATTTGGCAACCACTCATATTAAAATTCAAAAACGATAATAAACTAGAGAGCAACGAAGCGCCAATTACTGAATCAGCACTTGCGGACCCAAAAACCACAAATACTTCAAAGTTCGATTGAAGTTTCCTCCAATTATGTCTGATTACTAATTTATTTATTTTTATCCTCTTACAGATGAGCTTAATTAAAAATTTTGCCTCAACGTCCGTCGGCATGATGGCGATCGCCATCGGTTCCACGGCCGCCGTTTGTTGCACTCACCGTTTTTTTATTAAGCCGTATCAGAGTAAAAAGCAGCGTATGGAAGCCGAAGCCTGTGCGGAGTACATTTTTCAACAGGAGGCTCAGAAGCATGAATAGAACGAATTCAGAATTCTTTTCAGTTTTCTATTTATGGAAAGTTGCTTACATTTGTAGATTTATAGACACAAAATAAGTTAAATAGAAACTAATTTCGCTCGAGAACCAATCTTTCATTACCTCTCACCAATTGTTTTAAATTTTTAAGGTTAGAGAATGATTGTAAAAAATAGAACAAATAATCAAATGAAATTTTATTGAATGATTTATGAAGTGAACTGAAATTGAAAATTTAACTATAAATATATAAATATAAAACAATTTTGAAATAAAATAAATAAATCACAAAGCTGAATTTATCTCATAGGTGCGAATAACTCTAGAGCACTACGCTTTTGTGTCCTGCGCATTTCTTTTTTACACTCAGCTTCCAATTTGTCGACGGGATAAAACTTCCAAATTGAGAAGGACTCATCCATATCAGCTGCAGCAAGTTTGGTGCCATCTGGGCTCCACATCATAAACATAGCTCCCCTTTCCGAATGGGTCAGTACGTCCACAACTCGGTTAAGCGAGGCTAGGACGAAAATCTCGTATTTGGGACAGCCGTTTTCATCTAGAAGTATAAAATGTATTTAAAAAGAAAAATGCTTTTAAGCAGTATTTTACCGCCTCTATAGATGTTGACAAGCAATTCACCAGTGATCTTGCTAAAAGTGATTGAATTGATTGAAATCTTATCATCACCCCGTTGATAGAAAGCAACAATTTCGCGGCGTGGTACATTAAATATATATATGGATGACAGTCTCTTCTCGGCTGTCGAATTGAAATTTTAAAGAATCAAATATAGTCGATATCAAACAGACTCACAGACAGCCAACTCATCGAGTTGCCACGGATGCCAGTCGAAGACTATGCCTCCCGCCTTGGCGCCGAGCCTCAACAATACATTGTATAGCGTGCCATCAAATAAATATATATGACCCTGGACGTCGGCTGTGGCCAAATATCGTCTACTGGGCGAAAAGCGAATGCAGCAAATTTTGTTCGAGTGCTTCCGCAGCACATGCTCTATGGTCATGTTCGAGAAGTGTATAACCACAATTAGGCCACATTTGCAACCGCAGAGTATTTCCTTACTGTCCTCGCTCCACTCGATGCAACATATCGCCTTAAATGATCTTGGCAAATATTTGCCGTCAGCAATCAGGAATTCTTTTTCTGTTTGAAGCAGCCAAATCTCGAGAACTTAAAAGCATTAAAATGTTACGTATTCAATAATACTCAGTAAGCCAACTATAGAAACCAAACTATTTAAGAATGACCCACCTGGATTCTCAGCATCCATGCAGCCAATGGCAAGGTATTTACCATCTGGCGAATACTTCAGGGATCGAGTGCGGTCTACTTTAAAAATCATACTCGTATCGTCACGATAGCGCCATATGATCAGATTCTCGCCAAACGACAACGCCAACTGATCATGTATTGACCAGTCCATCGTGTTAACATCTAAAATTACACCACATATCAATGAAATTGATTTTATATGCTGGCTCCATGGGCAGCCATACCAAATGAAGTGCAGAGCTCGGGCATTTCGTTGGTGGCTGTAGGAAATGCCATCGGTCTAGGCCTTGGCCTACAGCTCCAATCTTCATCCATTTTCTGTCTGCGTTTCCTCGAGTATCTGTTTTGCACATTGCTAAAGTGCAGCAAACGATTCTCGCTTATATGGAATACATCGTTTAAGGCGGAGACGTAGTTTCCTTGACGCCAATAATTGGATTTTTTTGTTAGGTTCTAAAAAAAAAACTTGCTTTTTGAAAGGAATTCAGAACTTGTCGAATTGAGTTGCAGCACCATTTTTAAGAGATCCTGCTCTTTGGTTTTGCCCACAAAGTTTAGATTGCCGTCAATATCCCCAGGCTTATAACGTCTGGGTATAAACCGATCGCCGAATGTAAGTCCTGCCGCATTGCTTTTATTCTAAACATATTTTATTCGTTTAGCGTTTGTTTTAACATTATTCTAACAATGATTTTGTCAACCTGGTAAACTTCATTTTGCCAATCCACGCGACGTTTTTTCATAAAGGATGGCGCGCTTTTCGAGTCCAGCAAATAGTTTTTATTCAAAGTTTCACACACATCCATAACGACGACCAACATTTAACTAATCCACGTTTGTTCATCTTCATCAGTCTTCTTTTCATTCGCTTTGCTTAACGGTAAATATTTTTTGCTAACGGCAAGCTGTGGACATACATGTGTATATGCCAATGTTACGCATTGGGTATGCTAGACTAAATATTCGCTTTGAATATTTATTTATTTTGTTTAACAGAAATTGCTTATATTTCTTGACTTTTTACATGCTGAGTCTTGTGGACCACATGTTGTCGCAGGCTGGACACTTGGAGCGAGTGCGTAAATAGTTTCGTATACAAAGTCTGTGAATTTTTGTGCCGCAATCTGAGCATTTTACATCCCACAGTACTAATTGCTTGCAGAGAACACAATCTTTGATAGTGTTCAAAAAACTTGAACGCAAATAGAACTCGAATTCCACAATGCTCCGTGGGCCCAAATAAATTACATCTTCTGCCTCTAGGAAGTAACCCATTTCGGTCCACAGTTGAAGCAGTGTCTGCATACGCAACTTTTGGGGCGGTTTCGCTGAGTCTTCGAAATCCAAGTCGGAATATGCCTCATTCCAGGCTATATGATGGTCCTCCTGCTTGGCTAATTTGTCAAGCAAATTAGAAAAATAGAGACATTCTTCCGCCGTAAGGTCAGGATGACTTTGCTTATAAGACGATGCATCCGTGATAGCAAATACCAAATACTCTTTGCCACTAATAGGATGATTAACAAAGGTCAGCGACTGACCAAGATCCCTTATGTTGTCTCCAATATTCTCAACGAATTTGTGCAGGGCCTCTTTGTTCGCGGGCTTTGCCACTTGATGATGAACGCAGAGCGGTGCTAATATTTGCTCAATTTTTTGATTATCCAAGCAGCCGTGATTAATGCAAGCGCGAAGAAATGCACGTTTAACCATATCCATTTTTTCATCAAATACTTTCTTAATTCTATATGAGAAGGTACGCGCCAAGCCAGGGCTGCAGTAGCAATATGTGGCCGGTACGCTGGTTGAGCAAGATTTCAATCGTAAAGACACATTTGTTTATGCAACAAGCAACGATAAGTGTAATCGATTGCAATATATTGGCGCTTACTTTAAGTTCGAACATAAAAAACACAGCCTTCATAGTCGTTCATTTTTATTGAGTTTCAAACTTACAAAGTAATAGCACAACAATTAATATTTTCAAAGTCTTAGAGCTTTGATAAATGAAAGTAGACAGATTATCAGAATATAAAAACCGAGTGTTTTAACGTTGGTATACTTTTATAGCGCAAGCACCGCGTATTATACATGAAAGTAATGTATAATGATTTTTCATGACATCTTGGCGTAATTTCAAAAAGCACGTACATCATTTATGCAGTTTAAAATATATTTATTTACACTAATTATTGTTATGAAGTTTTTGAAAGCATTATCTTTTTTAAATCGTTATGTTGATCGAAAAATGAAAATATTGTAGAAATAGGGTTTATTTATGTCACTCATAATTTTTTTCCATAAAATCCTAATAGTCTGATTCTCGTTGATACCGGACTTTGAACATGCTCCAGGATTTCCATCTAAATATTTTGGAGTTTCATGGATGTGTTTGATATATTTAAAATTGTTAATATTGAGGTTCATTTCGGATGTAATAAAATGTAGCAGCGATATCAAATAAAAAGAGAGGGAATACAATAAGGCTGAGTATTTTTATAAATATTCTGTATTTTGCGAATATCTGTTTCCACATTAATTATACTTTAAGCTATAAATCTGTTTGTTTTTTTTTTTTGAGATAAATCAAAAAAGTTCTTCAAAACTTAGGGATCAATATTTATTCTAATATTAAACTTTCAACGAGATTAAGAGTAAGTAAAATAATAAATTGATAACTAGAATGAAAATCACAATATTCTTAAAAACTAAAACAATTCGAATGAAAAACAAATTTCTAATTTGTGTATATAAAAATTTGCATCTTAAAGGAGACCAATTGCATAGTTATGTATGTAGCAACAAATTAACTTAGATATGAACATTACCATGTTCAGTAGCAACCTATAAGAAAAAAATTGATAATCATGAAAAACTAGAAAAATTCAGTATAGCAATTAAAAGTAGAACTGAAATTGTGCGTGCATTTGTTTTGCTTAAATGAAACTGAACTTATAATTTTATACTTACATGGTTAGTCACATGTTAGGTTCTAAGAAATAAGAGTGTGAGATACGTGAACGTAACAAATCATTACAAAAAAATTACAAAATACAAAAAGCCTCACTATAATGTGCTTTTGCCCATGCAAAAGGCTATTTCTACTCATAATGCCCAAAAAGCCGCCACATACAAAAATCTTGAGGAGTTCCGTCAATCCCTTCGTATTTGATTTCCAATATTTGTGCGATTGGACAGTTTAACAACAACTTATTCTTCACGCGCCTTATTCAGTTCTTAAACTAAACTAAAAAAATTACAAATCGACGCAACAAAATAATCGAAAATAGATTAAATCTTTTAGCTGCTGTGTTAAATTCGATTAGGGGAGAAAGAGTTGAGTTCTCAATCCCAAATGTTTACATGAAATTATTAGTAACCAAGCTGAGATCGTTTGTAATGTGATTAGTTTCATTCAAAATATGTGACTATTGTGGTTAGGTGTGGTTGTTGTTATAGTTGTAGATGTAGATGGTAACCGGTTAATGGAATAATAAAATGGTTTAAAGTCCACATGAGTAGTTGTTGTTTATTTGTTAGATGATTTGAGGAGAGATATAGAAAGAAAGATGCCGCAGCAAATAAATAAAATTAATATTTTATTTTGCGAAAGTTTTATTTTGCAATTGATTGTTGTTGTTGTTAATATGTGTTTTTTTGTTATTCTTATGTACTTTTGTTTTGTTTTTTTTTTGTTAGCCATGCATTTAAATTGTAAGTATGTAAGTAATATTAATGAAATAATACATTAAGAATAGAGGGCATTTGGTGTTTACAAATTAAATAAATATGGTAGTAGAATCAACAGCATATTAATAATAGTAAAAAAATATAATATATTCGTTTTTATAACATTTTGTTTGCTTGTACAAAATTACAGGTCACAGCTAAGCCGTTCAAATAAAAAAAAAAAAAAAAAAAATAGTTAAGAACACAAATCACAATCTTGTTTTAGTACATATACAATATATACATTCAAACATGTATATTCATATCTATTTTTAGATATGTATATATATGTAAGATGAGTCTACTTGGCCAAAAGAATTCTATATTTAAATTTTAATTGTCCACTTAGTTTTTGATCTTTCGATATTCTTTGGTTTCCGATTTTTGGTTAGTTGCTCTTTCTACACGGTATTAGTCTTTGGTGCTTCATTCAAGGTTTCTGTAGCTAGCAAGTAGGTTTTGAGTGTCGCCCATGTACCGAATACTTACACGATTTATCGAGTTGCGTCGACCACCTCCGAGGCTATCATGGCTGAGTCCGTTCCCAGTATCGTTATCAATACAGATATCCGAATCAGAATCGACTCGTCGAAACTCGCTGCCATCCTGCAAGGAGAGATTTAAGAATGTGTTGCTGCTGGCATGATCTTCACACTAACCTGTGTAAGCTGTTGCGTGGTGGTAAGCAGCCTGGCAATTGGATTACAGCACACGGGCAGTGTCTCCAGCAGTGTGGGTCTGGAGTGCGTCAGCAATGGTTTCATATATCTGTAAAACATATTCTTTCTATACCGACTGAATTTTTTCTTTCGTTCGTCATTCAGTACTTACTTAGTGTCAAAGTTACCCCAAATCCGCGCAAGGATTGCCTTCTCATGGCTGTTGCGACGCCGTCCACCAATAGCTGTGGCTGCATTCCCATCTAGAGGCGTATCCAAATTGGAGTCCGCGCCACTATGTAACCTTCCCTTGCCACGTCCACCAGCACCGGAACCGCCCTCCACATCCTGCAAGTAACCATCAGACTGAGCCAATTTCAACGAGACAAGATTAGAGCTATTTTGTATGTGTTTTAATGTGAGTAAAAGGTAGAACAAATTAAAGCCAAAACAAAACGAATCAAAGTCAATCCATGTGTATGTGTGTGAGTGTGTCTGCACAAATAAATTGACAATTAAATGGAGGGATTAGTCAACGTACCGGAGCCGAATGTGAATTATCCATGGAATTGTAAACCTTTTTTTGTGGGTTTTTTGTTTGATTGATGCAAAATATCGTGAATTGCGCAGAATTGTATAAAACAAATAAATTAGAGAAAAGGTATTCAATGTGTAACTAAAGCTGAATCAAAATTTTTTTACTGAATTTCTAAAATGCACAAAGCTTTCATATACACATTTTATATTGGAGAAAAGTTTGGATAAGTAAGTCTGGAACTCTAATATGGGTAATCGAACCCAGGCAAAAGCAGGAGGAAAAGGATGTGAAACCTACATAGATTGATCTACTATCAAGGCTATAGTCATGGCAAAATCTTTTTTCAGATAATATAGCAGAGCTCATTACTATTGATGATTATTCGTTGGTGTATCTGAAGCTTTTTAAGTCTTAATGAAGGCAACAAATCCCAAATGCAGAACAGTAAACAAGTATTGAAATTGTATGAACAGTTGTGGAAGTCGGAATACTCACACTGTGCACTTGATAGTTGTTCAGCTGCTCCGTCTCGTCGTCCACGCCAACGCTATTAATGCAAAATGTTCCATTAAAGAAAGTATTATAGAATTGTAATAGATTCGAACTTACGGTATTTTCAACCAGTTGAGTAAAAAATTCGCTGCACCGCCCTGAATTATGACCGTAAAGATAACAATCAGTGAGGTGGCGGTCAACATGGTTTGCCGTGCATCCGACACGGTATTACGGATGGCCAACGCAAAGGACATGGCACCACGTAGGCCTAACAGACATTTCCATATTTATTAAATTGTAATTCATATTTAATTCTTTATAAATACCAGCAAAGAAGAGCATGTGTTGGAAATTCGATGAGATTTTAGGTTTCCGTTTGATATTCAACAGCCAGGATAAAGGGTACACATTGACGGCACGTCCCAGAGCAGCACAAATCTAGGAAATACAATTTCTTAATCTAGATACTATGTTTCTTATTTGCAGTGCTCTTACGAAAGCAGTTATTATAAAGCCCGCGTCGAAATGATGCTTAGGAAAGGTGAACATCGACACACCAATGTAAGAGAATATAAAATTCTCGGCCAAAAAGTTGAGCAGCTCAAAGATCTGCTTGGTGCGCTGTCGTGAGTCCTCTGACAAATTATTGTAGGTGTAGTGCGCCTGGCAGATCCCGCAAAACAATACGGCTACCACACCGGTCAACTCTGTGGCCTCAGCTAAGAGGAATGTGCTGTAGCTCATGAGCACGAAAAGCGCCGACTCCAACAGTGGAAAATCGCGAACACGAGTAAACTTAGTTAAGTGTTGCAGGAATTAAGGAAATCAAAGCAGTGGAAATATACGAACAATTAAAAATAAAAAGAGCAATATATTGATTGGATTTTAAAAAGGATATCAATGCCGTAAAGCAGCCCATGACAGCTCCAATCATCAGCGACAAGAAGAATATGCTGAAGAAGTCACTCAGAGATCGGAGAAAGGCAGACGTCTCGAACTCTCCAGTATTTGAATAATGCTCTCCATAATTCTGAATGGCGCTGCAATTATTTTTTTTATCAATAACAGAAAATAAATAGGCTAACAAATTTTTGAGTTTTTTTCAATTGTATTTTATTAAAATACTGAAACTCATTGAACTAAGCTAGTAACTAAGTTAATAATGAACTAAGTAAATTGTTTTTAAACAATTTACCTATGTTGCTTGGAAGATATTTAACTGATACTTTCGGACTGCAAAAAAGTCAAACAAATTTTCTGCTTACCCGCTTAAGACAATGGCAACAGCGTCGTTCAACACAGATTCGCCCAATACAAGCGCATAGAGATTAACATCGACGTGCAGATCGTTAAATATGGCCAGTATTGTTAGCGGATCTGTGGGCGATATCAGCGCCCCAAAATACAGCGTGTCCAGAAATGTGGAACTGCTGCTCAAATACTTTGGCATCAGTTTCACACAGCCGTACATCAGTCCACCGATTAGGAACGCCGATAGGGTAGTGCCGACAATGGCAAATGTCAGGATCGCGCCCAGATTCCGAAAGAAGTATTTCTGCAAATGTAAGCGTATATGATTTAGAATCAACATAAGAAGGTGGTATACAAGCATAAAAAAACCTTCTTCAGGCTATAGCCAGCGTAAAATATGATGGGTGGCAATATGATGTTGAAGAAAACCTCCGGATCGAATGTAGCCTTCAAATCGATTTCATTTTCCTCGATATCGTACACCTGCCCACGAAACACATACGCATATGTCTTCACTCCCTCCGGCTGATTTGTGGTGTTCGGCTGATTAACGGGATACTAAAAGAAACCCAATTAATAGACATTAGACTTTCGTTTCTTAAGCAAACGCACCTTGAACCACAAAGTGTCAGGTGGTAGTTTTTCGTTGTAGGTTTGGTTGCCCTGTGGTTCCACCTGCATGTGCACCAGGGTGGTATTGGTGCCAGCATATCGTATGATTGCACCCACAATTAAACCTGCAAATGGATAGAGAATATAATGCACGATCACAATATGACATTAAAGACAGTTGGATATTTTAAAATTACTTCAAGTTGATAACATTATGCATTTACACATATACCGATTTGATTGAAGGGGGTTTCCGCTTTTTGAGGCTCATTTCTGGATAACATATCACAGCGCACAAATGTGATTAATGAATGAGTCTCTTTTTGACTGCGAGCACTGCATATCGTCGATAAGAGCGTGCCGAAAAATTGTACAATAATACCAATGCTCGAATTGTTTGCTGACTCATTTTAAAGTAAATTCCGTGCAGAAAACTCACGAGCCTTATCTGAAGTGTGTTGTTAGTTTTATAATAAACATTCAGTTTAGTTTATCAGATTTATTGCTACGGCTTTGAATTTAGTTATTATGCTCAATTACCATGTTTGAGAGCACATCAACAACAAAAACAGTTGCCACGAACAAATCACGTGTTAAATTTCAGAATTTTAATATCGTAGTTGCGCAATGTCTACTATTGAGAATTTCAATTGACTTACCTAACGAGTACCAGGTGGTGCCAATGGCAGATGTTTATAAATAATAAAAACAATAATAATAATAATATTCTACAAAGGTAAATGCCATAATAACGCATTTGCAAAATCCCCAAAGCTCAATAACTTTTTCCTACAGTGAACTGTCGATATGAATGCATGCTTGACAATATTTAAAATGTTTCAGTCTTATCATAGTAATAATTGAGGAAATATACTGAGTCTATTAAATTTTATTGACTAAGCAAATCAGAAGAAGTTTAGATCAAAGGACGTGGACTAGTAGTTGTATTTTATAACTGAGACATATGTGTAAGCTTATCAATGATTGATTGAAGTGCACTCGTACGGACTTAAATCTGATTTAAGAATTAATAGCATTATAATTTGATATAGATGTAAGCGAATTTTGACTGGAATAAATAAATGCCGATGAAGACTTTTTTGGCTAAATAATCCGAAAGCAAGAGTTATGTGCAGTTGAATCTAATTTCGGTTTCATGTAACAGTGTCACATATCTTTTCTTTAACCATAAGACTTTAAAGCTTTGAATTCTTTTGAATTTCAATCACATTTTCCGTTGGTATAAGAGATGAGCACGTAAAAACCAAATTACGTATTTAGGTACAACATGTAGATTTATATTTATGTATTTATATAATATATGCGTACATATGTATTCAGTATTTCGTTTGTGTGTTTGTGCCCAAATACAAATGTTAGACAAACAAAGAGAACTGCAGGTGAAATTGGCTGGGTCAAAAAAAAAAAAAAAAAAAACACACACACACACAGCACCAATACATAGCAGATTTGATGAAATGAAGAATGCACGATAACAACAATGGTAAACAAAGACAGTGTGTGTTAATAAACCCAGGCTGTCGAATCTTTCACTCACCGTAAATAACAGCCAATCCAGTCTCATGCAGCCACGAGACTCGATGGTGCTTGAATAGCCAAATGGTCAATACCGTAAGAGCCAACAGGAATACGAATACCAACAAATCGAGACTCTGAATACGATGGTTGAGCGTCGCTTTAGCGTCGAGCGTTATATCCGTGTCAGCCGCACTGGAGCCCACTATGATTGCGCAGAGCGTAAGGACCCGCAGCAAGATTGTCCAGCCGCGAGCCAGGGGCCTTGCGGCTGAAGCATGTTGACCGTGCATTTCGCACTTTATGTTTGGAGGTGTACAGAAATTAATTGTACATAAATTGAAATTACACAGCAGTCTGCTGGCAAGTCAGGCGAAGAATGAAATCGATTTTCACGTTACGTCGTGCGCGTATATTGACTTGTCGCACAGCGCTTGCAGCTTGTATTTGTGCACTAGCGCACCCTTACGGGAGCTTTAACGATTTTATTTGTTTTGCTAATATATATAATAAAAATATCACAATATTCGAATTGTCACGGAAAAATATATATTTGACATTATGCTCGCATCTTATACTCTTACACTCTTATTCTACGAACGTCTCGACAATGTCCGCTTAGGTAGAAGTTAGTTTCCTTTGAACTCTGTTATTAACAGTAATGCTTAACACAGCTGATTATGTTGCTATCGATAACTAAATGTCCATTTTCAGTGTTGTTAAAACTCGTGAAACATTTTTGCCTCTTGTTGTGGTTGGCAAATTCGGTTGTCTTTTGTGCTTATATTCTCAACAAGCAGTTCAATCAAAACGGAAAAACTTCAATAGTTGGCTTGTGAGTTTGTAAGTTTTATTTGCTTAGCTATCGGCTTGATTTAAGTACTGTTCTCTTTTGTATTTGGCAATGATTTGCATTATTTCAAGTTTAGCATCGATTTTAAAATCCTCATCAAGTTGATCCAAATCTTGTGCAATCGTCATACCATAATGATAATAATACGACTTGTGTGTTTTTCTGGGCGTTCGCATATCCACAGCTGGGGAATCCTTTGTCCTTTTCCTTACAGGTAACGAGTTTTCTTCTTCCTCATTAGCGTTTAATACTGGTGAACCGTCAAGGGATGGCTCCTCTGTTTTTATTGTTATATTTGCTGTGTGACAGTCTTGGGTGGCAAGAGGATCATCTTCAGATAAATCCATACTAGTTTCGCTTGCATTGGGAGTTTGAAAGGTACTACATGCATTCGACCCTGGTGTATTTTGATGCACGCGAGATGTGTCCACACCTGAGCCTAAGAATGATAGAGTTGATCTAAACTTCCAGGTAGTAGTGAAATTTTCTGCATCCGCACCGATTCTCCTGGATTTACTTTCTTCAAACAAATAGTAGGTTTTCATGTTTGTCCATTTCTTCTGCAGTGCTTCTAGAATCATAATAAATTGACTTTAGTAAAATAATTGTATCTCTTCTGGATTTGTTTACCCTTTGTGATTGGAATGGCTGAAAAAAATCCGCCATAGGCGTTAACTTTTGCTGCAAGGAGCGACCAGAATTTCGCCTTTTTCGATTTATATGCAAACTGTGGATGGGAGTGATCCCAAACAAATGGTGCAGCTTTTACGTGTTTAATTATAAACAACAAAATCTCATCCGTCCAAACAACTTTCTTATTTTTACTCATTTTGTTTATTGTATCGTTCGTTGGACGATTCGCTGGAAAATCAATATCGATAGCAAAAATCTATATCGATAGAAATATTACGCACGGTATGCAGCTTAAATGCTCGCGTGTTGAGAATGGGATATACAAGCTTTCAAATCTTTGGCCACTTTCCATTATAGAAACCAAATATAAATCTAATTTCGAAATAACTTGTAACAATTGTAATTTTGTTTCAATGTTCCACTAAATAAGTGTTTAAAGTGCCTTCAACAATTATATTCTATCTATGTAAGATTAAAAAATCTTAAAATTAGTAAAATTTGATTATTGATATATATATAAATTGGTAATCAAGTTTTGCTATTATTTAAATTTTTTGCTAATCAAATTCTGTTTTTTATTAATTTTTGTTTTTATTTTCCAATATGTAAATATATATATATAAATGTATATATACGTTATAAATATATAAATGTTATACATCTCAAATGTATGTTATATAACTCATCCTCGTCTTTTGGGTACTCTACACGTATTTAAAAATTGCTGATTTCGATGTCTGCATAAGACTCCTACGACGCTTAAGTGGGAAGAAATGTGCGATTTTGAATCTTTTCAATCAGGACACTGTTCTGGCACTATGTCAGACGGTAAACGATGCAATCTTGAATGTCTTATTTAATTGGTCTCTTAAAGTCTCGAGCTGTAGTGAACAGGAACATTCAGGAGCAAATCGGTATGGACCCGTACTATTTTACAATACTTATCAATGTCGATCAAAACTTCTAAGCTTTAGCCAAATCGTGAGGATTTGCACAGACGTAGCATGAAAAACTCATTTACAAATCATTTAAATACGGACTCGGTAAGAGACGATTATGTCACCCATCTGCGGAGAGTTCGGATGGGTCGCTTGATAGAGGAGCTGGATCTGTTTGCGGGTAAGTGAATATATTGCAAAGTCGACCTTGGGACCCTTTCAAATGCCAGGTTGTATCAAGGTTATCCCCTTGCATCACCACCCTAATCGAAAGTGTATACTTTTTAAACGACGAACCAATCTCGACTTTAGAAGACATCGTGGCCACGTCTCGTGATGATTTCACGCAATGCGATAAGCACAGGTCCAGCACCCGTCAATCCGCTAGAACCAGCCAATGAGGAGAAGAAATGTTTGTACGATACATTTGCTGCCACCAAATTGCAAATGGATGTCGGAATCGTATCACAACCGCAATTTGCATAATGCCATCTTCGGTGGTTTCGTAATGCGCAGTGCAGTAGAGTTAGGTTCTCTTGCATTTATTCCGGCGGTCAACCAGAGATTGTGTGCATCTTAGACGCTGCATTCTTTAGATCAGTGACGGTGAACTCGTTCCTCAAATTGACTGCTTATTTATGCAAGCCCTAGATAAGGACACCGCCAGCTAACAACAAATGCACTTCATATAATTTATAAGACGGATAAGAACGTTGAAGAGGTGCTACCCGCCACATATCAGGAGGCATTATGCTACATAACTGGACGCAAGTTTTACATCGACCAAAAATTAAAAAAGTAGTGTATTTTATATTCAGCTCAAAAATACGGACAAATTATTGTGTTATTCAGATATGTTAAAATAATATAGATATTTACTAGTTTCGCAAATTTATACTTGACTGGGGCAATGCTTGCAACCTCTGACGACGCTTCGATTCAAACTCGTTGGCCAAGTGCCAGGTTTCCTTGTCCAGTACCGCATTACCTCGCGCAATTCCTAAGAGTCGAGATAAAACCAACAAGCCATGCAGATCATCGGCATTACTCTTCACATTCGCTTTTCGCATTTCGACAAAGTCCTCCTGAATCATTTCTGTGTGCTCCTCGCTGACGCTAAACTGGCTAATTCGCGACATGGTTAAATAGTTACGGAATTGATGTAAGCGTGCTGGCTGCAAATAATGCAGTGCGGCTTTCAGAGATTCCTCATAAAGTTCCACGGCTTTGCCATCAGCGCTAATAGGCAATATGAAGTCGCTCTGTAGGCAATATGGAGAAGGCCATTTTATATGATAAGTATATGATATGTTAAGTGGTCATTACTTACAGGTAACATGCTACGGCCCTCACTAAGCACCAGCACGGGAATATCCACATTATAGTCTATTTGGTAATACTGAAAGTCGCATTTCAACTGCTGGTTATTAATTAGATTTGCCAAATGTTGTATAGCGTGTACTCCATTTGCTTCCAGCTTGCCCTGTTGCATGCGCGTCTCGTCCAGCACTAGATGGGTGTGGGGCGCCAGTTGCAGTAGTCCAGAAACCAGCTTATTTGTTTCGTAATCTTTTCTGTTAAAATTAAATGTCTTCATCTATATCATTGCATCTCGGTAAACTATTACTCACTTTGGTGCAAAGGCTGCCATATTCATGGTATCCAGAGTCATGGGTAAGTAATGGCTGGCAGGTAACAGCAGCTCGAGCACCTCGTACAGCTTTGTTGTATAGTGTTGAAGAGTTTCTTTGGGCAAATTGCAGATGTTTAAAGCAAACTTGCCAATGCTCTGCATCTCGGAGCGGCAGTAAACTGTGGAAATAAGGTGGCACAATAGGTACTCGGCAGCCAGCTCATCGTCAAACAGACAGAGCTTAAGCAGCATACGTAAGTCCTTGTGTATAGTCCCAATCGGCTGTTGTGCAACTATCGCAACTGCTCTGGGTTGCTGCAAACTTAGATCTAGCAGCGGATTGGCATGAATAAGAGGCTTTACTCCGAACGCATGCAAACGGGGAATAAGAAACGGTGATGGATTCTGCGCTTGCAGCTCGGCGAGGCTATCGAAATCTTTCATCGCTTCCATATCAAGTGTGGAGGCGTCCAGCGCTGGATCTACTGACAAAAAGCCCACAAAATCCATAAGCGAGTTTAACGTGTATTTGTCAAAGTCCTCGTATACCTTCACCATGCATGCCATGCTCGGCCGACTCGGCAATGGTGAGTTCAGCAGGTATTCGTTGCCCAGTACAATACCAGTATTGCTACTAGTGGATACAGGCTTAAAATCATCACGTTTTAATTTTACACGTTGCCTTTTTGGTGAAGTGCTCTTCGATTCATCTGTCATGTCTAGCTCCATGTCTTCCTCATTTTGCAGTATCCGTTTAACTCCATTTCGCATGGATGTTAGTTCACATGTCGACTCGTCTGACTGCGGATTGCACAACCTTTCGTGATCTTTAGCCCAATTATTGAGCCCAGGGACCGATACTACAAACAATGTCCGCCGCTCACCATGCACATTACTTTCTGCATGGTAGTCCACCTGCTCATCCGTGTCTAATCGCAGGCAATCGCGATATTTGCCTGGCTTCAATCGCGTATTGCCGTCTGCTGACTTCACTACGTAACTTTCCAAATAAATCTCGGGATCCATCATGTCCTGTACCATGCCACGAAAACGAACCAAACCAAGATCTTTTAATTTATGCAGAGGTGTGTGATTTAGCAGCGGCACAGCATGCCATTTTGTTGAATCATTAAGAAGTTCCTTCCATTTTGCAATATCACTGGCAGTCAATCCTTCTGGAGACTGTGGCAAGTCCATGATGCAAGGCATACCGCGCACATAAACAAATGATTGTTGACCAGTAAGTGTCGTGTTCGCGCCAAAATACAATATTAATGGTGGAAGAACGACGATAGAATTATATGGAGAGAATGACAACTCCAAAAATATCGAATCGATTACTTTTTGTAATCGCTTATTGGTTATCGTAAGTTTTGTAGTAGGGCTGCGAAGAAACGGATGTAAAGCGGAGTATCCGCAGCAGAAATAATGAGTAAAAAGAGCCGAGTTTGGAACTTTTTCTATAAAGAAAGCGATACCGTCGCAATTTGTTGCTTGTGTCACAAAAACTATTCGCGGAAAGGTCGCGGTACGACATGTTTGCGAAATCATTTAAAGAGCAAACATCCTGCCGAATTTTTAACTTTATCAGAAAACGACCTCAAGTATATGGTGAAAACGGAAATAAGTGATAACACTTCCGCTCACACGAACTTGCAATTACACGTAAAGAAATCGGATCTACTTTGAAGCGGGTGGTTCAAACTCTAACAAGCAAATTTCTATTTTTATTTTCCTTTTTTTTAGGATACAGATCCATTGGAAGTTCAAAGGCTCAGCGACTCGGACGAAACGTATGCCTGCGATGAGAAACTGGCTCTAATGATAGCTCAGCACGATTATTCCTTTAGTTTGATAACAAGTCCCGGTTTCGTTAGCTTTATAAAAGCTTTACAGCCACGATATGGTGTTAATGCCATTAATCACTATGAAAATATCCTCTGCCAGGATGTTTATCGTAGAATTCAGACGCAATTGAAGCAACAGCTTGTCATGTTGGATTTCGTCTCATTGGCTACAAGTATTTGTTGGAATAAAAGTGGCCAGGGTTTGATGAGCTTAAGTTGTCATGGTATTTCCAGCGATTTCCAATGCAAAGCTTTCCTCTTAAATTGTGATGTTTTGGATGGACGGCTTACGGAGGATCTTGCGTGTCGTATGAGAATTTCAATGGCCAATACATGCCAAGAGCTACAGTTGCATAAAGAGAAGATAAATTGTGTTATTAAGGACGAAGCCACTTGCCCTCAAGGAGCTGTCGTCGACTGTAGTGTCCATCTGCTAAAGCTTTGCGTAAAACTCGCTCTGGATTCGAATGAACATCTCAGACAATTAGATTCAAAATGTCTTCAAATAGCTAAACACTTTGAGCAATCCCAGATATCATTAAATCATTTAAAATATATACACGAAAAACGATTAAATCGCGAACCAGTTCAACTTTTAGATATCAATGAGGACCCTTTAAGTTGGAATGCGATCTTTCGCTTGAAAGCTCGCTTGTTTAAGATAAAAGATGCTCTCACGATCTATGCTGAAGAATATAAGACCGTTCAGATTTATCCAGATGAATGGCTAGATATTGATTTGGGAAATCGGGTCATACAACCAATTGAGGAGATTATCAATATTTGGAGTGAGACATCGGCAACGGCCTCCTCTGTCATTCCGCTGATAGCAGCTCTCCGCGATTCTCTTCGCACAGATGTACATAACTTTGTTTCCTCAGTGGTAAAGTTTGAACGATGATAACTGATGGAAAATTTAAATTATAATACTATATACTTTTCGACAGACAATTTGTTCTTTTGCACGTAAGCTACTGGAAGAGCTGGAATCAAATTGCTCTACAATAACTGTAGATATAAAGTATCTGATGGCCACATATTTGGATCCACGTTATAAACAGGCATTCTTCACACAGCAAGAAGCGCAGCTGGTTACAGACGAAGTCTTGGCCCAGCTATGCAGAAGCCAACTTCAGCAATGGCAACCTCCAATGAAAATTACCAAAGCGGTCGCTAAAAACGAATCGAAGATTGATTCTTTTTTGGACAACATGCTCACACTATCAAGCGCGACCTCAGAAGCATCCACGTCCTCACATTCTCAGTCGCAACTGAAAAACCTGCTTTACTTATACAACTCAGAGCCCAGAGTTGAGCGTCAAGCTGATCCAATTACTTGGTGGCGATCGAACAATAAATATAGCGCGTTGTTTCCAATCGTAAGGCGATATCTATGTACTCCCGCAGCGAGCATAGCTAGCGAGCGGCTATTGAATATGTCAAAAAGTCTATACTGTGATATGCGATTGGGACTATGCCCCGAAAGTGTATCGAAAATTGTGTTCATCAAAGCTAACTTTAATGCTTTGGCGGAGGACTGAAATCTTTTACAGGATGTTCTGCATTGATCAAAATATAAGCTAACTTACGTACGATATTTATATTGCGTATATAGTTCATGTCAGCATATAATACACTTTAATTATAGTAACTTTAATTAAGCTGTACTTCATCTATGTCTTATCGCATTTTGTTTTTAATTTTTAGATGGTAGAATTCCGATAAGTAAACTGCACTTATCAAAAAAGATTAATACTGTATCCGAAACTTTTTTATTAGAAGTACTTTCTATTCTAAAGACTTAACAGTATATGGCTAGAAGAAAGATAGGTATATATAAATCGATTTGTCTGATTTTTTCTGTTCGTCTTATAGGCATAAGTCAAAGGTTTAGTAATCTTCGTTTGTATTCCATTGTTGTTGAAGATGGAATGAATTCAGACCCTAATTTTGAAGTTCAACAATTATGTTATTATAAATAAATGATTGTGGGAAATTATTCCGGAATATCGTGTGCTCAAAACCACCGGCTTCCGGGAACCCGAATATAAATATTAAAATTTCAAACCTCAGATCTTAAAATCGAGTACTACTTTCCACTTTATTCTTAATTTAAAATGAATACGCTAACTAATCGATTAGGTATTTTGCGATGCTTATCCTCTATAGTCGGGGTCATTGTGTTCGTCTTCATCTTCTTCTTCGTCGTCATCTTCATCTACGTAAAGCATCATTTATTCAATATGCGTTCAAATATATAAAAATATTCCTTAACTTACCATGATCTCTACGCTTGCGGGTGTACGCTCGACGCGTGGTTACTGGTGCTTGATCCGTTTCGCCATGTAACAAAGAATTCCGGTACAGTATGAGTGGCTGCCACTCCTCGGCACGACTCGAAGGCATGCCCGGCGGTATAACTTTGTCCAAAAAGGCCATAATCACCTTTTTATCCTGCTTCAAAAGCTTATAGTTAAATTCATTAAGCACTTCTAGAAACAGGAGTCGAGTCGGGGCTCGCACTGGATCATCGGGCTGTTTATTGGCCGCAAAATAAATACCGCCACGATGTATGGCAGCTACTGAATCGCGATTCTTAAGCGCATCGAACCCAAAAGTAAGCGCAAATCTCTTGGCCAACTCCTTCAGATCGATAAACTCTTGGGAGCTTTTTGAAACAATACCATCCTCGCTTTGCTCCTGCAGGCTCTTAAATACCGTAATCAGACTCAATAGCAGCGTCATAGCGAAGTTCACCTTGTTTATTTCACGTGCTTTTCCCAGAGTTGCCTTGATAATGTCTCCGTATTCATTGTAGCACTGCAAAACAATATTTTAGAGAGATATTAAATAAATATTTTAAGTAACACCTTCAAATAGTTCGTATCGAAAAAAATACCTTAACATAGTATTTGAATATGCTAGCTGCTCTCATTGTGGGAATTATATTGTAGACAATTAGCTTGCAATAGCAGGCCAGGAAGTTGCGTTTCTTGTGTAGTTCTTCGATGCGTGTCTCGTCTTGGGCAACAACCTGTTTCAGTGAAAATACATAGTGTTGCACGAAATTGTCCAATATGAGATGCTCATCCATACGCGACTTATATTCTAAGCTGCGAATATGCTCGCTCTCGCTTCGAGCCAATTGATCGGAGTAGATTATGAGCAGATCACAGATGGACTGGTAAGCCTATCGCATGAAGAAATAATAATATATGAAATACTCGGTACAATAGGAAACTTATTATTTACGTACAGCTTCTTGAATTTGAACAGTGGGACCGTCACGTGTGAGTTCAAAGCAGGCGGACATAAAGCTATCCAAATTTGACCGCAACTCGGCAACAACTTGCGCCACATTTAAGCTTTCGCAATCATTTTCGACATAATAGAGGCCCCAGCTTATCGAGAAGTAGCAGGCTTCTATACAATACGCCAGCGCTTCATTGGGCAGACAACGTTCTACATTGTCCTTACACTGGGCTTCCTCAACGTCACGGAACAAACATTTAAATAGATCCCACGGATTCAAATTGTGCGATGAATACAAAATGGACAACACTTTAAGCGCTATGGTTATATTATAGATATCATCCTCATTGGGTGTCTCCTCGCCTGGAATAATAATAAATTTAATAAAAAAACTTTAATAACAAATTCGGTCTACCTAAAATAAGATTGCGCCACTCGACAATAGTATCCTTGTACTTGTTCACGGCACTCTCGATGATATTTGAACGCGCGATATTGCAGCGGGTGTATGTGGCACTGCCCTCGGCACAAAGACATTCCAGTGTCTTAGCACATGTCTCAAGTACCTCTCGACCCGTGTGCATACTCATAACCTGACTTATCTTGTCAAGAAGCGCCTGTAGGTTGCCCTCCTGGCGATTGGTGGTGTACAGATTTAAGTCAAAGTACTGCGGTACTGCTAGCAAATTGGCCAACTTCTCGCTGTCTGCTTGATACTTCTCCAATAATGCGGGTAACGTAACAATGAAATGCTCAGTCAACTTGACCTTTTCATCTTGAATAGCCTTGAGCTCCTTAGAGCTAAGTGTAAACTTGCGATTGCTGGCACGTCCCACGGGCACCTCGCCTGACGCTGACTGCTTGACACTGCTCACCATTATTTCAATTAGAGTGGATTCCTGTTTGTTGTCAAGCACTTCCTCATTTGGACCGGGCTCTTCCAACAGCAGATCTGTCATACACTCCCAATCGCGGACCATATCATTGCTATCTATAAACGAGTCCACTAAATACGCTCCGTGCTCGTGTAGTTCCGATTCAATAAAAAATTGGACGAGATCTCGAATTAGGGGTGTATTGGGGAGTCTAAGTTTTCCGCGTTTCGTTTTGGTTTCTTCCATATCAGCAGTTAAGTGAAACAGACGCACATTAAGAAATTCTGCGGCTGCCTGTGCAACACCACGATGTGAAGAATAAACTAGCTCATAAACGATCTCACAATCCTTATCAGCCAGTATTTCGGGATGTATTCTAAATCGTATGCAATTAATTATTTATATAAAACATGTTATGTTTCAAAACTTACTTCAATATACTGATGACCAATTTTACGGCATGTACGGATACTTCAAATTCCTTATCCAGTGTCATGGCAACAATGCGGTCTTTGAATTTTGATGTGAACAGCTCCAATTTACCTTTAAGCTCCTCCTTGTCATAGAGTGGCAGAAGCGATTGTAAGCACCTCAGTCGTACCTCGCCAATCTTATCGTGCAAGGTCCAACCAATATATTTTAAATAAGAATCATCAAGAAAATTCTGTGGATAGTTTTCCATCCAGATTCCGATCTCAGCCATACAAATGGCTCGTATATCAGGCAATGTATCTCTGTAGCGATGTACAAACACCGATTTAAACATGTAAGTCAACATGCTTTTAATCTCGTCCATATTCTCCTCCAGTTCCGAGCGTTTTGTCATCAATGAATCCAAACGATCCGATGCACGACGATCTCGTGACTAACAAAATGTAATTGTATAGCAAAACATTTAATAATAGATGTTCAAAACACGTTTTACCTTCACGCGCTCAGCCTCAAATTGTTTAGCTGCATTCTCAAAGTTATTGGATACCAACAGCGCAACATCCACTAGTGCGGTCATCAGTTTCATGGCAGCCAACGTTGCTGTATGTCGGAAAGCGCGTACTTGTGAATCGGACAGCCCCGTCAAGAGCGAAATCACGTTGTCCATTAAGAACTGGTCGTAAATAATGGAATACTGACATTGCTTAACTAGCGTTTGCACAAAGTCACAAAAATTATTCTTGAATTTTTTCCATTGTGTTCCGGTCATAATTAATGGATATTCTCCACTTTCCTATCGAAAAAAAAAACAACAATATTTTAACATTCCTGTCTTGTTGTTGAAGTGTGAACATACCTCATCGAATTCCTCTGTCATACGACGAATAATGGCCGTATGATCAACGGGATATTGTATGTCCTCAGATATTTTCCCTTTACATCCACTAGCATTAATGAAGAACTGCATCAACGCGACAAGCGCTGTTTCGCGGTTTGCCTTGTACTGTCCAATCCATTGATCAACAATGCTCTGTGTTCAAAATATACTTGTTACTATTTAAAATTTTGGGAATATAAATTGTTTCTCAATACTATCACATTTCTCTTACAGCAATCGGATTTTTAGAGTGGCGCACAATATAGTATAAGCTATTTTCGTCGGTGGTAATCTCCCGTTCATTGTCGATTCGTTCGTGATGCGCCTTCTCCACTGGTTCTTTGCGTGGCCGTTCGACGCGCTCCTTACGTTCCGCTGGCGGCTTACGTACTTGGGAAGTCTTTCGCTTTTTTGATACACGGGCAAAGAACTCATCTTCATCATCATCAATGATTGGAGGCTTGTCTCGAACTCCACCTCGTGCTCTCAACCTGGTCATACGCTTTGTGGGACTGTCCGCATCTGATGTGCTTTCATTTAGAGCATCACTGTTAACACACATAGACTAATTAATCCGCAAGGGAAACTTGAATGTGGCCAGTTTTACCCATGTAACTCGTCGTATTCTGGGGCCGGTGGTGGATCATCCATACGAATGCGCTTTCCACCGCGGCGCGCCATCATGTTTATCTATTTAAAAAAAAGTCCAAAATAATATTAACTTATATGTATTATTAGAAAAACAAAAAATTTTGTTGCCACTAAAGTGGGCGTCGGAGTATACTAACAATAAGAGATGACAGTGAAAAACCACCAATACTATCGTTTGAGAATATCGATATTGGCGGCAAATAAGAAGCGAAGTAGTATTGTTTTTATGGAGAAAGTCCCCGATATCATCGCATTAATTAATCGATAGTTAATAAAACAACAAGCGTCTGTTTTGTTTCGCATACGTCCATTAATAATATAATCCTGGACTTATAAAAATATTAACAGAAAATGACAGAGTTTGGTTCAGAATCGGGAGGTCGATTAAAGGGAGTAACCATTGTGAAACCGATTGTATATGGAAACAAAGCACGCTCCTTTGGCAAGAAGCGTGAAGAGGATGGACACACGCATCAGTGGCAGGTTTACCTTAAGCCCTATTATGATGAAGACATGTCAATATACGTGAAAAAAGTACATTTTAAACTCCATGAAAGCTATGCAAATCCAAATCGCATAGTCGTCAAACCGCCATACGAAGTCACGGAAACCGGCTGGGGTGAATTTGAAGTAGTCATTAAAATCTATTTTAATGATCCGTCGGAACGTCCAGTGACTTGTTACCATATTTTGAAACTGTTCCAATCGCCCGTCGTAGATGGCGAGCTCAGTTCCTCCACAACAATGGATACCAAAAAAGGATTAGTCTCCGAATCGTATGAGGAAATAGTTTTCCAGGAACCCACGCAAATAATGCAGCATTATCTCACTCTATCCGAGCAAAGTGCCAATGGATTGCTCAATCACGATACAGATTGTAAATATGACATTGATCATTAAATATCTTTTGGCTGATATTTTTGTTGAACATTTTAGTTGAGGAAAAGAAAGCCAAAACGCTGGATAACATTGTTAATGTTAAGCAAAAAGTCAAAACTGAGATCGTTACCCTAAAGGACAAGCTTAAGCTGGCTCGAGAAACTATTGTCAAATTTAAAGCGGAGCTAGCCAAAGTACAAAAGCCACCAGCTTAGGCAGTAGTTTAGAATCACAATTATTATTTTTAAATTACTTAATAAACTAAATTGTACAGAAAAAACTTCTCTTCAATTACTACCGGTTTCCAAAAACAAACCAATAAGCTGATCAGCTGTACAATATGTTATAGAATGCATATTACATTATGAATATAGTCTTTGCTGTTGTGATGTTCTTGGAATGTATATTTTTATATCTGTCGAATCATATTTATTATACAGTGCACCGCCTTAGATTCCATCTGGGATATTTTTCCCACACGCACACACACAAGCATCTCCATGCACTTATACTAAATGAACTATTGAACCAGTCACAGATTTTTTAGTTAAGTGAACCAGTACACTTGAACTAGCGTCGCTGTCTCGTTTGCAGCATCCAATTCCGATGGCAAATAATACAGTGTTTTTGTTTATTTGTACGTGGTTTTAAGTGCATATGAATGTCGGAAAGTTATGAAGGCAACTCTCCATTCGACCTCCAATAAAAATGCAATGAACTTATAATGAGCGAAGGCACGGCTGCATAAAATTAAAGAAGAAAAACCTGCTTCAGACCCTGCACGAACGCGTCGACTAGCTTAAGTCGAGAACCGAACAAAAGGAACCGAACACCTGAAGCAGGTAGGCATGCGCATTACCTTTTCGCTGCAGGCTTAATGTGAAATAAACATAAATGCGTGTTTTTTTTTGAGATAAAACGCATAACGCGTGTACAAATTCCGGATTGTAATTAGTTTTACCTTTTGCAGCAGTACCGCCAAATGTCGCTGACGCGACCCCACAGTTTGATGCTGCTGCTGCTGCCGCTGCTGACGTCGTTCATTGCAGCAATTCCGGTTTTACAGGCCACCTCTTCGCAGTCACCGTCGCCGTCGCCTGGGCCAGGCGTCCGAATATTGCGTGCACCCGAATCCACCGTGGCACCTATTGGCGATGAGGTCGTTTTTGTGTGTGAGACTAGTTTGCCACCGGAGAATTTCGAATGGAGCTATGCCCCGGCCACAAGTCGAAGTCAACCATCACGGTTTAGATACTTAAAACCGAGCAGTGCCAAAAATAATTTCAACATATCCATAACAACCGATAACGACATATCTAAATTGCGTGTCGTGGTTCGCCCTGAAACGTTGGGCGAATACCGCTGTGTAGCTTGGCTTGGACCACTAGCTGTAACTTCTACTACAGCGCGTCTAGAGTTGGCCACCATTAAAGTCAGCGATAGCGGCGATAATATTAGCAAGCGTGCTCGTTGGCGCGTTGCGGCAGGGAATACTGTGCTCTGGCACTGCGGCCAGGTGGTATCCAATCCGGCGCCTAGCTGGACCTTTTATTACAATGACATTGAGATGTCAGCCAGCTCAACGCTGAGTGACTCAAATGGAACACTGCTGCTGTCCCATGTATCTGCAGCAAGTAGCGGATCTTACGGCTGTGCCGCCACCAACATCGCCTCCGGGGATCGCCAGCCTATGGCAAATCGCTTGGAATTGCAAGTGACAACTGCGGCTTTAGCAAGCACAGCGCCCACGCTCCTTCAAGGACAATACGTTCCCACACAAGTGGCAGCCAGAGCAGGGGAAACTGTGTTGCTGCTGTGCCCAGGTGTCGGTTATCCGCCGCCTACAGCTGTATGGAGTAGTCCCAACGTAATCGGTGCTATACACAATAATCGAACACGTGAGCTACCGTATGGACTGCAAATTAGCTCGCTTCGGCCACAGGATGCTGGCACCTACATATGTTATCTGGACAACGGTATACGACCACCATTGGAGCATTTCGTACAACTAGTGGTGCAGCAAGCTCCACGTATTGTGCGCCCACCCAGCGCCAATCTAACAAACGAGGGCGAATTCGTAGAACTGAAATGTGCCGCCACTGGCATTCCGATTCCCCAGATTTATTGGTTGCTCAATGGTGAGAGCAGTGTCTACGATACTCAAGCCCAGCTGAGTAACGGCAACTTAATCCTGCAGAGCGTGCAGAAGCGTCACGCCGGCTATGTTCAATGCTTTGCAAAAAATTCACTTGGCGAGGACAGCGCCGGCACCATGCTCCAGGTCAATCCCAAGCAAATACAGACCGGCGAGGGAATGAATCCAGGCTTCTCCAAGTCATCTGTTCGACCCGGACACAATCGCAAGCAGAAGCAAAAGCAAATGGTGCCGCCGTCGGCACCAAACGTCACCCGTTTGTCCGATGAGTCCGTTATGCTGCGATGGCATGTTGTCCGCAACGAGGGACTGCCCATTAAATTTTTCAAGGTGCAGTACCGTATGCTTTCGGACACCGGCAACCGGAAAAGCTGGCAGACAACTAACGAGAATATACCTTATGGCAAGCAGCGCTATGAGTCCGATGCGGGCGTTAGAAATTTTACTTCATCAGTAACTGGACTAAAACCGGATCGAAGCTATCGTTTTCGCATCATGGCTGTCTACATTAACAATGACAACAGAGAAAGCAACACATCCGGAAAGTTCTATTTACAACGTGGAGAAGCTCTGGCTCCGCTTCCCGTCCCTGAATTGGTTGACATTGAAGAGTACTCACAAACGGCTGTTGTTCTCCACTGGCATCTTTCCAGTGATGCAGATGAGCAGTCGATATTGGGCTACTATGCTTACTATCGGCCCTCTGCATCAGCTGGAGAATATTTAAAAGCCACCATTGATGGCGCCAAGTCCCGAAGCTTTCAAATCTCTTCCCTCGAGCCGGGAACCATTTATGAATTCAAGCTACAGTCGTTCAGTGCTATGGCGGCATCCGAATTTAGTGCCCTCAAACAAGGACGTACTCAGCGGTCCAGAAGCGGCACCACAGCACAGCCAGCGATGCGAGATGTCGATACCACCACACCCAGCCACAATGAGACGTTTAACGTAAGCCCACTACTAACAGGTACTATTAGTGGTGGAGCCTTGCTTGCGCTACTTGTGATCAGCGCTTGCCTTTGCATGTGTAGGCGTCGTAACTCGCGAGACAGCAATTCGGAGAACAAGCCGCGTCTGGCGGAGTTACGTGAGGATTTTGTGCCGTTAAACACCTGCTCGCCAAACAAGCCGCGCACACGGCACATTCATATAACGCTGAATCCACTATCC
>JABVZY010000350.1:5509858-5521599 GCA_020883555.1 Drosophila nannoptera | reverse complement strand
TTGCGAAAGAGAGACGTATGTAGGGGGTACGTTGCTATATTTATTAGTACGGTATTTTAGCTTAATTAGCATTATCAGCGGTCCGTGTCTGAATATTGTAAGTACGTCAATTAAAGTTACGGTTACAGTTACATTTATACAATTACACAATTCGGTTCTGTTGTCTATTCTTCATTTAATTTCTTTTTACTTCTATGCCTTGTTTCGTATTGGTATTGGTTTGTCATTAGGTCAGTGTTGAATTCTTTTGAATTTAGCCGCTTCGAATAGGTAATATATAAGTATGTTTGTTTGTTTATTTCTTTGTTTGCTTGTTTATGTGTTAATTTGCATTCTCCATAGAGGTTTCTTGTTAGATTATTTGTATTATTCGTGTTTTAGTAACAATGTCCTTGACAGATATTTTTTGTTCACTTACATGCATCGCTTATACTCGTTTGTATTTTGTTTTTGATATTACTTAGGCACTGTGTTCGTATTACATTAAAAAATTAATTAAAAATTTAAATTTAGGTATGTATAAATACATTGTAAAAAATTTCATATTAAGTTTACCGTAAACTAAAACCTTGCAACTCTTTCTGTTTCTGACATTATTCCTTTTTCGCTCTATATGTATGCATGTAATTTCCATAGTAGGTATTCCTTTACTTTCATTTTTCTTTTTCTCGTTTCGTATCGTTTTTTATTATTTTTGTATATGTACTTCTATGTATGTTTGTTTGTATGTATGTATGTAATTTGTCTGACTCATTACATAAACAATGCATTTTTAACTCTGTACCAAGTTCGGTTCTAATGTTTATCTCTAAAAAGTTTAAGTTGAAGTCTAGACAAAAAAAAAAAACACAAAACATATTTTATTTAATATGTATGTATAGCTATATCGCTTTTTTCTCCCAATAAGTGTAAATGGATGTTTGTGTATGTATGTGTGATACGCAAAAATCTTTAAGTTAACTAAATACATATTATTATTGCCCGCAGCTAACCTGAATTAGAATCAATTCAAACACTTTCTCACACATCTGGCAACACTTAAATATCTAAAATACCGTTACAACTGCTTTACAAGTACATGCTATATATATGTATGAAAGTCTGTGTGTTAGCTTTTGCACAGCTACAGTTACGGCTAAAATTATTCGCTTAGCCTGCTTACATTTCTCGTAACTAATGCTTAGATGTCGTAAATAAAACAATTTTATATGTATTTTAGTACCTAAATAACTTTAGTCGCGCCTTAGCCTTCACTATACATACATATATAGTTAACAAAATAAAGTGTTGTTCGTGGGCGTGTCTGGGTCTGTGTGTTGGGATGTATGTTTCTATGCACGAAAAAGTTCTGCAAAAGGGACTCGAAACTACACTGAAATTGATGATAATAAAGAAATATTTTTGTATTTGAGGTAATTTAGGAAGTATTCCAGCAATCACCACATAGTGCCAACAACAGAAAGTAACACAAATGATCAAAACAATTACTATTGGAAATTCCTATTGTTGCCTGCTTTCCGATCAACGTAATCCTTACACGAACTTATGTAGGTAGCCTATTCGTCTGAGATATCTTAGATTTCTTTTACATTTTTTTTTTCTTGGTTTTGCTTTACGAGTTAATTGTTATAGTTTAGGCTTTACTTTCGTCTTAATCTCTGCTTCATTTGTTGCATGTTAACAGTCTCAATTTCGGTTTTATTTTGGTTATTTTGCATATTTTTCTCTTTTTTTGTTTTGTTTTCGGTTTTTTTTTCTTTTCATTTTTATGTCTGTTATTATTAAACTACATACAAATTAGTTTTGTTTACTATCTCCTGGTTTGCTTGGTACAGTTATAAATTTCCTTCTTTTTTCATATATTATTTTTTTAAATACCATATGTAGATAACACATACATACCTCGCGTTCAGAATTGTGAAACGAACCGAAATCGAAATCGAATTTTCAAGCCCAAAATCGAAGATCGATAATCAAAGAATTTAAATTCGTTGATCGAAATACGAATCAGTGTATCAAAAAATTTTGCTGGCGGTAACAATCATAAAATGACTTATGCATCATATCTTAAAGAATGCTTACTGTACGGCAAGTTACGGCTTCATTGTTTTCCTTTTACATGTATTCATTATTACATAATGCCTGGAAATCCATTTATATTTTAGTTACAAAAGGCAAGTAAAAAGCGTCTGCATATGCAGTTCTTCAGATCTTAACGGGCCCTAGTTAACTAGCTAATTAGTGTAAAGTGGGTTCGTGTATATGTTAGTGTGTGTGTGAGTGTGTATGTGTGTGTACGTACCTTTTAAGTCTACAATCTGTTCAATATCTCTCTGTTGTCATTATCTTATTGTTTCTCTCTAAATTTAGTCGATACAAAAGGTGTCTTAGGTGGAATCGTTTTGTCTTAGGAATTTAGCTTAGATATCTGTTAATTTCCTTATTTCAAATCATTCTAGTTAGTCTTTAAGGGCTAATACATGAGTACAGTCAAATCAAAATAAATAGTATCAGGGGGAAAAAATATCTCATCGTTTGGTTTTCGCATCTGTTTGTTATTTTTTGTTTTAATTGTATATAATTTTTTGAAAAACCATTGTGACTCAGTTGCAGTTGCTTAACTATGATACCAGTCGAAATCGTAAACAAATAACCATAAAATATTCAACGGACTTTAGCCACTACGTTAAATTTTTCTTTCTTTTAATTATATTTCTTTCATTCTTTTCGTTTGTTCGCGTATTTCTTTAGATCTTTTCTTTCCATTGAGTTCTTAGTTTTCAATAAATTTCTCGAAGTTTGCATTTTGGCGCTTTGCTCGTTTTGCTTAATTTATATAATGTTGATCATTTTACAGCTATTTCATTGTCAATTAAAAAACAGTATTTCGGAGAAACTTTGCACGTCCCATCTAATTAAGTAAGGTAGAGTAGTCTGAATAATTGTTAATTTTCTCAGAATTTATAAATGATTTGCCCAATGAAAAAAAATCGAACCTAAACACAGATTTCAGAAAACCGAATAAAACAAAACAAACGAACATATTCTCCGCTGAAAAAGAAACGAAATTATAGTAGATATCAATTGCATTTTCAATTCAAATTTCAAATTTGCATGTTCGACCAGGATTCTGCCATTTTGGCGAAAATAAAAACCAAGGTAATCCAAATACACGAAATGACATCAAGAAAACCAAATGATATAAACAAAAAGCAAAATCACAAAAGCACAAACAGGTTCAATTAAATGCTCTGCCATATCCTTATTTAATCTAACCTTGATTTTTGCATCTTTGAAGTGCATTTCGCATACATTGCTTCAATTGCTGCTTTGTTATTCTTTGCTTCT
This sequence comes from Drosophila nannoptera, assembly GCA_020883555.1. Lineage (NCBI taxonomy): Eukaryota > Metazoa > Arthropoda > Insecta > Diptera > Drosophilidae > Drosophila > Drosophila nannoptera. The sequence goes on along the minus strand of JABVZY010000350.1, from coordinate 5,518,251 downwards.
ATTTTAGTACAATATTAAGATTTTATTTTACTGTTAAATTGATATATTTATGCATATAATTTATATGTATGTATATAGTATTTGTATATATAATTGTATAGAATAGTTGTAATTACGTTTAGATGCATATATATATGTATTTATTAGGTTTTATTTTAAAATTTTTGTTTAATTTTAAATCATAGGTTTTATGGATAAAAAAGAAATTGTTTTACAATTAACAGTCAGTGTATTTTTTTGTGTTAGCTTTCTTGTAGTTTTTTTTCTTTTGTTTCTTGCATTACGTTTACATTTTCCATTACTTTAAACCTTGCTTTAACTAATTATGCATATTTCCTTGAATTAGTGTTAAATTTTACCATTACTTATTTCAAATTTTTAAACATCACTTTTTTTTGTATTTCTTGATTTTTAACTGTTTCTTCATGAGTAAAGAATAGACGGGTTGGTGGTAGTAATATATATAGATGTAGGTATGCAATGAATATAAAATTTTCTTCATAAAATTACATCAGGTGTTTCGAACTGCATTTGACCAACGCTCTCCTCACTTCAATCTATTCACTTTTTAGGTGTTTTGTTGATGTGGCTGCTTTTGCTCTGCGTGCGCACGCTTGCACATGAAAATATAACGGTTCAAATTTAGGGGTTAAGCCTGATACGTTGTTGCAGTTAATAATGATACTGCTTTCACTGTTATTTGTATTATTTCTCTAGTTGCTGCTGCAATTTGCTGTTTGCTGGAAAAGAACACAGAAATAGAAAAAAATTACAAGCGGAAATGAATCGACTTTGCTTGCCATCTGGCCCCGTGTGTTTGCCACGCTGGTGTAGCGTCGTCTTCAATTTTATCTTGTTTCGATTTTTGCGTATAACATACAATTCGAAATGTACAATTTACGAACACACAAACATACACACACATACACAAACAATCTCAATGACAATCACACTCGAGCAGAGCAGAGCTGCATTTAAGTTAAGGAAAACAAAAGCAAAATTTGTGTTTTTTGTTTTTCAAAATTCTCAAACGTTTTTCATACGTTCCACTTTACTTTGTTGTTCTCAATTCTTTTTTAGTTTTAAATTTTACTGTGTATTTTGCATTGATTACGTTAGTTTTGTTATTTCTTTTTTAAGTGTATAATTATATAAAAAATTTAAGCATATGTTTATATGTCTATTTGTAATTTATACGAAATTAAATTAGGAATTTATGTTTGTAGGATTGGCTTTCTAAGTAGATTTGTAAAAATTAGATGAAAAAACACTATGCAATAAATCACCGAAAAATAAAGTAAGGTATATATGTATGTATGTATATTGTAAATGTTCGCGTAATCAACAAATTAAAAATTACGTTTTGTAGTTTTTATAGCAAAAAAATATAACTCCATATTTGTATGTATATGTAAGTATAAATGTATCTATTAGAGCATATAAGCATATACATATATATATATATAAATAATGATAAATATATATATACGTACGTAAGGTTTTTGTAATATATAATAAATTGTAAAATCGCAATTGTGTAAAAATTAGTTTACATGTTTTTGTTGTTTACATAACATTTGCAAATGTTCATGTATGTAGTTAGAGTAAATAATATATAAAGTAATTTAAGATTATATATATATATATATAATCAATAAAATATGCACTTCTCATGTTCTCCTTCACGTGTGTTTGTTTATATACGTGAGTGATTGATTGATTGATTGTTTTTTTTTTTTGTGTATGTATGCATTGTGTGTCGGTCTGTGAGCGTATTTCTTCGGTTTGAAGGTACACACGCACACTACAACACAAGTACACACGCACGCACGCCATGCAAATTATGGTTATTCTTTAATGTTGTTGTTGTTGTCTGCTTGGCAAACGATGAAAATTTGAAGAATGTGCAACGCAACTCTAAGCATCGTTTTTAATTCGGCTCTCTGTCTCTATCTCTCTTTCGCTTTATCTATTTTCTCTTATGACTTGTGTTTTCTATGCTGCGTTAACTGTAATTTAATTTTATGTATAGGTATAAGTATGTGTATTTTGTTTTTGTTTTTTTCTTTTTCTTTTCCGCTTTTTTTCTTTGTATATTTGTTTAGAGCGTTTCGTACTTTATTTTGTTTGTGTTTATTTTAGCTTTTCATCGTAAATCATCTTCTTGTTTGCGTTTCTCTCATCTGTTTCTTTTACTAAATAATAATTCCAACACTATATAATCTAGTTTCAAGTTCAACTTTCGCGCTTACATGCAAACGACATACGACATACGCTTATTAATTAGGTTTCTTTATATATGTAGTTTAACTTTTAGCTAGTTGTTTACTTTACTTTTAAATTGTAAATTTTTTAATTTTGTAACGTTCTGTTGTTCTTCTGCGACACCAACTGCCCAAACCTATGCCATGCCCCACCTCGAACCGATATCATCTGTCCAAACGCCCTGACCAAGACAAGCAGCAGGTCTCGAATGATTCTCATTCGCACTTCCTCTATGGGGACTATATCTTAACCTTGTTCATATATATAATTTGCATTCCTTGTATAAGCACTTCTGACTGCTACGTCTTTTCGCCAAATACAAAACAAAAAACCGTTTGCGATGGCTTCGGCCGGGGGCGTAACGAATGGGCGCGGTGCGCTTTGCTTTTCCTTCTTCATTTTCGTTTTTTCTTTTTTTTTTTTTGCGATTTTCCTTTATGCATTTTGCGTGAGAGTTTTTGCTGCCAACTAGTCAATGTAAATGTACAATTTAGAATTTGTATTTACTAATTTTAGGATGTGTTTTTGTATGTATAATTTGTTTTTAGTGTTAATTTCTTATAATTCCTTTTCCTTCTTTTACATTTTGTTGTTAATTCGTACACTTTTCTCTTGTGTCTAATTGGCTAAACTTTATACTTTCAAATCTTCACAATTCTATTATTATTAATTTCCTTTTCAATTTGATAATGGGGATGTTTATTGGATTTTTATCATTAGTTGGGTAGGTAGGATCCCGGCACTTATATACATGTATTTATACACATATATAAGAGACGGTCTGAGGAGGAAGAGAAGGCGCATGAAAAATGTTTTTGTCGTTCTAAGTCGAGAGTGTTCACTGTGTTTATATATATAATATAAACATATATATATACGTATATATAAATATATTCAAGCTGATTTCGGGTGTTTGCTGCTTTTGTTTTGTTTGCGTGTGTGAGTGTGTATGTGTGTGTGTTAAATTATGTTTTTAAATTATTTGCTGTGTACACAATAGTAACATTAATTAATTTCAACAAATGATCTCAAATAAAAAATATCTTTTAAAAATATTATGAAACGAACAGACGACGCTTTAGCTTACAATTACCACCATCTTTTTGTCTTCATCATTCACCTCTTGGGCCGCACGATGACACGAGACAACACGCGATCGTTGGCGCAGGTTGATCCTTAGACGGCCTGCGAAGCGGCGTACGGCGGCTGTGTGGAGCTGTCGTTTCCGTATGCTGATCGCGGGCCAGCCCCATAATTGGAAGCGCCTTCCTGCTTAACATAATTGGTATAATCGTAATCGTATCCAGAGCCGGAACCATAACCGCCATAATCGTACTCGGATCCCGACTTTGAAGCCGAATTTCCAGGACCTGTACGCGGCATGCCACCAACGGGTCCAGTGGTCGATGGTCCTCCCGCTGCCCATGTCTGGGCACGGGAATACATATCCGTGCCGGCGCTGGCGCCTGCACCTGGAGCGCCTGTTGGCCCAGCTGAGTTGGGTGCTATGTTCCACGAGTTCCAGCCCGCTCCACCCGAAGGTCCCGAAGGAGCACCGGTCGAAGTCGAGTTGTACATATCATAACCGCCATAGCCTTGGGTCTGCTGTGGTCCAGCATAGTTCGACCATTGTGGTGGTGGTCCCTGGGGGCCAGGAGGTGCACCCCAACCCTGATACGATCCGGGCCCACTATTGCCATATCCATAGCCCTGCTGCTGCGGCGAAGTACCCCAGCCTTGATAACCGGGCATCATATTGGGTGCACCAATCGGCATATTCAATGGTGGGCCACCCATCTGACCGTTCTGACCCTGCATCATGTTAATAGGCGCATGATGTGGTCCCCAGTGGCTGCACTCGTTACCAATTTTGCCGTAGGCACCACCCACGGCACTGTTGTTAGAGTTCTGACCGCCCGAACCATCGCGAGGCTCCGCTTTCTTAATTTCCACCTGTAAAGAGAACACACATAAATCAGTCGGTAAAGTAAAGTAACAACATTGTGGTATATAAATTGAACAATTCATAACACTATTGTAGTTCGCATAGCTTTTATTACTGGTCATCAGCGCTCAACACTTTTGATACGAGTCTCCTAAATTTTTTTTTCATGTCTCAAACCAGCTGGCAGTCTGTTTTATGTTTATGTTATATATTGCTGTTAGTAATTGAACTTCATGTCAACACTTGAAGAATGGGATGTGGAACGGCATTGTCTCTCAGATGATTTCCCTTAATTTACCATAACTCAGTATTCCTATTTAAATTAATCTAAAAATATCCCATGAACAATAAGTCAACCCTTTGTAAAACTAGAATTAGTCAAACTATTTTTAAGATCTTAAAATTTCCTTCTTTATATAACCACCATTAATAAAAATAATTATTTAAGAACAACCTACATCTAGTGCATCTATGTCTGTATAACTTAATTTGTAATTAGAAATATTGTTAATTTTCAAATACGCACCTGCTTGCCATTAAGATTGATGTACCGCTCGTTGGTAACGTGCTCCACGGAGGCTTCCTCCTCAAAGGATAAGAAACCAAATCCACGTGATTTCTTTTTCTCCTGATCGTACATAATGACGACCTCGGTAACTTTACCATAGCGACCAAAGAAGGTGCGCAGATCGGTCTCAGTAACATTCGATGGCAATCCTCCAAGGAACACCTTATAGCCGCCACCCTTTTTCGGTTTTTGTAGCGTACGAGGATTGCACGGCTTAGGGTCGATCGTACGACCGTCGAGCGTATGCGGTCCACTTTGCAGAACATGATTCACGTTCGCAGGGTCAGCGAAGGTAACAAAACCAAATCCACGGGATCTTCCACTCTCGTTATTTTTCATAACGACGCAATCGATAATATCGCCAAAGCGACAAAAGTAGCGAGAGAGATTTTCCTGCGTTGTCTCCCAAGACAGACCGCCAACAAACAGTTTGCCCCTCTCATCCTCTTCCATGATGTTGTTTTGATGATTGTGAGCTATTGCGCTGGGTAGATTTTCTATAATTGACGTAATCTTGCTGCTGTTTGTGTTGCACCTGGGGACTCAAATTTTCTGTTGTTGCCCTTTTACTCGCCGCTTGTTGCTTTTTGTTTACACTTTTTACACGAATTGCTGTTGTTTTTTACTGTGGTTTGGGATTGGTTTTAGTTGCCAAAGTTTTTTATTTTATTTTTGTATTATTCAAAATAATGAAACAAAAGCCACGACGTTTACGCGTAACTTTCTAATGATTGCGAAGATGATGTCCAGACGTCAATGGCGGAAGTAGTTTCAATCGTAAATAGAAAAAGTAAATCAGATCAGTAAAATACCAAAATGTTTACGTACATCTAAACGATCTCTGGCCACATTGGCCGAGAGAACGAATGACAGCAATAAAATATACACATACATTTGCATATATACTTGCATATACTGAAGCAAATGTAATCAAAGCAGCCAAAATAGGCACAAATAATTATGAAAGGCAGGTAAGCAACAGAAGAAGCATCGCTGTAGACAACAACCGGCCGGTACGAATAAACACACACTCGCACACACATGTATACATATGTAATTATGAATAAAGATAAACGGTGCCTGCTCCTGCCGTCTAGCTGCTTTTTGTACACGTTCACAAGTTGTTCGGCATTTTCAACGTTGCGCTTGCTCTCTCAAGTGACCTTAAAGCGCGCTGTTCGTAGATTGCCGTTTTGTCTTTTCTAAACATAACTCAATTTTTTAACGTTTTCTTTGAGCTGCGTAACAACATGCACTTACTTCGTTCGCGTTGCGATGTCCCAGCCACAGCGTCATTCATTTAACACACCTACACGTACACTACAAGTGTCTATCAAATAGCTCCGAGAACAACGAACTTTTTCTCAAGGTAAAAATGGTGAAAACAGAATGACAGAACAGAAGAGTAAGCGTAAAGAAAATTGCCGGTTCACCACTTTTGCGCGCCATTTGTCCTATATTACTGAACGATATTTTCGAGTTTGAAAGTCAAATAGGCTTTCGCTGAAGCACTTCTTTAATTATATATGATGATGACCGCCCGTTTATATATAGAAAATTTTGCACAATACTTGTGTAGATGTCAATAAAATATTTAAAAAAAAAGTGTATGTCTTGCCTGCGAGACTGTAGCTCCATGCTTACGTTAGGTAAAAAAAAAAAATACCATGTGGCAACGCCATGTGCGATGTCAAAGCGAATGTGAAATGAAAAGAAAGATACAAAAAGCAATGCCCTCAAAATGTACATATGAGCAGATATACGTACAATTTAAGGTAAAACTACACATCATTCTTTATGAACACACGATTAGAATATTTTCAGAACATACTGTGTTTGCGAACTATACGAAATGCATTAATTTCGAGAAATTCACCACAAAGAGCAGTATCTATGTTAGCGGCTAGAGAGCAGCAAAATAAAAAAACAAAATGGAAGACATGCCGATGACGGTAAAATGCTTCGACAAAGAAATCTTAGTAACTGATTTAGTAGTCACAAACATGAGCAAAATGAAAACAAAGAGAAACCACGCTATATAAACTTTCTGTTCTTTTTAAATTAACGATCCATAAAATTAACCGGTAAATCCCAAGCACAAGTTACACCACTATGTCAAATATTTATAAAATTCAGATAAACTAGTTCATTTCTCTACTACGCAATTTTAAGAATTCGCATGATTTTTGTATTTTGCACCGCAATCTTACTACATACATACGCAATTACGCTTACAAGCTCACACGTGTCTATGTGTGCGAGCTATCTTAATATGTGTGTATGCGAATGGCCGATGTGTCTTGCGTGTATGCATGTGTTGGTGTCTGTTATACATAGCATTTTTTGTATGTATAAAAATATGAAAATTTCCACTATAATACTAAAGGGAGACTAAATGTATTTAATTTGCAAGATAAAAACTGATTTCTGCATTATTTGTATTTGATGCATATTGCATATTTCGTGTTAATTGCGTAGAAATTACACAAATCAATTCTGTTTTGTACACCAAGCAGCTGCTGCCGTCGCACATTAAATTTGGAAAGGCAGAGGCTTCGCTCTTTTTTAAAGCATAAAATTCGTTATGTAAAAACTATATGTTCATCGTATTTAATGCTTACCGTTTGTGCCAAGTGTTTGTCTGTGTTTTTTTCAAGATTTCGCACTGCAAATTCACTAAATTTAAGTGTTTTTTCCTTAAAAAACTAGCTTATAAATAATTGTATGATTTGATGCATACGATATATAACCTAACTTATGATAGAAAACTCGCCACCGCCACGTTTAATGGTGGTAGCCGTTCACAATTCACCGCAAAAATCTTTTTATCGGTCTCTCATGGTTGTATTTTTACATATCAAATTGAAATTCAGGGATGAAATTGCACATTCCGTTTTAGATTTAAATGGTTGTTCCGAGACAGGCTCAAGATTGTATTTCAAATTAAGAAAATATTATGCTAGAACGTAAAAATGTCTCCAGCTTTAACTAATTCTGAGAAAATACAATTTAAGTTCATTTTTTTTCTGATAAAAATCAATTAAAATATGTAATGAAAATAATCACGAAAATATTTGTTTTTAATTCGGAAGTACCGCCTAATGTAACATTATCCTTTGATCGTTTAGTCAATTTGATAATCTTAACATTATTTTACTAGCTTATATGTTGCTATGGTCACACTAAACTTTGACTGGTTCAAGTATTGTTTACATTTTTTTGCCCTGACTCAAAATGAACCTTTAAACCAGTGCTTCATTTAGTGAGCAACTCTGTTTAGTTCACTCAGCAAACCATTTTGCGAGTCGGCAAAAAGTTTTGTGCCGAAATAAATATAGTGCCTAAATAAGAGAAAGTCGCAGATATTTACTTCAAGTTATGATAAACAATACAGATTTGGATTAACCGAATGTGCTTTTGACTAGGGCAACAAACGCGTAACTTTTGGAATCGAATCGATTTTTCTGCGGTGCTTGCGATTTTTACAGCGCCCACTAACAAACCTAAGCTAGAAAATGTCGCGGCATCCTAGCGACCGGAAAGTGTATGTTGGAGATTTGGGCAATAACGCACGAAAGAATGATTTGGAGTATGTATTTGGTGCGTATGGCAGTT
>JABVZY010000350.1:5454790-5466974 GCA_020883555.1 Drosophila nannoptera | reverse complement strand
TTTTTTTAAATCTATCTGAATTCTAACGGAAATCGGTTCAATGACATTTTCAAGCCTTTATTAAGTGTGCTAAACCAGTTTGTTGTTTTACTTCACATTTAAATATGATACATTGAACTGAATTTAAGCTGCTGTGGCGGGTAGGGAGAGAGAGAGCGAAAAAGGCAGCCAGTCAGCACGTTGGAGTGTGTGAGAGAGGGAAAGGGATTTAATCTATATTTGACGTAATATGCATTTTTTGAACTCGAATTGTTTATTTAACGCGCAAAATACCCAACAAATCTGTTGTGCAATACGTCAGTACACCAATGCATCAGTGCTGCAATACACATACATACATACATCAATATATCAACGTGCCGTTGAAGTGCTTGTGTCTGTGTGAAGCATTTCCCTGCAACATGATTTTGTTTCTGTGTTTGCGTGAATCAAAACAACTTTGTTAACGTTTGCGTAGCTTTTGGCAGGCCATTAGAGACTGACAGACAGAGAGATGGATGTTGTGTTTGAATGTTAATCTGAACGGTTAAGTGCATAAGTGAGACGTCTAACTAGACCTGAAATCACAAATATTATTTCAATTGTTCCCTCGGCTACTCGCAACTTTTGCCTTCGAGCTAGGAAATCCAATTAATTTGTAATTTAATGCAATTCGCAATTGTTCGAATGTGTTTCAATTTAAAATTATTTTCATTGAAAAGGAGTTTGGCAAATGCTTATAAAGTCAACGCTGAAGGCTTGCAAAACTATTCACGGCTTCAAAATGCGCTGAACAGAGCTGTTAAACCAATTCGATTGGCTCAATACTCTACTTAACAGCTCGCTGTAGAGTTCGTCTGTCACTAGGAAAATGAAATGTAAACTAACTCGCCTTCGTCTGTAATTAACAGAGATGTTAAAAGTCTACTCAGCTCGCTGTAGAGTTCGACTGGAACTAGCAAAGTCAAATGCAATCTAACATGGCGTTCGTCTGTGCTTAACAGAGCTGTTAACTCGACGCGCTTGCCTTAATAGTCAACTTAACAGCTCGCTGTAAAGTTCGACTGCGTTAGTGTGCACGTAACAGAGCTGGTAAGCTAGGAAAAGTTATCGATTAATTTAATTCGAATTTAACATATCATTAAAAGGAGAAGGCTTCACAGGGCAAAGTTCATATTGACGTTTAAGATGAGGCGTAAAAACTCTTCTGTTCTCCTCTTATGTGTGGATATGTTTCATTTCCAATTTGTTCCAAGCCCCGTTTTACTCGTTCTGTAGAGCCTTGACTCTCATAAGTGTGAGAGTAATTTAAAAGCTCTCGAGCTATGGAATGCCTATATTCCTCTCCCTAATCGTTCCATGACAATATGGGCTGTTCTTTAAGAAGCACTTAACATAGTTCTTAGACCAAGTGAAATGATATTCAAAAACCTTTGACGCTGCTTCGGTGCGTAGATAAGGCGAGTTTCTCGATGCAATCCAATGCGTGAATCGGGAACAGAAGTGTGCTCGATAGTAAATAATTAAAAAATCTTATCTTTGGCGAGAATACGAAACAACAGTCAGACTCGTGACCGCCATTAGCCATGTTAACCAGTTGAGAGTGAAAGATTGGATTCACTGGTAACGATTCGTTTATGTGGAGCACTTAATTATGGTAGTCACGCAATTCGGCTTGTTTGTTGGCCAGAGATAAACACTTGACTCCACGGCAATGCCAGGCAATCAATACCGTATACTATATACATCCGGACAGACATCGGCCCACGGCGCATTAAGGTACTCGGCTAAGCCGTTAGCCGCTCAGGGCTGATTGATATTCGATTGGGCACTGGCCATAATCATGCGACGGTGTGTGGAGTAATCAGCCAGGTGATAATCGGCCGATCGCCAGCTGGAGTCCATCTGTATGCCGAATCAATCACGATTCGATCTCGTAAAATACAAAAACAAAGGCAATTACCTGGAAAGCGATAACATCAGCCATCTCGATCGGCTTCCCTTCCTTTTTTTTTGGCATTCGATTTCGATTTGTGGAGCATAAATCTTTGGTTAAACTTTTTTCAAAGGGCGCGCTCCCTTATCGCGACCTGAATAAAGGTGCAGGTACATATAGCATATAGTAGGGGCTCCATTGACTGGCAGATAAGCTGCCACCGAGTGGCCACTTAATCAGAGTAAACAGCCTTTGCTGATGGGTGCCATCAATCATGGCATGGTCTTTTATAAATGCCATAAACAATTGCCAATATATGGCCACTATAAAATCGGGCTCACTTTCGATTCGTGCAATTGCCTGCAAATTATGGCGCAGCTGTATTTCATCCAACTCTCTCGGTACTAAAGGCTTTTTATTGGACTGCATGCATGCCAGTTCAATTGAGCCGCTGGACCCACGGCGGGATGCGGGGTGATAGGCTAATTCCCCATATTCGAATCCCCCTTGACGTCAGTCACAACTGAAGTTTTCCGCGACGATCGATTCCGATCGATAAGTCAACAAACTCGAATCGATCTGCTCGCACGCTCGCAATATGTTTGAAACCAATTGCAAGCAATTGGAGCAGATGGAATCTCTACGGAAACTTTCCAATCATATATCAGATAGTGCGCAAGGTAGCAAACCGGTTCGAGTAATTTTGATTAATGCAATAATTGATTGAGCTGGAAATTTAATCGCATTCTTAATTCCATTTTATTTCGCCTTTCTTCTTTTTTACTCAAATTGATCTGCAATTTCGGTAAATTATTTATCGCTGCAATATGGTAATTTCGTCAATAAACAAGCTCTGCGACGAAAACAAAATTATTTTATCAAGCTCCGACTTTATGTCGACATTAATACGCGATACTCTGGCCGGTGATAAGACGGGTAGATCGGGCTTTGGCTATCGATTCGTTCTATTCTCTTCTTCTGAGAATATTTCATGTATTTCCTAAGCCTTCCCTTTTCCACAGTCTGGAAGGGGGACTGGAGCTGGAAAGGCTGGAATGTAATGGGCGGATCTTGAGTGGCAGTGGAAAGTCTTATCAAGTGTAATTGACACGAATTTCCAACGATTTTGCTCGAGTTGAAGTATTATTGTCTTTGGAAAATATCCACATACAATATATATATATTTTATATACACACATTCCTCTCGATCTGAAGTATTATTATCTATGTGATTATCGGAGTGTTAACAAGAATATTCCATTCCCCGAGCATGGCCGTTGCGCCAGAGAGATTAGGCCTTTTCGCAAAAGCACTTTAATGACAATTGGCCAAAATGATGTGACGAGATTGCCGAATAAAAAAGAAATAGAAAATAAAAAATTAAAAAAAATTAATTAATTTCTTTCACAAAAATACACATTCAAAAATATATCATACAATGGAATAATATTGAGGAAAATAAATTTATTAAACATTAATCAGATTTTTAATAAATCTTATAAACAAAGGAATTATAAGAATCTTATTATAAAATAAATAAATCAAAACATTAATAAATGTGAACATTTGAAAATGCGTACAGAATGAAATCATAAAGTATTATATAAAAATATATCTTAGAAAGGAATAATATTGAGGAAAATAAATTTCCTAAACGTTACTCAGATTTTAAATAAATCTTATAAAAATATATAAAAAAGATAATTCGAAAAAATTTATAATAAAATAAATTATATTAATATAATATAATAATAATATTAATATAATAATAATAATTTATTAATAATAATTATTAATAATAATATATTAATAATAATAAAAAATATAAAATATAAAAATATATCTTAGAAAGGAATAATATTGAGGAAAATAAATTTCCTAAACGTTACTCAGATTTTAAATAAATCTTATAAAAATATATAAAAAAGATAATTCGAAAAAATTTATAATAAAATAAATTATATTAATATAATATAATAATAATATTAATATAATAATAATAATTTATTAATAATAATTATTAATAATAATATATTAATAATAATAATAATTTAATATTTGTAAACATATACAAATTTTTCCAGAATTCAACCAAAAAATAGTATTGTATATAAAGAAATTAGTTCTAGTAATTTCCGAGCAATAGAACAATTAATTAGGGCCCCGCGCAACACTGACCCAGTGCAAAGTATTTGATGAATGCAGCCGATTGCCCGCTGAATACTCATTCGGGTGCGTTGTGAAACGTGGCTCAGAGGCGAACGAGAACGTCGCAGTTGCTTTGAGCGCTGACTGGCTAGTGAATACCCTGTAAACGCGGACTCCCCATGCGAGCCGAAGGCGTGAGCTGATTCATTGAGAATGAACTATTTTTATACTCACCCTCTATAATATGAATATTATGAATATGATAAATGACTTATAGCGAGTGTGTGACAACTTGACTATGGCACGAAGCCATCCTCCCATGCTCACCTTTCTGCAGGGTGTCGAAAACAATGCTTAGCCATAAAATGCTCTAAGCGGCATTCAGTCAAGTGTGGCCGGGCAGTTGACCTGTCGCCAACTAAGCTTGAAAATTTGCTTACTGCCAATGGGCCAACGGCCGTCCCAGCTGCACAACTGGGCAATTGGGCAATCGGGCAACTGGGCAACTGGGCGACTGGGCGGCGGGAGCACCAAGCTCTGCGGCCATTGGCATGGATGTCACGTAGAACAGTTTCTCGTTTCGGTGCCAATGCGACACGCTCTTTCTTATTCGCGCGGTATGCCACCTCTGGCAAGGTCAGGCGCTGGCCGGCGAGTGCTGCGATTTATGGGCGAAGGGGGCGTTCCGGGCTCTGGTTTATGGCAGATGGTGTTATACAATCTAGGAGTCAAGTGAAATGCGACAAAAATTCAACTCGCAATTGTTTTGTTGTTTTCTCCGTCGCTATACGCTCCAATTGGCTTCTGCCATTTACACGTGATCGCCGCTGCAGAGAGCCGCTTGATATCGAAATAATCATTATCATAAACGCTAAAAAGCTGACAAATGACACCGGGCTGCTAATTAATCCGCTTTGTTCGACAATCTCCTCAGCCGGAGCACGTGATGGCCAGGTCGAAAAAGTGTTTGTCAACGCTCTTGCCAGACAATCGACAATTAGAATCGAGTCGCATCCAATCATTAGTCTGTGCACAGTGGTGCAAGACACGCGAAAGCGGATCAAAATTCACCAGGGAAGGTCGAGGAATACTTAAAAGAAAACTTTAACATTTATTAGTTGGGGCTTGATTTGAGCTCCGGCAGACATTGTGAAAGCTGTTCCATCTCCATCTTGCCTAGGGTATCCCATAGTCGAGCCAGTGCGAATCCGTGCGCGGGGACAATGGATTCCAGAGACGCCTGTTGTTCCAGGGCAAACGAACGAACGGAGCTCGCAATCAGTTGTGATCATAAATATTGTCGGTATCAATTCGAGCCATGAGTTATTACTCATATCAACGTCGAAATGGCGTTAATTGCAGGTGAAAATTGAAAACATTGAACGTGTCTGGCCAATTATGCACATTCGGACTCGGATGCCATTGCAAATAGACCCGCGTCTTGTCCGAAAATTCGTATAACAATGGGCGGGTGTACGGATATACTAGAGTTATGTGCCTCCATCTATATTTAGTATCTTTTCTAGAGCGTGAATCAATCAAGCAAGCATCTGACATCGGACTTGAGTCAATCAATTATTCGAGATCTATAATTGGGCCAAGAATTCAGGATTAACTGGAGGGAGAAATTTTAAGAAAATGTCGACTTATCCCAGAGTTCTTATTCACTCTTCACTGTAGCACTCAGATTGAAAAATTCGGCTATTTTATAGGGCCACAATAGCATATAGTATTTGGTATTCGCTTGAAATCTCAAGTGCGCCGTAATCTTTAATCGGTTTTTATTACCTTCCGGTCACAAGTTGAGTAGAAAATTAAGTATACGACGGCTTAATGGATTTCTGGGCAGAACAGTGGTACCGCTCCAGTACCTCTTAGCGACTCGAAATTAATCATTAAGTCATCTTGAATTTGGCTTGCTAATTGCATAATTCAATTTGATGGCTAGTCTGTGACTAAGTTGTAAATACATGCTGCAACCTAGTAGGGCCTAGCGAGCAATATGATCTGACTATAATTATTGGAGCTTCATTTGAATTCAGATTGATTGCGTATAGCCGAAGAATGCCCTTCAGAAACATTCGCTTCTTTTCCCTATAACCTTATCGTGCTCTCATGGAGCGAGATAGCGACTCAGCTGACAGCTATATCCGTGTGCCACCCAATAGTTCCAGTTTCCAAATTTACTAGCGCATGGTTGCCGCCGGTGATAGGCCAAAGCAGCGGGAAGCACTTAAAAAAAAAGTCATTTTTGAATGAGAATCAAAACTAAGATTGATTTGATATCGTATAGAAATTAAAAAAAAATATTTAAAAATCTTAAAAAATGTTAGAAAATATATAAATATTTTGCGAACTTATAAACTTTTTTTTAAATATATATAATTCTTAAAAAATGTTTAAAAAAGGCGTTAAATATTATACAATCAAAGAATTTATAATATTGATAATGAATATATGCGAGACTTACTGGAAAGTCAACTTATTTTGTTCCTTTTTGTAAAATGGATATATAGTACTGCCTCTCTGACTCTCTTCCTCTCTCACTACCTCCCTCTATCTGCACTGTATTGAGGACGCATTCCTGCCCGAGTTGAGGGATTGGCAATCAGCTTCTGTTGTTAGTTTATGGCGTTTAATTTATTTGCCGAATGCATTGTTATTTGTGTTATACATTTAAAGCTAAATATTTGCGTTAGTCTTTAGCCATTTCACAAGTTTTTGTCGAATTCACACACACGCACACGCACAAACACGCCTCTGACACATGTGATTGGCCCTGCACAACTCCCACAACGCGAACGCCGCATGATAATGAATTTATTTCAACGCTAAGCGTTGAGCGAGATAGTTGTAAAAATTCGCGTAACGCTCGGCGTGCGAGGCAGATCGAATCGGCGAGCCAAATAGTAGGTCGTAAATCGTATATCAATTGGTTAAGCACCGCGCCCCTTCGCTCTACCCGCAGAACGCAGTTGCCACACGCCCATCACGATGACGGCCAACGGGGAGCAGGCCGCCAGCAGCGAGGAGCACGAGAGCAGCCTGAGCACTCTGCCCCTGCCGGACATCCGCACCTCGCCTATGCCCAACGGCATGCCCAGCCACAAGAGCGGCACGCCCATCGAGAGCCAGCCGAAGCGGAGGGTCAGCATCATATCGGACGCCCTGATGACAGGCGCTGGCGGCGGTGCCGCCGGCTACGACAATCCCGCCTACGAATCCCAGAATCCCAGGCGCAAAATATCGCAGGTGAGTCCAGAGCCGGCCCGGCCGGGGCCAGTCGCCGAGGTCAGTCATCGGGTGAGCTGGCGTCAATGCAATTGGCGATTACGATCAATGCGGCTAATGGGCTCGTAAATTTGGATTTACCTGTTTGTTTACGTGCTGGCCATAAAGCCAAGCATCGACTGTCGCCGACCCGGCCACAGCCCATCGATTGATAATATTTTTTTGATTGGCCACTCGCTAATCGTCTGGCCCATAAATTTCTAATCTCATCTAACTTTATTCCTTTGCTTGCCTTTCCTGGCAGACCTCCACGCATTCGCACAGCGAAATCGGCCCGGCCCGAAGAAGAAGCATACTGAAGGAGCCCTCGCTCTATGCCAACGACAATGAAAGCGATCGCGGATCCACGCACAGCTTTGGTGAGTGACAATGCCAGAGAAAACGGGGGGCGGTAATGCGCTATCCCCGCTGGAAGTATTCTCCGCGAAGGTGTTAAAAGTCGACCTTACATACAATGGGTAATATTTGGAAATTTCCATCAATCACAATATTTACCCAAAGAAATGCGCAATGGCATCCCCCACCTCCTCGCATGACGCACCTGGCGTATGCGTAATATTTGTCTATTTAGATCGGGTTTTGAGTGCGAATCAATTATTTTTATTAGCTTATCGTATTGTTGTAGTTACACCGGGCATACACGGCGTATGCGTAATATTTGTAAATTTCCATTTGAAGCCAGAATTGGATGTTGTCGATGTCTGGGCAAGGCATATCAGAGCCCCTGGCGCCCCTTTACATGCGGCCAATTCATGAGAAACTCCGTCGTTGGCCTTCGCATGTCGTCGGGCAGAAAGCAAATACGTTTACGATTGGCTTCTATTTGAGCACTTGTGCTTCTATTGTCAATCTAATTTGCCATCACACCGTTAACATTATCAATTAGCGGTACGGAAAGTGATTTCCAATTGGGAGTTGCCATTCGCAACACACTCTCGCACACCCACTCGACGCACGGGGTGTATCGGGCTCTCGAGTGCGAAGGCTTTAATGTCTTTGTCTCTTGATACTCCTCGTCCGCGGTAAATCCGAGCTTAATACAATTCGATTGCCTCCGATACTTACCTTTCGATGGGCGTCGAGGATATCTCGCAGTTGGTCATATTATTGCACCCGGCCCGGATGATTGCTTGTCTCATGGACATTGTTTACATCGATGATATAATTAGTTTATGGACTCGGAATGGGAGTGCATATCGCAGGTCTCGAGCACTCGGCGAATTCATTATCTTGCGCTTCGAATTGCAGAGAACTATCGGCAGAGCGCGCTGGATGTGCTGAACGGGAAGTACCAGGGCCACCAGCAGCAGGGACAGAGCTCGCAGAGCGGCAACGGGGCCAACTATGTGGAGGACTCGTGGATCTACACGTTCTGCCTGAAGTGCCGAGGCGAGGAGCCGACCGAGGCGTGGGAGCCGCCCTTCTGGCAGAAGGTCTTCCCCTACCCGCTCTGCCCCACATTCCGAACATTCTCTCGCCTCTTTGTTCTCATCATGATTGGTAAGTCGTCCGGCCATATCAATGTCCTTCTTTGCATCTCATATCCGTCCTGCAGGTCTCCTCCTGTGGATTGTGGCCTTTGTGATCATCGGAGATACGGCTGCGCCGGGTGGCCAATTATTCAGCCTCGTGGTGCTGACTGTGGCTGCCAATTTCGGTGGCTATCTAATATCCCTAACTACCCTGCCGCGCCTCATCGGCATGCTGCTGGTGGGCATCCTCTTCCAGGTGAGTCCCTTCGATGCCCAGTCAGGGGTGAAGGTCTACGGCTTACTTTTGTTTGTTCTTCCAGAACGTTGGCTGGGTGGACCTGGAGGGAGACTTCTCGAAGGTCACTGGGCATCTGCGCAAGTTTGCCCTCACCATCATCCTGACTCGAGCTGGACTCGAGATGGAGCCGGAAGCCTTCAAGAAGGTGTACAAGACCATTCTCAAGCTGGGCATCGTCCCTTGGGTGGTGGAAGCGGCTGTCATGGCGGTCATGTCGCATTTTCTGCTCGACCTGCCCTGGATGTGGGGCCTTCTGCTAGGCGCCATCATTGCCGCCATCTCCCCGGCCGTCGTCGTGCCCTGCCTCTTCCGTCTGCGCACCAAGGGCTACGGCGTGGTCAAGGGCATTCCCACTTTGGTGGTGGCCGTGGCCGGTGTGGACGATGCTCTCTCCGTTGCCATCTTCGGTATTGTGAGCACGATTATGTTCTCCGACAAGGGCGTGGGCTATCAGATTGCCCAGGCGCCGGTCTGCATTCTGGGCGGCCTTGCCTTCGGTGTCGTCTGGGGCTCGTTGGCCCGCATCTTCCCCGAGAAGGGCGACGCTTATGTTGTGCCTCTTCGCACCCTGATGCTCTTCTCTGGCAATCTGGTGGCCATCTATGGCAGCGAGGAGCTGGGCTTCGAGGGCGCTGGACCGTTGGGCGTGGTCTTCTCGTCATTTGTATCGAATCTGTTCTGGTGCAAGGACGGCTGGGAGGTCGACGACAATCCCGTATCGACGGCTTTTGAGATCTTCTGGATGATCTTTGAGCCCATTCTCTTCGGCCTGACTGGCGCCACGATCAAGATCAACGAGCTGGACTCGAACACAGTGGCCGTTGGAGCAGGCTGCATCTTCACAGGCGTCATCATACGCATATTCGTCACAGCCGGCATAGCCGTCGGCGATCGCCTGAACACCAAGGAAAAGTTCTTCGTAGGCCTCTCCTGGATGGCCAAGGCGACGGTCCAGGCGGCCCTGGGACCTGTTGCTCTCAAGAATCTGGGCAGTGACGCCTCAGACGACGAGCGCAAGTGGGCCGAAATAGTGCAAACCGTTTGCGTCTTCAGTATCGTCCTGACAGCACCGCTGGGTGCCATCCTCATATCCATCACGGGCACCAGGATGCTGACCAAGACGAAACAGCCGCAGATTCTGTCCGGCTGGCGGCGCAGTCATCGCCCCTCGATACGCGATATCAGTATTATCGACGAGGAGGAGGAGCGTGAGGATCCCGAGATACCCAGGGACAAGGAAACCGACAACAATACGCAGTGCAATGCCCACTTGACAAATCTGTCGTATACCACTAACAAGTAGAGTCCTCGCAGAGGACCAGCTTCTGCTCGAGTCTTTGTTGTTGGCCTAAACTATAATGTTGATTGTTATTATAAAAACCTAGTTTAATGAGCTCGCATTCCACAATAATAATAATAAGTGAATTTAAGTTGTAGACTGTGTAGTATGTTGGGGTGGGAATGGAAGCGGGCGATGTGCCTGGAGCGAAAGCCGAGCTAGGTATCAAATTGTGTTATCATTATATCATTTTGTATTAGAAATATGGGACTATTCGTATAACTCCATTCCCGATTCATTTTGTATGCCGAGTCACTTGCAAAACTATCCTTAAACTTTCAACTCAATGTCAATGTCTTACCCTTTGTTAGCGAATTGCATTTGATTTGCTTTTCGAGCTGGGTTTGAGTCACCGATAAGGCCCTTATGCGAATTCGCAATGGTGCGTGTGCCCGCTGCAGCCCTGTTGCAATTCGAAAGGGCACCTTTCTGCAGGCATTTTGCGTAGCATACTTTTGGGAGTAGGATAAAAAGCCTTGTTTATAGTGAATAGAAAAACTCCTTCAAATAGTCGCAAACTAACTATATTAAAATTTGATAATTGTATTCTGTGAAATCTACGACCCAACATTCCACAATAATTCAGTGCTCCCAATTAAACTACATTGAAATGTTTTTTGCTCTAATTAATTGAATAAACACAACGGCGAATTTAAATTCCAACTAAATGGTATGTTCGCTTTTGTTTGTGATGAATCATTTCGATTTGATTTCAGCGTATATATACAGATTTCAATTCATCGCACAACAATGTTAAATGCCTTGTTTTGTTATACAGCATTTATTTGCGACAAATTTGGGAAAATTTCCATAGCTGAAAATTCCGCTTCACATTCCGAGCTATTCGCATGCAAATATTCATCTACCCTGCATATAGAACATGAACTGAGCTATAAATTTCTATATATATATTCTATATATAAATATTTTTGTATTAGTCTGTGTCAACCGTGTCGTTGACGGAGCAAAACGAATTCATTTCACACATGAATATGCTAAGGTGTTTAATTACATCGAATTAAATTTCAACTAAATAACAGTTAGCAATTTGAGTCTCGCTCTGCTTCGGGTATGAGCTTTCAAGCAATAAATAATACATTTCTATGATAAACGATCCAAATGACGTGCGACATCATGAGGCGCGCAGCACCGCTGACTGTCGTCTAATGAACCGCATGACTTGATGTCGCATCCCCAACAGGTACTCCAAAAAAAGTTGAATAAGTATACAAATAGAAGCAGTCGACCTTAGGCTACCCTGTAGACTGGAAATAATTTAGTAAGTATACTGCCTTAAAGTGATTTGTCATGCGATATACTTCCATATAATCAATTTCTATTTTATTATAAAAAAAAATATGATTTCAAATTAATTTTTGGTTTTTGCTCTATATTTTCCGCCTATTTTAGTGCAGGGTATGCGCGGGTCGAGCCCTTTTCAGCTGCGAATTTGGCAGACCACACAAAGAAAAAGAGTCGTTAGAATCGGAAATTTCATTAATTAATTAAATCAGCCTCGTTATTGAGAGAGGTTCGTCGGGTTCGGGCGGCTCACGTGAATTTGTTTAGACAGAATGCGTCTCGCTTGAACGGTAAACAAATGCGATCAAAAGTCGCAGCCGGCGGCGGCAGCTGCTCGCCGAGGCTTCGCCGTACCCATGACCATGCCCACTTTTCCAGTTTTCCCACTTCTGACGGTTCTATCTAATGGAGGCTAATTT
>JABVZY010000350.1:5440622-5453117 GCA_020883555.1 Drosophila nannoptera | reverse complement strand
CAGGTGAATGGATCAGATGGAGAGGTCTCATAAGAGCGGGAGACAGGGGAGTGATGGAATAATTGCCATTTAATGTGCGACTTCCAAATACCTTTGCAGAGAACTACAGGCAGAGTGCGCTGGACGTGCTCAATGCGAAGTACACTGGACCGCAGACGGCGCCTGGGTCCGTGGGCAGCAATTGCAACAACTACGTGGAGCAATCGTGGATCTACAATTTCTGCCTCAAATGTCGGAAAGAGGAGCCGTCCGAGTCGTGGGAGCCGCCGTGCTGGCAGAAGCTATTCCCCTACCCGCTATGCCCCACCTTCAGGACCTTCTCCCGCATGGTTTCGCTCATCGCAATCGGTAAGCAAAGACTCGCCTGGAAAGTATCCCGCTAACCATGCCTCATCTAGGTGTCCTGCTGTGGATCACTTCATTTGTGATCATTGGAAAGTCCGCTGCCCCAGGCGGGCAGCTCTTCAATCTGGTAGTGCTGACGGTGGCAGCCAACTTCGGCGGCTATATTGTGTCCCTGGCCACCATGCCACGCCTTACTGGCATGCTCCTGGTAGGCCTGTTCTTTCAGGTGAGTTGCGATCTTCTGAGAGGGTCCTTCCTGTTTTACAGTCTTCTCCTGCTCGTAGAACGTCGGATGGGTGGATCTCGGCGGCGAGTTCTCCAAGGTGACGGACCATTTGCGCAAGTTCGCGCTGACCATCATCCTGACTCGAGCTGGTCTCGAAATGGATCCGGAAGCCTTCAAGAAGGTGTACAGGACGATTCTCAAGTTGGGCATTGTGCCCTGGCTGGTGGAGTTCGGAGTGATAGCGATTCTTTCGCATTATCTGCTCGACCTGCCCTGGATGTGGGGCTGCCTGCTGGGATCCATCATGGCGGCCATTGCACCAGCCGTCGTCGTGCCCTGCCTCTTCCGTTTGCGCACCAAGGGCTATGGCGTGGCCAAGGGCATCCCCACCTTGGTGGTTGCCGTGTCTGGTGTGGACGACGCCATCTCTGTGGCTGTGTTCGGCATCATCAGTACGATAATGTTCTCGGACCGTGGCGAGCTCTACCTGATCTCCCAGGTGCCTGTCTGTGTGATTGGCGGCCTGGGCTACGGGCTGATCTGGGGCCTGATGGCACGCATCTTTCCCGAGAAGGGCGACGCCTATGTGGTGCCGCTCCGGACTCTGATGCTCTTCATTGGCAACTTGGTGGCCATCTACGGCAGCCACAAGTTGGGCTTCGAGGGCGCCGGCCCGATGGCCGTCGTCTTCTCATCTTTCGTCTCCAACTACTACTGGTGCAAGGATGGCTGGACCATCGACGACAATCCAGTCGGCACGGGCTTCGAGATCTTCTGGATGATCTTCGAGCCCATACTCTTCGGCCTGACGGGCGCCACAATCAAACTGCACGACCTGGACCCGGGCCTGATCTATATCGGTGCTCTCTGCATCTTCACCGGCGTCATCGTGCGCATCTTCGTCACAGCCGGCATTGCCATTGGCGATCGTCTGAACACGAGAGAGAAGTTCTTCGTGGGCCTCTCCTGGATGGCCAAGGCGACAGTTCAGGCTGCCCTGGGACCTGTCGCGGGCTGGCACCTCACGGACAAATCCACAGACGAGGAGCGCACTTGGGCCAAGATCGTGCAAACGATTTGCATTCTGAGCATTCTGCTTACAGCTCCGTTGGGCGCGATCCTCATCTCGTTGACTGGTCCGCGGATGTTGACCAAGACGAAACAGGCCCAGCAGAATATTACAGGCTGGCGTCGACCCTCAATACGTGACATCAGCATCATCGATGAGGAGGAGGAGCGCGATGACCCAGAGAGGCCGCGCGATGATTTTTCGTACAGCTGCAAAAAGTGATTCTCCGCCTCAGATCAATTGTTAACTGTTGTTTTTGCTTTGTTTAACAGGCAGGTTGTAATTAAAACTCTGCTCTTTTTTTAATTCCATGGCCTTGAACCAAAAGTTACTCTTAATTCTAATCTCGACATATCAATTCGAGAAGTCACGACAGACACGACAGACACGACAGACAGGACAACTCAACGGTTCCTTAATAGATCCCCAACAGTTCCTCAACACTTCGTCAACGGTTCCACAACAGTTCCTCAACGGTTCCTCAATACGATGGACACGACAGACACGACAGACAACTCAACCGTTCGAACTCAACGTTTCCTAAACAGCTCCAGACACGACATTTCCCTCCGTTCATTCATATGATAAGCTTAAGTTCCTTCAAAGTCTTCCACATAAGTTCCATATTTCAGTGTCTACTTTATCCCAGTTCCCCCAAGCCATGTACCTTCAATTTATGAGAGCTGGCCTCCAAGCAGAGATTTTCCTATGACTCATTCAGACCCAATTCGGTGGGCATCTCCCATAAATCATGAACTGATACCAGATTTGGAAGACGCATCGCACTGCTACGGGATAAAGATAATTCAAATTTGACAAGGATCTAAGGACAATCGCAGGCGAACAAATGGGATGATTTCATTCATTAAGCTGTCGCCGTAAATTACGACCCTATTTCTAAATGCAATACACATTTGCCTCATTTTTTGTGGCATACTTTTCGGCTGCCGAGATTAATTTCCTGAGAGCTTAATCATTTTTGCCGTTGCATACTTTCGAGCTGTTGGTAGTCCTAGTCAAACGATTATATTTTCATATATTATATTATTCATATATATCGATATACATCTGATAGTATCGCATAGTTTAAATGAAAGTTTATCGTAGTAAAATGCTTAACCTCAAGGTTAGCGAACGACTTTAGCTTACAAATATTTCTGGACCGGCTCACCGAGTATGGTTTCCAATTCCTGGACGGCACTGCGCGTGTTTTTCTCGACACGATCGTGCTCGTCCTCGAGCAGCTCGGCTATGAATGGCACCGTCTCCGGCAGCAGAGGGGCGAAGCTCTCGCCCAGCTTACGGGCAATCGCGACGCAGCTGTTGAAGGCCAAGATCCGTACTTCCGGCACACTGGTGCGCGTTTTGAGTAGGACCTGGTTATTGAGTTGCTTCCATAACACATCATTGGTGGCGACAGCCAGCTGGGCAATGCAGTCTGTCAGCGACTGCTGCAGCTGTTCTCGACCGCTGGCCAAAATCAAACCGTTCTCGAGCTGATCCACGATGGGAGGCATCAGCGTCTGGAAGCGGTGATCGTTGATGAAGTCATTGCCGCAGTGCAGGAAGACTAGGTGCAATGTGCTGAGTACTGCGGCTAGCAACTCCACAACGTTCTCCACATCGGCATCGTCGGCCAACTCCTGACGTAAAGTATTGTGCGCTTGCAGCAGTCGCGCTGCATCCTCGATTACGTCGCCCGCGAAGAGCACGAACAGAGACTTGAGCGCGGCGGCGATGCGGTCGGTCAGTAGGAAGAATGTCAGCTGTGGCTCGAGAGCATCTCGCTCCATTGCCCACTTCTGCACCCGACTGTACATGGGTCGGAAGCTCGTCTCTGACAGCTTCAATATCCAGGCAACGAACGTGTCTATCACGGACGACTCAACCGTTGCAATACGCTGCCGCTGGAGGTTACGGCCTCGCACTTGCAGCCTGAACTCCAACGCGTTAAGGAACAGCTCGGAGAGAGCTTCCCGCACAGGCTGTAGATTAGCGTTCGTATTGTGCTTGATGCAAGGCAGCAGAAGATGACGCATTAGCATACTCAACTCGTCGTACGACTGAGCCTCCAGCAGAACCTCATAGGTCTTCGCGCAGCTGGGCACCAAAATGCGAGCTTCAACGCCCTGAGCGACGGCCGTCCACACGTCCAGGATACGTAGTTTGAGAGCCTGTGTTCGCTTGTCCTGGGTTAGCTGAGCGCCCTCCAGCTGCACCGCCAGCTTAATCAGGGCGCCGACAATGTCCACTAGATAAGGTCCCAGAAACAGGGGCAGAGTGAGGAAGAGCTTGTGCATGGCTAAGGGAAAATGTAGGTCTCATTAGTAAAACAATATTTTCCCGAGTGATTAGATAATATTTACCTGTGACCAGCGTAGAGCAGACATAATCTGGAGTTTGCCGTTGGGTGATCAGCACCTGCACCTGTTCCTTGAGCATCTCCGTCAACTGGGGCGCAAACTTGGGCAGCTGGGCGAGTGCATGCGCCTTGATGCTGCCACAGATCTCGACGAGGGTGAGCACCACGTTGCCCACCACAGCTTTGGGCACGTTCGCACGTCGCTTGACAATGCGCGTCAGCTTGGCCAGAAGGGTGCGGCACTCCTCAACGTACTCGCGTCCATGACGATGGGCCAGCAACTGCATGACGTGCAGTGCTGTCTGCTGCAGCTGCGCCTGCTGCGCGTTGCTGCCACCCGCGTTGTCCAGCACCCCATCAATGATGGCGCCCAGCGGCTCAAAGAGCACGCCAAAGTGCTGGGCTGGGCACTGGTCAAAGTACTCGGCTGGTGGGGATAGTTTGGTGATCACCAGTTCGAGCACTTTGATCCGCACATGGATGAGTTCGTGCTGTATGAGTTCCGTTATTACATTGAGGAAATGCTCGGGCGAGAGCAATCCGATGGCATTGTCCAGCACATCGTGCACATGGTTCGCCAGTACACGCCAATATTTCTCCAGCGAGGGCACGCCCTTGACCTGTTGCAAGGCATTGTTGACCACGCCCACGTAGGCCAAGGTCTTCAGTATGAAGTCCTGATACAGGGACTTCAACCTTCCCAGCTGCGCTTTCTTCGGCTTGCCCAACTTGGTCTGGAACTCCTCGGCGCTGCTCAGAGCTGACAGATAGTCCATGATGAGGTACTTGTAGTGCCGCAGCTGCTTGTAGCTGCGCGTGCGCAGATCGAACAACTGGTGTTCGGGCGAGCTCCTGCTGCTGCTGGCGGCCTTGGCCTGCGTATCCTTGGTGACGGGCAATCCGGCCAGATAGTCAAGGAGATGCACACATGTGTCCAGCATGACCTCGGGCTGCTCGAATATTAGTGTGAGCTCGCGGGCAAACTCGACGCGTGACTTGTCCGGCGGCTTAGTCGCCGTCTTTTTGGCGGTCTTGGGAGGAGCCTGTTCCAGCACCATTTGCGACTCGAACACAATGCACAGGAACTGCCACAGATGCTGTCGAGGATCGAGCACACGGAAGAGTGTCTCGTAGAGCGGCAGACGACGGTGCACAGGCACGTCTGTGCAAATGTCCGCAAAGACCTTCAGCACGGCTATGACCAGGCGGTCTTGCTGCTCGTCTGACTGCAGTAGCAGAGTGGGCACAATGGTCTCCACCACGTTCTTGATGATGTGCAGACTGAAGGCGTCATCATGGCGCGCCACTGTGGAGCCCACAAACGTAAAGATCTCGACTATCTTATGCAGCACCTGCTGCGGATACAACGTGGCACAGCGGGTCAGGAAGAGCAGCGCATGCTGCTGCGTCTGTGGATTCTGTGTGTTGCGCAGGCACTGCACCACCTGCTCAATGCGGAAGCAGGACTCTGGCAGCACCTTGGACAACTGCACGCCGGCAGCCTCAGCCACTTCGCAGCAGTGCTGCAAACTGGACAGGATCAGTTGCTTGGGATACTCGGCTGCGCTATGCTCCTCCAGCGCCAGGCATAGCTGAAGCAGTTCGAAAAGTTGGGGTATGAGCAGCTCGGCACCTACAAGCTGCTCCTTGTGCTCCAGCAACTCGAGCAGCGTCATTCCTTGTTTCCAGGAGACGGACGTCAAATCCAGCTTCGTATTTGGTGTGCCACGCTTACGATCCGGCTGCTTGGCCGCCACGGGTCGTGTGCTCTTGCTGCACATGCTGGACAGCATGCCAACGAGCGGCTGGCATTCGATTGTGCAACGTTTGAGCAGTCGATGCGCGGCCAGAAATATGCTGTCATTGTCGGATGCAGTTGCCGCTTCAACTATCCACTGCATCAACGACACCTTGTGCTGGCTCTGCAGCTGGTCATAGATGTCTGGTGTTAGTGACTTGAGGAGCACGCAGGGCAGGGGCTGCAACTTCTGCTCCAGCTGTATGTAGGTCGTGTGTCGCTTGAAGCTCGCCTCCAGCAACTGCCAGGCGGCGGGAGTGTGCTTGAGCACTTCCAAGCCCACACTTCCCTCGATGCGTTCAATTACGGCGCAGTAAATGTCGCTATGCGGCCAGGTCAGTTGCTCCAGCTGTGGTGTCTCCTTGCTAGGATCGCGATCGACCACCGCCTTCAGCGCTGCCTCGCCCAGGGGTAGCAGTGCCGTCAGCAGCGCCTCGTTGTTCATGTGCTTCAGCGCCTTCAGCAGCGCCGCTGTGCAGATCGGCGGCTGTTCCACATCGCAGACAAGCTCCAACAGCGCCCGCTTTAGCTTCGCCAGCAGCAGCTTCTCGCGGGCAGTGACTTTGCTGCTCTGCAAGATTGTGTGTAGTATGAGCGCGTACTGCTCATTGTCCATGCATAGCTCGCTCTGGCGCTTCAACAGGCAGTGCACTAAATGAGCCACGTGCGTATTTAGCTGCTGGAGATCGAGCAGGTGCAGCGTGGCCAGCGCCTGTTGACGCAGTGTTGCCAGCGGCGAGTTGCATGCGTTGGCAATGCGCAGAACATGCATCAGACTACAGGTGACCACAAATGGGCGTGGGCGGAGCACAGCCTGCAACAGCTGGAAGCCACGCAGGCGCAGCATAGCATAATCGGAAGCGTTGCTATACATTTGAGGCAACTCTTCGTAGACATAGAAGTTGCAGAGGAATTCCAGTTTCTGCTGCGCTTCAGGCAGCATGATATTAAAGCAATCCTTCAGCGCACGTGCCCATTCATTACGCTCTTCGGATTCACAGTTTTCGGCATATACTCGACTGCTCAGCGCGTCCAGCAGCAACAGGCAGAGGCGCAATTCATCGGTGATCGTTGTCCAAGGCTGGCATTCCAGTGGCGAGAACTTTGTGTTCTTGGCCAATGTTTGCAAAAAGTCCGTGAATAGCTGCAGCGGCACACAGTTCTTGTTACCCTGCTTGGCTCCTTCATTAGCCGTGTGAAACTCAAAGCCCCGACTGTAAGAATCGATTCGCTGTAACATGTGCAGGCTCTCCTCAGCGCGTAGTTCACGTTTCGCATAGGCTGTGAGCACGATGAGCAGGTGCGTCAGCTTAGAAGCTTCGCCTTGAAAATAGTCAACCCCGCCATGCTGCTCAACGCTCTCTAGAATCGCCATTTGTTGCTCTCCTGGCTGCTTCACATCGGCAATCGCGTCCAGGAAATGTTGGCGATGCTCCCATATATTGAATTCCGCATGATCGCTACTTATCTTCAACTTGTGCAGAAAAGGTAGCTTGGTCGCAACGTAGCTGTTCAGTATAATCAACAAAGCAGAGTGCTCTTTCCTGCTCAACGCACCGCAAGGGAACAGATATGGCATCAACGCCAGGAGCACCAGATTTACATCGTATTTATCGCTCAGTGCGGCTGTGGTCAAATGCTGTACTGCTTGTGGCACTATAGCATCCCACTGTAGCTGACGCTGTTGTTGCGCTCGTTGCAGTAGTTCACACAGCGTCTGGGCAAAAGCCGGGGCGCCTAGCATATCCACAAAGTCAGCTGTGGACAGGCCGAGCAGAGCTGACACAACAGCGGGACAGTCATCCTTGATTCTATCAGCCAGGCATTCTTTCAATAGCTGATAACTGCGCTCTCGCCGCTTGTCCACCTTCATGTTCTGCAGAAGCTCCTGCACGGCGCTCAGGCGCCAATCCGAATTGTAATGGTAAAGTTTCTCATAAGCTCTTTTGGCCTTCTCATCAGTGGTATTTAGCCGAAAGCCTGTGGGGCAAGTTAATAATGGTTGTTAGTCATCTCACAGTTAGAAATCTGTATATAAACGTCCTTTTGTTTCTTAATCAATTACGACTTACCCAACGCTAGCTTCAAAGCTTTCTGTCGGTTGACTGTCTTTGATTTGGCACTCAGGGCAGCCTTGACACTTAGATCAAAGGCTTCTGGATAGCGACGTTCCAATTTCGCGAGGAACTCACTATACCAAGTCTGAAAATTTGTTTTGACTGGTTCCATTTCCTCATCGGAGTCGATGACAATTGTATCCTTACTGTCCTCATTTTTACTCGTTTCGATGGAAGTAGAATCACCTTCAGATTCTAATTCCACATAAGTATCCAGGAAACAACTGCGAGAAAACAATATTATGCGTGAGCAAATATATTTGACAAGGACTAGCTAGGAAATTACTTGATAAGAATCTGAGCGCTGACTTTGGTGAAGGCCACCTCTGATAAGAGATTGTCGAGAAACAGCTTGTGAGAAGCCTGAGATGCATCTCCCTCACGTATGGCCCGAACAGACCCTCGCATCAGCGGAATACAAATGGGGTGAATGGCTATGTTTTCCTTGGCAAGAGAGGCCAACGACGTGAGCAGCCACTTCTGGCAAACAAGATTCAACAATGTCTTAGGCGTAAATTGAGGCTCTGCAGCTTGCTGCTTATCGTGGATCCAGATGAGTAATAACAGCGCCGTCGTATGTAAGCGTTCGAAAGTGCAGTTGGCCACACGCTCTAACAGCGCATCGCAGACTTTAGTCTTAATTTTTGTGCAAGAGACGAGCTGCGCAACAATCACATACGATGCGGCTACAAAATCCACCGTGTCCGAAATGAGTCCTTTTAGCAGTGACTCCAGTATGGTTGCAATGTGCCAGTCTTGCACAGGCTTGGCCGTTTGTAAAGCACCGACCACAACTGTAGCATAGAAATTAATCTGTGCCTGAAGCTGATGGGCTCGTGGTCCCAGTTCTTTGACAGCTTTGCGTGTGCTGCGGCAGACGAAGCTGAGGAAAGCAGGCACGCTGGCTGCCCGATTTACAATTGTTGTTTTGGAAAGTGGAACGCCAGGCCGTTGAAGAGGACGCAGCCAGATCCAATCTTCGTCCGAATGACGGAGTCGCATCGTCTGCACCACCTGTACGAATATATTTGTTTCGTGATATGGCATTATCAAGGCCATAACTTCCTCTCGATTGTATTCGTGCACTTGGAAACGCCGCAAAAGCCATTCAAAACACATATGCGCTGGACGTAGCAAAAAATATGGGGATAATAGACGCAAAAATTTGCCAATTGCTGCGTCAATCAACTTGTTGACATCCGACTGTTCCACGGCACGCTCAAGGGTGATTGTAGCCTCATCGAAGAGGGTTAGCTGAAATTCCTTAAACGTCGGGTTGAAGGCAGTTAGCTCAAGCAGACCGCTGAGTCCGATTTCATAGATGGCACGCCTGTCTTTGGTTGCCGCTTCCTTTGGGCTGAATAATATCGAAGCGCGGCTGCGGGCATCTGCTAATGCAATAGATGTCTGCGGCGCAGCCAATTTTTGTAGTTGTTGAGCCAAAGACGTAGCCATCTTTTTCTGCTCCTTTAACCGCGAATTCCTCAAAAATAAAATGTAAAATAAACAGACTCCCTCACACGTGTTTCGGCGCTAAATGATTTCCTACGTATATCGATAAACGCATTGAAAGCTGTTATCAGTCTTCCGATAGTTTGTTAAAACCATCCGTGACGTCACACGTGCATCAGCAACATGTAATGACATCGAAGCAAAAGCAATTTGAACAACCGAATTTAGAATAGCTTTTCAGGAATTCACATTCTATTTATTTGTTACATAGGTAAAACTACATCTTCAGTAAAAATACTTATTCTATTTAATCTCACAGAGGTACAAGAATGTTTAGCATACTCCACAGTAAAGAAAAATACAAAATGATTATCAGTTTTCAAGACAATGACAATAAGATGTGAATACTCGAATCTAATGAAATGTTCACGATTATAATACTAGTAAAACATCTAAAAAAACCTTGGTACATTTCGATTTACGTATGAATAACTTTAAAATACAAATAGTTGTCCATACTTTCTTGTTTTTAAAAGTTCAATCGCTTCAGCGAATTTTTACGACTGCGTTTTGAGTCAAAGTTTTGATGACGCTTGGGTGGCGTCAACCTCTCACTGGGCATCATGATTTTGGAGGGAGTACCCAGCTCCGTCACCAGACATTTAACACCAGGATGCGGCGTGGAACAACAGTGAACGCAAAAGCGAAACTTACAGAGGACACTGGTGCATTGGCCAATGGGGTACGACACCGTTGCATCGGAGGCATTCTCGTCTGATGGGCTTATGATTTGATCCTGCGAGTGGAAGCGCGGTATCACTGCCCTCGGCTGGCTGAATGGATTTGTATTTGGCAATGTCTGCGACAGGGCCGTTCGTGATGATATTCTGTTAGTATGCGGCATGTGTTCTGTTGTCTGGCTGCTGAACACTTTGCTGGACTTTCCACAACGCGGGCACTTGATGCGTTGCTTTTCTTCCACCAGCTGACAATTGTCGTCCTTTGGTGAGTTACTATAAATAATATTTTTGTTTGTTTGCTGAATGGCATTTGATGGTTGTAATGGCACTAAGTTATAGTTCATGCTCTTGGACAGCACATGAGTATGCTTCACCAGGTACTTGTTCTCCTTGGTGAGGTTCATCTTGAATCGATGATTCTGCAGTCGCTCTGTCGCACGCTGGCTTTTGTGCACCGCCTGTGCCCAACGCTCCGATACCTTGGTCATTGTGTCCAGGGTGTGTGAGCTAACATTAGCCAGTATGCATTCCAGAGCGGGCAATGTGTTGATTAACATGCCTACAATGTCCAGGTGCTCGTACCCGTCATAATAACGTGTGCGACAAATGGGCGCCTGCGCCGGCTGAGGGAATAGTATTTTTTTGGATTTCTTAGGACTACTGTGAAAGGCGACTGACGGGTAATGTGATTTGCGGCGCTTAGCCAAGCATTGCAAATGATTGGGCTGCAACAGTGGCGACTTGCACATCTGTTCATCCTCATCCGTGCTTCCTTCCGGCTGCGCACAGCTGGTTGAGGGAAAACTTAGTGACTCTTGCCAGAACGTTGCATTTAATGTGGAATTTAAAGTGGAATTGCTTAAGTTACTCTTGTTTAGTGTTTGGAATTGTATCGAATTGAAGCTTAATTTTTGCGAGCCTTGCGTCGCTGTGTTTGATGCATTGCGACAGTTTTCCGACTCGCTATCACGTTCGAAAAAAAATGGCGCCTCTACGGTTGAGTTGTGCAGCACTTTAAAGGACGCGTAGCCCAAATCTTCCATTGCAGTATCCCAATCGTGATTTCTGCTGGTGTTACATTGTTTCTTTTCAAGTTTGCGATTGTCGGCACTCATTTTGGAATCAAATTGCCAATATATTAACGTTTGAGTATTACATTTGTATTTCTTAATTTGAAGATTCTTGTTTTTATGGTCACAATTGGCGTCGATGCAAATATTTGTTATTTTACTATCGATGCAGGGATATATCGATGAATACGATAGTCGATTATTATTTGACAGTATTGCTTGAGAAACTGCACGCAAGCTAATTGCTATCACACTGCTGATGCTCACTGTCGATAACTTACTTGTATGTACCTCGTTTTTAATTTATGAACCGAAAATAGTTTACCACTACTGTATTATAGACAATCTCTTATTTTGCTTTATTTATACTGCTCATTTCAGTAACATTTGAATGAACCCACTAAAAATCCAAAGGTTACTGAGATATGAAGCTTCTCGTATAGTTTAATTTTACTTTCCACGTGGAATAGGCATCAGATATGTGATATTAATAATGCAGAACATGTCAACAATTATCTATATACAGGTTTCCCCTCATTGCGACCGATTAAGAGGACACTCCGATGATAATCTGGCCGGGGCATCAATGTCAGCAAATTAACAAAATCCCTCAATCATTTATCATTCGCTCTGTTTCAGGTTTCCTTCGGACTTGACTCACGTCCATTCTCAGCAGCTCCGTCTCGTTCACTCACGCACTGCATCTCTATCTCTCACTCTCTCTTTCTCTCACACACACATAGGCACGGACAAATAGAGAACCGTCTCCATCTGACAAATTTGCCAGCTCAAGCTTTGTGCAAATCATGCCGAGGCATAGATTTCGAATTCATGTGAAAATCATGATGCCCACCGCAAACAACCCCTCGTCCAGTGATAGTTTCATCAGCTGTCCTTATTTCGTCCTGGTTTTGGTCTGTCCACAGCTTCATCCACTTGCTGCAGCCCAGAGTGTGCAACAGAGAGGGCGAGATATGTCAAGTGGAAGTGAGAAAAAGAGTACGACAGAGAGGGAGCAGCGGCTTGGACGGGCAAAGGAAAATCAATGAGCGATTTTTCTTTATGAGGCTCAATTATTTGTTGCGGGGATTTGCTTTTCTTCCCTGACTGTCATCCGGGTGCGTGCCTCATTGTCCTTTTAAATGCTTTGGCAAAATATTTTGGGTATTTGTGCACTGCCTTTTGTCAGCCCCTGCACTCAGCCGAGGTCGCCGGGAGTGGTCGCCATGGCGTCTTTGGGAGTCGGCGCTTGCGTTAATAATTTATGAATATTTGCTCATTTATTGTTTTGCATTATTAATGCGTTTATTATTATC
>JABVZY010000350.1:5367963-5381760 GCA_020883555.1 Drosophila nannoptera | reverse complement strand
CGATAAAAAAATCTTAATGAGAAAGAAAGCCGGATGCATTAATAATTTATTAAGTAAAGTTAGGTAAGAAATTGCCACACCGCCCACCTTATTTTTGGAGTTTAGGTGGACGAGTTCAGCAAACCTATATAAAATATAATCTAGTAGGCCACGCGGTTGGCCTTAAAATTTTTGATGGCATGCCTGTGAAACATTTCTAAAACAGGCATTAGTTCTCCAGCCATCGTTCAGTTCACTTCAACTAGCTTCTAAAATAATAAAAATTGTGTTTTTCCAAAATCGAACATCAAGTAAAATAAATTTCTTTTAAAAATGTGCGGAGGTGGTTGCTGTAGTCCCTGTGGAGCCAGCTGTAGTATGACTACCCCGTGCTGCGGCCTCCACAGTCCACCATGCGGTGCTCCTTCACCAATACCTTGCTCGCCTGCGCCGGGTCTGTGCTGTCCACCACTACCTGAAGGAGGGATTCCCGATCCACGAGTTTGGAATTGTTGGAATACACCTCCTACTTACCCATGTATGTTTGATGCGAAGTGCAATCATCAGTCTTGTTCGTTGCTTATGTGGCTGTGTAACTCAGTGAAGCTTGTTGCTATGAAACGCAACAAGTGCTGCCATATCAAAATTAATTTTTGTTTTATCTGTATTGCCTTTAGGTGGCTTCTAACAGCAAGCAAGCGTTCTCAAATTGGTGTTCCAAAAATATTAGTTGAAAAGCAAACTTAGAGGCTAGTTAAAAATGTCATCCCACAACGACTCGATAAGACTGGAGTTTGAGTATGCCAAGTGCGCTGCCCAAAATAGAATTCTATACCATTTAGCAAGAATATAACCATTAATGGAATCGCTGTAAGCGCTGAAAGAAATAATGCAAATTCTATTGAGGGTATGCCCGGCCATATTTTAATTTGTTTCAAATTTTCGGAAACTCATAAATTAAACTGTGAACCTGATAAAATTGTTTTATTAATGTGATGGTAATATATATTTTTAAGGGATCCTGCCTCCTCGGAGCGCAGCCATATTCAATTTAAAAATTTGAAATGAAGCTAGTTATCGATAAGTAATCGTCGATGCATTTAATACTAGTCATTTTTTTACGTTCAGTATTACGCATTTCCTCAATATTTGAGCGCGGGTCACACTGGAAACAATCATTAATGATAATGACCAGTTGACTAATGCCATGACCCATTAGTGCATTGCAATAGCATGAAATGTTCATAGAAGGTCTCCCTGAGATAAGGCTAATTTATCTACCATAAAGCGAGGCCAAAATATTAGTATGTGAGAACAGAATTAGGTTTTTATTAATTTATAAACTAATGTATCGTATATTCTTACGATCGAAATGCTGTACAGTTTGATGTTCCGTAGATACTTAAAAATCGTTCTTAAAAATAACTCTCATTAGCTAAATTAGACTCTATTTCCTTGCCGCTTCCCGTGCCACTTGCTCGGTCTCTAAATTTAAGATGACATTCGTCAGAATCTTTTTTGCCTGAATCTGGAGATCTCTGTCCAAACGTTTAATGCTTTGTATAATGAAGTTCCCGTAGTGGAACAATTCATTAGGCTCTGGTGGACTATTGTCTGAAACTGAAGCTATGCTATTCACATTAGCAATTGACAGTCCCGGTTCCTGTAGGGCTCGTCTTTTGATTGGAACGGAGGATGCGTCGGAGTCGATAGCGGCGTAAGTGGTATCGGGAGAACTCTTTAGGCCGCCGTTCGCCAATCCAGCTCCATCAAATTCCTCCTCCGTCTCGATTTCCACTTGTGGACTTTTGATATCGCTTCCATTGAATGAGTCCTCCGCATATAAGCTGCTTTCGTCAGTAACTTCAAATTTCTGTTCAATAGATTAATTTGAATTATTATAAGTAAACTTGATGTATATGGATTCGCACTTACGCCAACGTTGCCCCTCATTAAGTTATTTGCACACATTTTGGAGGGAGTCAATTGCAGGATGAAATTCATTTTGGATTTATTTTTCCAATCAAGCATTGCACCCTTTTGATGCATATATTTGTAATACGACTTGAGGTTGTTCCACTTTCTGCATACGTCCGCTGTCGAAGGGCAAATTCACCGTGAGTATAATGATGGGAGCAATTACGTTAATGTAATGACAGCTTACTTTGTACGACATGGACGGCGGGGTTGAATTTAATGTTTATGTCGTCCGTGAGTTTTTGCCAGAATTCGTTCTTCAAGTGTCTCAATTTGTAGAGTGGACTTGCTGGATTCCACAAATATTCTGCAGCACGGACACTCTCAATAATAAAGTCCGTCATTTCATCAGTAAACATGGACTCCATATTGACCCGATTTCTTCGCTTCTTTTCAGGTCTATCAACTGTTGTACACAAAATTTGTTGGCATTCAGCGTCTTCATAACATTGTTAATTACAATAAAGTGAGAAAGACTACGTGAGAAGAGTTTGACAGTATTCGCCTTGGGATTTTTATCGTTGTTTGAAATGGTCACACTTTTCTTTTTATTTGAAAATCAAATACGTTTACGATAATAGTATTTACTAATAATTCAATCACGAAAATATACACAATTGCATAAATTATGATTATTAATTATTAAATAAATAAAAATTTTTAGTAGGCCATGATTTAAGATTCACTCATGTAGATCCTATTTTTGGGGTCTCATGTTTTGTGAAACTTATACGTTAGTAATTTAGTATATTTCGGACCATTTGTTTCGGAACAGTAATTTCGAAATAAAAAAAATTTAAAAGGTAAGTTTAGATTGATTTTTTGCGGTGTCTTATTTTTAATTTTTTACTTTTCTTAATTTGCGCAGTGTAAGATTTTAGGATGTGTAACCCATGCAGCGGACCTTCGGAGGTGAGTACACATCCTCAACTGATTTTTAAATAAAAACATCCCACATCTTTCCGATCATTGCCCCTTCTGCAGCCCAGGGCCAGTCGTAGTCGCGAGCTGCGCTGTGGGATCATGTACACATCGTGCGACTGCGTCAAACGTAACGGTTTGCAGGACAAGTGTCCGCGAGCTGTTTGCCATGGTCGACCGGCTTGTCTGTGCTTTCCGGTTCCTACCTGTGCACCAGCATCGTTTCCATTGCGTTTCGCCAATATGACTATGGGCGTAAATAATAAGCGCATGAGGTGTGCAGCGACCTCTGCGATTAGTGCAGATGGTGGGGGCCGGTCACGCTCATGTGGAGGTCTGTGTACACGTGCAATATTAAAATAGTATTGGGCTAATATCACTTTTTCTTTCAGGCTGCTGATTATATGTATACGGTGTATCTTGCCAACGGCAATGCATACGGAAAATCTCAATGCTTAAACACCACGCAAACAGGGTCCGCGCATTGGGTGACAATCTAGAATCTTGAACTAATTAAATTAATTACATTACTCGACACAACAAGTAAGTTTTAAAGGTCGCAGGGTAAGATTTTATTTAATTTGTTCTCTTTAGGCATTTCCAGGCATAACCCTTGGAATATGTACATTTTCGTCTATTCTGTGCATTGTTTGAGGAAAACGGGGAACAATAAAAAAAGTAGGTAACTAGAAAATCCTTAAAGCCTATCGTGCATCTTTGCCTTTTTTAGGGACAACCCAAATTGGGGTTTACGCATTTATTGGACCAGGGCTTGAAAACTTATCGACGTGACCAGAGAAAAGAACGTCAAAAAATACCACGAATTTACTCTGCGATGTGACAAGGAACGCAGAGAATAGGGTGACCAACCCCCTTTTTTTTATTAGGCATGTAACTATTGTTATCGATAAGTAAGAATGGCGCGTATTTAAAAGAGCTGGAAATGTACAATATAAATTATATTATGTTTAAAAATTAAAACATTTGAATTGATGCAGTATTGGCATTTACTATAATCGATTATATACAACGTTTAAATGCTAATTCGTATGTGTTTCGTTCGTCTTTCTCCTCTGTCCATGTTTGTGTGTGAGTTAATGTTAATAGCTAATGGATGGAATGTCTTAAGTTTTCTCTAAATAAAACAACGTGGGGCGTTCGTCTCTCGTTCGACGGCTAACATAATCTCGTTTCTAAAACTACATTATGCAAAACTAAAAATTACGCTGCGAAACTGAGTTGTATATATATGGAATGAAGGGGAGGGCCAAAGGGTCCATTACATGGCCGTCTCCAGAGGCTGGCTGTGGCTGCGTCCGTTGGCGTGCAGAGGCATCAGGCCGCCTTCGCCAGCCTCACTGTCGAAGTCCGTCTCGAGCAGTGCCTCCGATTTGGAACGCTGATAGGGATTGGCAGTGGCCAGCGGCGCAGGCGACGTGGGTGTCGTGGGCGACGCATCCTGTGACGCCGTTTGGTAAACAGTCTTTGGCCGGGTCGCGTGTACAACTGGCGCCGCTGGCGGCGGCTTGGCCATCGGCCCGGGCGTGCGGTAATGTGATGTAGGCGCCTTGCTGCTGCGCACGGCCGTGTAGTACGAGTCCGGGCGCCGCATGTCAGCGGGCGAGGCCTGTGGCGGCACGGCTGGAGCCGGCCGATACAGCGACGACTCCGTGGAGAAGTTGAACTGGTCCAGCTTCTGGTCAAACGGCAGCGACTCGCCGCTGCTGCGCTGCGGCATGAAGCTGCTGTGCGAGCTGCGCTGATACTCCGGCAGGTTCTGCTTCAGCTCGCTGAGGAACGCCAGCCCCGGCTGGCCCCGCCTGCCGCCCACGCTGCTGCCGCCGCCGCCGGCCGTCTCCGGGCGCAGCGGCAGCGTGCTGGCATTGCCATAGTAATCGGAGCCCACCTCCTCCGCCTCGGCGTCCGTCTGGTGGATGATGGGCGTGTCCTCGGCCACGCTGGTGCTGATCGAGTTGGCGCCCGTGCCGCCGCCGTAGGTCGAGTTGTCGCGGAAGCCCTCGTTGCGATAGCTAAGCTCGAAGGCATCCGGATGGAGTGCGGCCGCCGCTGCGGCAGCCCTCGCCCGATGCGAGCTGCCCTTCGAGATGGTCGCCACCTTGTGGGGCTGCTGGTCGTGGCCGGCGGGCCGCAGCGCATTCTGGCTGACGTACTCGTTGTAGTGCGGCTTCTGGTCGTAGCCCTCGTAGCTGCCCGCCTCCGAGCTGAGCACGCTCTTGTCCATGGAGTCGATGGAGCCGTTGGCCACCATCTGCTTGTAGTCCTGGCTCTTGGACAGCGTGCCATTGCTGGACATGTTCTGCGGCGAGCAGGAAGCCGAAAGGAAACGCAAAACGAAAATCGGAACAGGAAAATGCAAAATGGAAAAAGAAAAGCAAAAAGGAAAGGAATGAAAACTCAAAGCTCAACTCAAGAGGCGGCAAATGAGGGAAATCATACATAATTGGGCCGGCGGCGCAGAGATCCCTGCGGATCGATGCTGTTCAGGCTGCGCAGGCTCTGGCGAATGCTGTTGCGTCGCTGCAGGCGCTGCACGTGCCGGTGCTTGGACTTGGCGAACCAGCAGCACGCCACCAGGATCAGCAGGATGATGGCCAGCACGAAGGCCGAGATAATACTTATGGTAAAAATGTCCGCGCGCCATGCCAGCGGATCGATGATGACCTGCAAGAACAGATAAATATATATATATATATATATACTCGATCCGGAGTTCGCTTTCGCTTACCCGCGGATCCATTTCGCAGATGAAGCCGTGCTCCCGGCTGCAGTCCTCCACCTCGATCTCGCCCACCGCGAAGCTGGTGCAGCGCTCGATGTGATTGTAGTCCTGTATCCAGACCTTCTCCGGATACTTGAGGTGCCGCATCTGGCTCTGCAGGTACCGCCACAGCGTGGCGCTGTCCGTCCGTATGAACGGCATCGTCGAGTTCTCCGAGCGGCAGAAGTCGCGCGCCTCGTGGAACGCCATCGGAG
Source organism: Drosophila nannoptera (assembly GCA_020883555.1). Taxonomy (NCBI): domain Eukaryota; kingdom Metazoa; phylum Arthropoda; class Insecta; order Diptera; family Drosophilidae; genus Drosophila; species Drosophila nannoptera. The sequence goes on along the minus strand of JABVZY010000350.1, from coordinate 5,375,889 downwards.
CGCCCACATAGATGAAGCAGGTGTCATGGATCTGCGCCCAGCCGGGCGGGCATTTGCCGTCCAGTATGGTCTCGTTGTTCATCTGGAAGGGCATGGCCAGCACCTCCAGCAGCATGGGATCATCTGCAGAAGGGGCGCGCGGGTTAAAGGGGGAGTCACGAAGGAGCGCCGACTCAGGCTGACTTACCGGACTTATCCCTGATGCGGGACTGCACCGAGATGGTGTTGTTGTAGCTCCAGTAATTGTGGCGGGCGTCGATCTTAGAGCTCCACGTTTCGAAGGTCCTTCAAGGGATAGCGAGAGAGGGGGTTAGTAAGTTTCGGGTACGGGGGAGGGGGAGAGCTCTCAGGCTTACCTGTTCTCGTAGTCAAAGCTCATGCTACAGGTGGGGGGAGCAGGGAGGGGCGAGAAAGAGAGAGAGAGAGAGAGAGAGTGGTAGAGAGCGAGTTGTGAAACGGAGAGCGAGAGAGAGGGGGGAGGGTGAGGGGCTGGGAGAGGGACCCGTCTGTACTCACATGGAGTTGTTGACCGTCAGGAGCTCGTAGTCGTTCTCGTAGTTCTCGAAGATGTTGTCCACGTACTGCTGTCCGGCCGTGCCGGCCACGACGGTCGCCCGGGTCCTCCAGTTGGTGGCCACGTTCCTGGCAAGGAGACGGGTTTAGATGGGGCTCGGCTCGGCCATACTGAGGACTCACCTGTAGAAGCCGTTGTGCGAGGTGGTCTGGTAGATCTGCAGGCGCACCTTCTCGAAGCCGGAGACCTCCATGATGCGGCCGCCCACGTTGCTGTGGACGTAGTTGTAGCTGAAGTTGGACACCACCTGGCAGAGGCGTATCACCTCCTCGTAGCCGGCCATGTTCTGGGCGAAGTAGTTGCGGTAGAGCTCCACCTCCTGGTACGGCGACGATTGCCGCCCCTCCACGTAGAGGGCGGGCCGGTTGCGGTTCCGCATGAACAGATTGTGATGGACGAAGCCGCGCAGCGAGGTCGCCGTGCCGCGCGAGTCCGCACGGATCCGCAGCCCGCCCTGGTTCTCCAGCACCAGATTGTTCTGCAAGCGACAGGGAGGTAAGCGGGAGGGGGCTTAAGAGAGGGGAATAGGCGGACCCACCATAAAGTAGAGCGAGTTCATGTTCTGCACGTCCAGGTTGAGGGCCGAGGCGCAGGTGGAGAAGTTGCCGTACAGCTGGCGGCAGTTGCGCTCGATCCGGTTGCCGATCAGCGTCAGCGTGGGCGTCACCTCGCCCGCCGACCCGTAGCTGACGGCCCCCTTCATGGCGCCCGCGATGTGCGAGTCCGTTATGTTGTGCAGCGCGTCGCGATCTGCGCGAGAGAGAGAGAGAGGTGAGAGGGGAATAGGGGAGGGGCGAATGGCCGGCCTCATGCTTACATTGCCCCAGCGTGGAGATGGGCACCGTGACGACCTCGGCTATGAAGCCATGCGTCTCGGGCGCCCCGCTGGCCACCAGCTGGAGACTGAGCGTGGGCCCCTTGGTCTTGAAGAAGCCGCGCTGGTTGTCCGTGTCGGACTCGATCTTGCCCAGGTAGCGGGCGGTCACGTTGTAGATGTCGCCGTCGAACAGCTTGATGAAGTCCGTGCGGCCGTAGAGCTTCGAGTGATTGAAGAGATTCGATTGGAGCAGCCGGAAGCCGATCGGCTTCGCCCGGAACGCCGACGTGAAGATCTTGACGCAGTTGACCGGATTGTTGTCGTACTTGTAGTAGACCAGCATCCGCTCCTCGATGGTGAGGACCTTCTGCGGATCGCAGATGTCCACCAGCGAGAAGAGCTTGTACGGCAGATCGAGCTGCTTCAGCGGCGTGAAGCTCGACTCGTCGCTGTCCCGCCCCTCGCCGCTCAGCGAGACGATGCTGATGCCGGAGCCGAGAGTCCGATTGATGTTGAGATGATTGAGGTTCAGCTTGCCGCTGGGCGCGATCAGATTGATGCCGTGATTGGCCGATCTCTCGATGCTGACCGAGCTGATGCTCGGATTCTTGTGGATCGCCTGGATGGCGGCCGCCTTGTGGTTGTGCAGCATTCCCGCCCGCTCGATCCGCACGAACTCCAGCCGGCTCTCCCGCTGCGGCTGGCCCTGCCCGTGCGACCGACTGTTGTGCAGCCGCTGCTCGTACTGGATCTCCTCGAAGTTGGAGTTCGCGAACCGTATGCCGCCCCAGTACACATCGTCATCCGCCCCCTCGCCCTCACCCTCGCCCTGGTCCGGCTCGGCGTTGCCGTTGCAGCTGACGAAGACGAAGACGTCGTCCCAGCGGCACTCGTGCCGATGCCCGTACAGCTGGCCGTTCAGCCGCTCGGCGCAGTCCTCCATGTGGTCCTCGTCGCCGCGACACTCGAGCGGCTGCACCCACGACCAGATCCGGGTCAGCGAGTTCGTGTGGAACTCGATGCGCCGATCGTGGCCGTAATACACGTTCAGTGGATCGAAGCCCAGCTCGCGGCAGACCACCTGGGCGTTCCGCTCCGTGAACCGCCCGTCGCAGATGGGCACCCACTGGAGCGTCGTGTGGTTGAAGTACTCGAGGAAGCCCTCGTGGCCGGTGCAGTTGCTGGCGCCGGTGCACAGCCGGATCGAGTCGAAGTCCGTGAGGGCGGCGCTCATGTCCTCGAGGGCGCGCCTGGAGCGCGTCGCCTCCTTGCTGGCGTTCCGGAAGGGCCGCATCACGATCGGCGACTCCTTGTAGCCGATGGCCATCAGGGTGCCCAGCACCAGGATGCCCACGTTCGGCTCGAACTCCAGGCTCACGCCGTGCTGGATGGTCAGCGTGGCGCCCGGCATCACGGTGATATCGGCGGCTATATAGTAGGGCCGGCCTTGGGCCTGGCGCGGCAGCGTGAGATCCCGGTAGACCCGGCCGCCCCGGAACGTGGCCAGGTCGGAGTCCTCGTTGAGCGGCGCCACCACCGAGACGCTGGCGTCGTAGCTGTCCTCGATGAGGAACGGCTGGTAGATGACATCCGCGTGATCGTTCCACGTGTCAAAGTCGAAGATCTTCGCCTCGATCTCCGCCACGTTCTGGCTGCCCCACCAGTTCTCCGCCGCGTAGAAGTAGTTGTTCAGCCGGGCCGATCGCACGCCCGCCACCAGATTGTACTCCATCTCGTTGCGGGCGATCAGATTCCGGTAGAGCCTCACAGTCTGCACCCCGTCCAGCCGGATCACGGCGCTCGGCAGCTGGTGCTGCTTGCGGATCCGCCGTGCGGCTCGCATGTAATGCCTGTAGTCGGCGATCATGGTCAGGATCTGGTTGGACTTGAACGTGTTGTACTCGATGCTGGCCGGCACCTGGCCGATGATCTCGCTCAGGCTGTCCGCCTTGAAGAGCAGCACGAACTTCACGTGGTTGCCCTCGAAGCGGTTGTTGTCGAACCGCAGACGCTTCTCCATCCCGTCCAGCGAGATCAGCGCCCCGGGGCAGCTGTTCTCCCGGAACACGTTCGACGTGATGTTGAACACGGCGTAATGGCCATAGATCCCGATGTGGAAGTTGCGATTGCGCTGCCACGTGCTGTTCCCGAAGTATATCGAGTGGGTGAAGTTCTCGTTGTACTGCCAGACGTAGGGCAGGGCCACCTGGAAGCCGCCGTGCGTGTTCAGCTCCACGGTGCTGTCCTGGACCACATAGTGGAAGAGGTTGTTCGAGGAGCGCAGATCCTTCGACAGCTGCCGTATCCCGTACCCGTTCTGGCTGATCAGCGACCCGTTCACGTGCAGCGTCACCTCGGACAGGTTGCTGGAGATGACGTCCCAGAAGGGCGACCGGATCAGGATGGCCTCGCGCTCGTTGAGGCTCAGCTCCGAGTTGATCAGCCGTATCGACTCGTTCGCCTTCCGCAGATAGTGCTCCCCGCTGTCGCCCACATACCGGTTGTAGTAGCAGGCCGTGATGCCGCGCAGGTTCTTCTGGATCTTCGTGGAGCGGATGGTCAGAGTCGGCACCGGGCCGCTGACGATCCGATTGCGGATATTCTGGACGGGCGCCGTGACGGTGGTCAGCATGAGGACGGCCCCGCCGAGGGCGTGCGGCCCGCTCTCGTAGTAGACGATGATCCCGTAGCTGCTGCTCGTGACCGGGAAGACGTTGAGGTCCCGTCGCACCTGCCAGAGGTCGCTGCGGATGTTCTCGGTGCGGGCGTTCAGGATGCTGATGCTCTCCGTGGACAGATTGTGGATGGGATTGAGCAGCTGTATGCCGATGACGTAGCCAGCCGGGCACTGGACCACGATCCGGCGGCTGATCGACTGGCCGAGCAGCTCCTCGGTCCGGATGTACTTGTGCTCGAACGTGCCCAGATCGATGTTGCCCAGCTGGTGGGGCAGCACGTACGGATCGTAGTCCGTGTCGTAGGCATTGAAGTCGCGCGCCATGTTGAACCAGCCGCCGATCTCCTTCTGGTCGAGCGACGCGATCACCGCGTCGTGCGAGATCCCGCTGCCCCGGTTCTCCCGTATGATCGAGCCGGAGATGCGGAAGTCGAGCTGCTTCAGGCTGATGCCGCTGCCCCGGTTCCCGGAGAACTCCGAGTTCTTGATATTGTTCACCGACTTGCCCGCATAGATGTCCGCATAGATGATGCCCAGCCCGTCCTGCAGATTGTTGACGATCCGCACGTTCTCGAGATTGTGCCGGGCGTGGTCCATCTGCACGGCCGGACGGAACGAGTTGGTGGTGTAGTCGAAGAGGCCGGCCTTCTCCACGGTCACGTACTGGAGATCGGCCCGCTCGGCCAGCATGCTGAACCGGACGCCCGCCCAGGCGCCCTCGTAGCATCGCATGCCCACGTCGTGGTCGTGGCTGCAGCTGTTCTCGAAGTCGTACTCCGCCCGGCACTGGGTGACGTCACGGTCGTGCGGCGTGCACCGCACGTTGGCCACCAGGACGTCCTCGGCGGTGCCGGCGTTGGGCAGCTGCGAGCGCAGCAGGCGCCAGTCCTGCGGATTGAGCGAGTAGCCCAGCTGGTGGCAGACCAGAGCCGCGTTCAGCACATTCCAGCCGTAGTCGCAGACGGTGCCCCAGCGCCCCTTCAGGTACACCTGCAGCCGGCCCTCGTGCCCGCCCGCGCCGCCCACCAGCCGCACGGGCACTCGGGGCGCCGCGTCTACGGGCACCGGCTCCGTCTCCATGTCGATGGCCTCCGTCTCGCTGTCCAGGTCGATCAGCTCGGTCTCGTTGCCGTTGCCGATGATCGTCTCGCGCTTGAGCGTGAAGAGGATGTCGTCGGGCCGGCGGCCGCGGGCCTCCAGCTTCCCGGCGACCATCATGCCGACGCTCGGCTCGAAGCGCAGCGTCGTGCCCGGCTGGAGGATGAGCTTGCCGCCCGGCCGTATGTTGATGTCCTTGGTGACGGTGTACGTGCCGGCCGGCACCATGTCCTGGCCGTCCACCTCGCCGCCGATCACGTCGCTGCCCTCGTGATAGAACCGCGGCACGACCGTCGAGACGGTGATGATGGCCGTCGAGCCGGGATTCGAGTTGTGCAGCAGGAAGGGAATGTAGAGGATCTTGGCCAGATTGTAGCGATCGTTGCGATGGAAGAGCCGGGCATAGATCCGATTCTCGTCCGTGTGGCCCAGCCAGTTGTAGGTGGCATTGATGACCTGGCTCTGGTCGGTCAGCTGCGAGCCGATCTCGTACGCCGAGTCCAGATTATGCAGGATATTCCGGAAGATGTCCACGTTGCTCGACCCGACCACCACCGGAGCGGCGACCCGCGAACGGGGATTCAGCCGGCCCGCTCCGTCGTTGCCCTCGCTGCCCGGGACGAGCGGCCCGAACGCCTCCGTGATGTTGTTGCCGCGCACGAAGTTCCGCGTGAACAGGATGTACTGGGTCTCGGGGCGGCTGTACGGCGAGAGGGCCAGCGAGACGACGTGGACGCCGCTGTTGCGCATGAAGTAGTTGCTCTGGATGAGCAGCCGCACGGGCAGATTGTTGAACTCCTGGAAGACGTAGTCGTTGTTCACATAGATGCACCCGTACGATCCGTACCGGAACATATTGTACTCGATCCGGCCGAGTACGTTGAGCGCCGGACTGAGGTAGATGGCGTTCGCCTGGCTGTACTTGAACATGTTGTGGCCCAGCTGGAGCTGCAGGTTCGGCCGCCCGTCGGCGGTCGTCTGGTAGCAGGACTCGAGCAGGACGTCGTTGCGCTGGCTCCCGTTGAAGCTGTTCCCGGTGATGTTCACCCAGATGGGGCGGCAGTAGTTGCCGTGCAGTATGCCCACCTCCAGGTTGCCGCCGATCTGCGAGTACTCCACCACGGTGGTCTGGTTGAACGGCAGATACTCGATCCGCTGCGGATCTGTCGTCTGGTTGAGCCAGACGGCCAGCCCGTAGCCCCGGTTCGAGCTGATCGCCGAGCGCGAGATGTTCCGGTTGCCGCCGTAGTACGTGATGTTCACGCCGGCCCCGTTGTTGAAGCTGATGCTGCTGCTCGTGATGTTCACGTCGCCGGCCCCGCTGGTCACGTGCACGCCCGCCGCGTGCCCGTTGCCCGCCACCGTGCTGGCGTGCACGTGCAGCTTCGACCGTATATTGTCCACGGCCACGCCTCTCCCGCCATTATCCTCGACGGTGGAGTGGGCCACACGCAGATCGTAGGCCACCGAGTCGCCGGAGGTGATCCGGAAGTAGCCGGCCAGCTCGCGGCGCGCCTCGGCCCGTATACGGACGTACATCTTCTCCCGGCTGCTGGTCACGCTCTGCGGCCGGGTGAGGTTGCGGGCGTGCCAGGCGAAGAGCAGGCGGTCGTTGGTCGAGGCCCCGTCGAAGATCTCCACCACGGCCGACTCGTTCTGCTGCAGCACGAACTGCTCGAAGTGCAGGGTCAGGTAGTAGCCGGGCCGGGTGAAGAAGAACTTGCTGCACTCCTTGGCCGAGCCGGAGTAGTACTTCTGCGTGAAGGACAGCGAGATGGGGTACGTCTGGCCCGAGGTCGTCGGCAGCGTGCAGAAGTCATAGATGCTCGCCCGATCCTTGCGCTCCGTGCCGCGCAGATCGTGGCCCACGTACTTGATCCCGTCCGCCGCGTTGTTCATCACCGAGCATCCGTCCAGCTGGACCAGGCCCTGGCTGGAGTTGACGAACACCCCGATGCCGTTGCTCCCCCGCACCGTCACGTTCTGCAGCTGGAAGCCGGCCCAGGGCCGCGTGCTATTGAAGCCCGTGTACGCCGAGTGGCTGATCACCACGTGCTCCATCTGCGGCGGCAGGCCCTGCACCTCCAGCGCCGACCTCGCGCTGAAGCCCGGCCCGTTGCCCGCCCGCACGATGTCCACGTACCGCAGACGCGACTCCGACTGGGCCGCGTACACCGTGTTGTCCCGGCCCAGGCTCTTCGTCGAGGGCGCGTTCTCGAAGTACACGCCCCGCCAGTGGCCCAGCGGCTCCGCGTGCACCGCCAGGCACTGGACGCCCAGGTCGTTGTGGTAGTCGCACGAGCCGGCGCCCAGCTGCCGCGACCCCCACGCGCACTCCCTCAGGCTCGTCTCGCCGCCCCGGCACTGCGGCTGCTCGTACAGCAGCCGCGGGTAGTGGCCCGGCGTGCGCTCCACCCAGTTCCAGAAGCGGCCGCCCCGGTAGCCCAGCTGCCGGCAGGCCACCGCGTAGTCCACCATCGTCCAGCTGCAACGGGCAGAGCGAGATTATATATCGGCTCGGATCTCCGCTCCGCTCGCACTTACTTTCTCGAATTGGAGCAGACCGAGCGCCAGGCGCCCTTGTGGTACAGCTGCAGGCGGCCCTCCACGGGCGTCGGCCCGTCCACCAGCCGTATGCCCTTCTCCTGGTCGTCGGGCAGCTCCATCTTGACGTTCGCCGCGTTGCTCTGCGACCGCAGCACGATCCGAGCCGTGGGCGTGCCCTGCGAGCAAACACGTTTCAATGAGGAGCCAGTTGCA
>JABVZY010000350.1:5309625-5323788 GCA_020883555.1 Drosophila nannoptera | reverse complement strand
CGGCGCGGCCATACTTCAGCGAGTAGTCGTTGAGGAAGGAGGTCAGCGGCACGCTAATCAGCACGGGAACCGACTCCACGCCGCGAATGAAGCCTGCCAGAAGGGGAGAAGAAAGCAGAGAGAGAGCGGGTGAGGCGCCTGCGAGGTGGGGCATGTTGTGGACCTACCCCAGGCCTTGGAGAAATGCTTCAGCTTGATGCGTTCCAGGGCCAGAATCTTCAGCGAGTACTGGAAGCCGCCCAGCCCGATGCCGTACAGCCAGCTGAGCACGCAGAGTCCTTTGTAGCCCATCACAAAGGACATGAACAGGATGGCCAGCGCCACAATGGAGATAAAGAGCTGCAAAGGGAGAGACAGCGAGAGGGGGAGAGATTCGACTATAATAACTACATTTTTCAATTAGCGGATTTTGGCATTTGGCGGATTTAATCTGGCAATTATTTAGCGGGATTTGGAGCGAAAGCGAATCTGGCACTCACCTGGGCAACTATTTTGGTATTGATCACGAACTGGCGTATGACAAAGCAGCGGCGCAGCAGCGCCCCGGCCAGGACCACGCCCAGCGCCATGGAGATGCCCAGGAAGGTCTGCAGCAGGACCAGCTCCTGCACGTCGGAGCCCTCCTTGGCGGCGTTAAGGGCCTGCCAAAGAGAGAGAGAGAGAGGGAGAGAGTTAGCTGGAATGGCGTTGGGAGCTCTGGGCACCCACCATGAGGAACATGGGCGTGTAGATGCCGAAGGCCGCCACGCTGGAGGCCATCAATAGGATCTTGACTGTTACGGATTTGAGTGATGATATGTCCAGGAATAAATATCTGCTGGGCGACTCGACCTCCTGCGTCAGCTTGGGCTTCTTCTCGCGCAGCTAAACAGAGAGAGAGAGAGAGAGAGAGCAGCTAAAGAGAGATGGCCGTTGGGGATTCGGGAATGGGATGGGTCACCTTCTTGCGCTGGTTCTTCAAATGTTGGATGGCCCGCCGCTGCGGATGATAGAGCGAGGCGGGTCGATACATGAGGCCCATGAAGAATGAGAGCGCCGTTAGAGCGGCAACAATTTGGAGGCCCAGACGCCAGCCGGCCTTGCCGACGCCCTCCTTCAGTATGACGGAGAACAAGGCGATGCCGACGCCCTCGCCGGACATGGCCACCATTTCGACGAATTGCCGGCGACGCTTAAAGTAATTGCCCAGCATCACGGTGGAGGCCTCTCGCACCATGGAAACGCCGACGCCGAACACGATGCCTGCCGAGCAAATATCAAATGTTACCCAAAACACATCCGGCGCCCATTCATAATAATGTATACGCCCCGCGGTCCCGGCCAATACGCACCATAGCTGAAGACGACCTGGCCGAATTCGGTGGCAAACGAAGTGAACAGGATGCCCAGCGGCATCACCAGCCCGCCCACAATCGAGAGCAGGCGTATGGAGCGCTTCCGGCAGAGCGAGACCACAAACGGAATGGCCAGCATCGAGATGGACCAGCTCAAAGCGCCCAGCAGCTCTGCGAAAGTATTTCCGCGTCAAATGTGGGGCGAGAAGGTAATTAGTTGGACGGGGGGGCACTCACCGATGCCAGCTGCGTTGTGCAGGTGCTGCACGGCGTAGAAGAGCAACAGGCCGTAGCTGAGCTGCAGGCCGGTCGTGAGGATGTGCACCAGGAACGAGACGCCGCAGATGATCCAGCCCCAGCCGCCGTCCGGGTAGAAGTACTGCAGGGGGGAAATTCATATATATAGAGTGTGGTGAGGGAGGGGGAAGGGGGGGTGGCCCACCTGGCGTATGCGAGTTGTGTCCACGCCGGTGCGACGGAGCGCGGGGATGTTGCGGTGCAGCAAGTGGAACTCGCGATCGGCGAGGGCCGGAAAGGCGGAGTCCTCCTCGTCGGTGATATGGCTGGGATGATGGGCGCCCTCGTAGCCTGCGACACGCACAATTGCAGCTTGATTAATAGAGAGCAGAGAGCAGGGAGCGGCAGCTCATCTACTCACCCAAGTAGCAGCCGCCGTTGGCCACGAGTGGCTTGGGCGGCGGCGGGATGCCCCTGTGCGGCTGCGGCTGTGGCTGCTGGTGTTGGAGTGGGTGTTGGAGTGGGTGTTGGAGTGGGTGTTGGTGTTGGTGTTGGTGCTGGTGTTGGTGCTGGTACCAATTATCGCAGACGCACAGCTCGGGGGCGTATTGGGGCGTGGGATTGTAGACATAACAACAGGCATTCAGGCCGGGATTGGCATTGGGCTGGGCGTGGGCGAACCACCGCGGCAGCTCGGCCGTCGCCGCACAATGCCTGCTGCAGCCGGCATTTGCATAGCTCGGCCCATGATGGGGCTGCTGCTGCTGCTGCTGGTCGGCGGCGGCTGGCAGCGTGGCGTAACTGCCAAAATTGTCGCAATGCCGCTTGGCGCCGGCCTGAAGTGGAAAGCGCGCCGGATTTGGATTCGGATTCGGGCCAAGGCAGTGATGGGCCGTCGGCCCCGTCTGCGCCTGCATGGCTGGCCCTGGCATCTGTGGCTGTGGCGGCGGCGCCTGGTCAGCGGGCAGGCTGGAGAGGCGCGGACATGAGACCCACCAGGCCAATGGCTGGTTGTTAAATCGGCACTCGGAGCACAGATAGCGCGGCGTGGCGAACGCGCCGGCCGCCTCCTGCCGTGCCGCTGGGCCCTCTGCGGCGCCGACTCCGACTCCGGCTGGGGCTGGAGCGAGGTCTTTAGCTGGCACTGGCTTCTGCTGGGGATGCTCACAGCTTAGGTTGTATCTTCGTCACAGCGCGCATTTGTTGCACAGCACGGAGCTTCTGTGCTTGCTGCGCACCAGGCTCGAGTACGGCCTTAGCTCGCGCTCCTGCTGCTGCAGCTGCTGGCTGAGGGGCTGGGCGTGAGCGTGGCTCGGGCACGGCGGCTGGTCGTTGGGCAGCAGCTGGGGGCAGCTGCCGTAGAGCACTGATGAGGTATTCGATAGCCGGCGATAGTAGGGCAGACGATGCTCCATATCATTGCCAGCATCCAGGGGCGTGGCACTCTGTCGCAGCGTGAGGCGTGGCAAACAGGAGCTGCGGTTGTCTCTATCACTGCAATCGCAATCGCATGTGCACTGGATGACCATTGTACAGGACGCGCGCCGTTCTCTCCCCCTCGTCCGTGTGGTCCAGCGTAGTCCGATCCCCTCCCCTAGTCTAGTGTTGCGCCCTGCTCGGTTGTGTAACGCTGCTGTCTGGCTGTCCCGCATTCAGTGCGTGGCACACATGATTCACGCTGCTGCTGACACTTTCTAGGCCAGCGCCGGCCAGCTATATCCATTGGGGCCCAGCTCCGACATTTCGGGTCGACAAATTCGGATTTTTTTCTATCGGCTGCTGCGAAAATCGAGAACGGGCGAACGTTGCACCAATAAATAAATAAATCAAAATCAATTTGTTTACCTCACGCACAAGCACACAAACACACACACACACATGCACACATGCACACACTCGCATTGCATATGCATAATTTAATTTGCTGTTTAATTGCGTGAATTTGCCATTTGGCTGCGAGCCATGCGGACAACTTGAATGGAAGACAGATGGCTCTGGCGGCCGCAGTTTGAGAGCCATTGAATTAGACGGCCCAAAAGCATTGCGAGTTTGCGGTTTTCCAATTGAAGCACTCTCATGGGTATTTCGCCTCCATGAATAGGTTTTTCGGCCCCATAAATGTGAAGGGGGGATCAGCTTGAATATATATATATATATATATATTTACTTATACAAGTCCAAGTTCCTTATGCGGTCATTCACTGCAGAGTTTTCACTGTGCCAGCTGCTGCTTGGGGGAACAGTCTTGCTTCAGCTTAGGTTCTACGATTTAATTGTATTCCCCACAGAGCTTAGGCAGCCGCGTTCAAAAAGCGTTGCATACTTTGCGGCGGCACGAGTAATTGAAGTAAATTTCATCTATGCTTCTGCTCAGAAATTTGGCTGTAGGACCACACATGAAATCCGATTACTGCGGCTACATTTGTTGAAGAGGGTCCTCAGAACGTATACAAGTCAAATTTTGAATAGAATTACATACATAAAGCTGATAAAATATAATAAAATTAAGCGTAAGGAATATTAAAATCGTTTCAAATTTGCAGCTTCAGCAAGAGTCGATAATTGTCTTCGGCTAACTTGGCCTTATGTGAGAGTCGAATGAGAGACCAACACAGGAACTAAGGACTCTCCCTGCCTCCTTTTGGACTAATGCTATTCATCCTGGCATTTCCGCTTCTGTGCCTTGTCGTGACCCAACCTCATAAATCTTCTAGAGAAGAGTGAAGCACACGGAATGTTGAGTCTTCAATATGCTTCACAGCTTGCTTCCAATGCTTGATTTCTTCTATAGTATAAGTCCGATTCAAAGGCAAATTAGTTCAGTTTGGTTAGTCTGGCCAGCCTGAAATTTGTCGACCAATATCAACCCGTAAGATATGGCACAAATCAATCATTATATCATGTAAAGCAATCATGTGTGACCCCAGCCCGGTCTCCGTTCATCTGATTTATCACGTTCGCTTTGTTGCAGTTGCCAACCGCTGAGAACTCTTCTCCCACGTGTCGAGCAATTTCCAATTGTAAGTAGCTTAATTAATAACCTGGCCAAGGAATTAGAGGCAACAAAGTGCGGCTCAGTCGACTGGCAAAACGATACTCGTTCGGCTCGGCTCAGGCGGGGCATCAATCATCATTGCTTATCAGGAAGAGTGGAGCCCGGACAGAAGCTGCTCGAGTATTTATAGCTGGGTGAAATAAGATAACTGCCAAGTGGGCCACGTCATTCGATTTGCGCAATAACCGCTTGGGAATTGCAAGCGAAAAGTGGATTATCGCAGCTCGAGCAGATGCCACAGCTGAGTGCCAAAGCAAACACACACACACACACACGAGCAGAAACCCGATTTTAATTAGAATATTTGCAATAGTTAATCGAGTTAAAAGTGTGCTCTGGTGTGGGCGTGGCAGCTAACCATTATTCGACCTCGCTTTGACTTTGAGAAATTGACCAACTGATTGTTGCCGACAGTTTGCCACTTTTGCTGGCAAACTTCTTGTCCGCATTTATACAAATTTCCACCTCCAAAAAAGAAAAACCCAAAACCCAAATGGGGAAGGGCAAGAGCGACCGAGCCGAGGATTTAACAATGAATCTGGGTCACAAATCAATTTCGCCGTACACCCAGCCAAAGCGGAGCACTCTAATTGAGTTCGGGATTGTTTCAGTTGCTCGACTATTTCTCGCAGTGTTCGCTGCGGATTTTCACGCAATATCAATTGAAATTTAAGGCCAGCCCCGTTAATGTTTCACTTCGGCCGCGTCGTGTTCCCCTCTTTATCGAACTGTCTGGGGACTTGATTGATTCGCGTTGTTGTTATTTATGGAACGACAAAGTCTTGAGTCTATCTTCGGCCCGATTAGCCCACTGTGCACGGCCAGGGCTGGCCATAAAGATGATAAATGATTTGCTCAGCTCGCAGCTTGCAACATGTTGCAGGGTCGGGCAAGTGCAGAGAGCGAGAGCAAACAACGGCCATCCCGCTGGTATGTGTGTGGCCCACTATCCCGATTTTTATGGCCTCACATAACGATTCGGTCGACAAGAGCAAAAGGAACTTTTTACAATGCACAGCGGCGCATTTAAATTGATTGTAAGCGAGCGAGGAGCAAAACAGGAAGCATCCAGCGAGCAGCCAACATCAATCAAAACGCATTGCGCCGGGGCGTCGCTCGACGTTAAGCATCCAGCTGGGAGGGAGTCGCAGTTGGAGCCACCCCCTACCTGTGGAAGCATAAAATCCGAGGAGCAGCTGCAACTGCTGCAGCCAGCGGAGCCGCAGCTACAACCAATACATAAAAGACATCCTGCTCCGGCCGGAACACTTCCTTCGCAGCAAATGTGCGGGCGCACATAAAAGCACGCCCGGCCAGAAGGCCTCACACCTGCCGAATGCCCCGGCGCAGTCTAGAGATGGCCAAGGTAGCTGCATTTGATTATTTATTAAGGCGTGACACGAGGGAATCGCGTAAACAATTGCGCTTTTATTTACTCCATCCATATGGCCTGCATGCGAGCTAGAGATGAGAGCGTGACACGAGAAGGAAGAGACAGACGGGCTGGAGGAGAGGCAGGAGCAACGTAAGCTGATAATAAGGAAAGTGTAGGGAGGATTTATTAGTGCTGAGAGAGGCTCACGATAGTCGTGTCACGCTTGGATTTTCTTCCACTCGGAATCCATGGAGACAAAGAAGACTTGATAGACCAGAATGAAGCAGAAGATTTCGAAGAAATCTAATTAAAGCCAACATTTGTAGAAGACTATATTTATTTCCTTCTAGTATATCCTATTAGAAGCCCGTTAGATACTATTTCTAATAGAGTAAAAGCTCCAGGGAAGTTTCAGCTTCCAGGGGAGGCAGCTGGAGCCGGCTCAGCTCCCTTGAGCCCCTTCAATTTGCTACTTCATAAGCCAAACCTCGTCCTCTGCAGTCCAGCTACACCTATGTATATATGTATATAGTCATATATATATGTATGGAAGGTACCTGTCCATACTTGTCTAAAGGGAGAAGCTTTTCCGTTACAACTGCCGCAGCCTTTAAGCCGTCAGAGTCGTTTTCCTTTTCTTTTGGCCTCGTTTGCAATGTGGGAATTAGGTGAACAATTTGAGTACAAAGGATGTGAAATGTGTTTAACTGCAGCAAGGCAACAAACTGTAAATGCTATATGCCCGCACACAGGGAACAGATTATAATTAAACCAAGCTCAAAGCGAGCGCAAAAAGTTATTGAAACTGAGCTCAGCTTTTGTTGTTGGCCGAAGGAATATAACAGCCTTCTCGGCTGCTCTCAATTACTGCATCTTTTCTTGCTCGAAATGTGAGTCATAAGTGGAAATGGAAGAGAGAGTCTATTATAATCGGGGGAAACCGGAAGTGGAGACGCGCGAGCTGAATCTGACGAAGTTGGGAAAACTTGGGAAGTTGGGCAAAAGTTCCTTAAAACAATATGCAAATCGCATCAGGCATGATTACTCTAATGAAGTGAGGCTCAAGTTGATTTACGGATATTATTTGAATTGCTCTTCCCTAAGTTCATTTGGCTTGGAAGGAAAATAAGCGGGCAGAGAGGGGCTCGAGTGTTAGATCTACCCTTTCATAATGGTGATTCTTCTCCGACTGGTTAATCTGATAAGACTGCCGACCTCCTCCGACCTGACCCTCCCATCACATCCCAGGTTAAAGCCGTTGCTGTGATTTGGCCATAAAGTGCACGTTCTCCGGCTTCATATAGCTCAGAGCAGCTTAACAGCAAATATCTCTAAAAAAAGACAATCTCTTGCATATGCTTTTAAAGCCAAAGCCAATTTCACGACGTTCGCCGTCTGACAAATGAAATTCCCTCGAGTTTATGCAAATTTTCGAAGCAAACTCAGCCGTCATATTGCTGCTGCATCAGCTGAAACCGCTCGCTGCCGAGCGAATTGAAGGAAATTTCGCCGGCGCCCGAAAGTATGCAATGGAAAGTCAGACAAGTTCGGCGTGCGTCTCGGCTCGACTTTGAGCTGAGCCACGGCTCAGCCGCAATTAGTAAAGCCAGCTTTAATGCTCAGCCTCGTGTGTCAGTCAGGTTTGATCTGGCCAAATGCGGCTGTTCACAGGAAAAAAACAGGATAACGGGAAACAAACAGAGAAATGCGAGCGATTGCAATACATCATGCGGCGGCGATTACACCCGCTTGGCGGGGTGTAGCCGGGGCCAGCGGGGCGCTGGTCGGAGGTCGGGAATAAAATATTTTACGAAAATATTTCTGTTGCCAGTCGAGTGTAAAATGTTGCGCAGCTCTCGAGCACGAGACAGCGGCGGGCGGGGAGGGGGCGGCGGCGGCGGCTGAGGCCGGGAGGGGGTTGCGCTTAATGCCTGTCGCGCATTTCAATAATATCCTAGATATGCTTGCGGCAGCTGTATTATTATTTTTATTATTATTATTATTCATCATCTTTTTTTCAGCTCCCATTTAGGCTAGGGACAGGGCGGGGGGGAGGGGGCCTTACCAAATGTTTTATGAAATTGTAAGCGATGTGCAAATTCAAATAACTCACAATGTTGATAATCTGAACATTCAAAGTTTATGGGCGAATCCCGACTCACGGCCACGCCCACGCCCACACCCACACCCACACCCACGCCCACACCCACGCCCAGCCCGGCTGGCTGTTGACTTAACTGGTCATTGACTTTGTCCAACTTTATGATGCACTAAAATTAAATATACAGCGTGCCATATAAATATCGTACGAGCTCGTCCATCGTGCGTCGTGTCTCTGGGCGTGTGCATGAAAGGGACAGCCGGAGGGACGCTGCGGCCAGCAGTCGTCCGGCAAAGTTGGCTGTCCTTTGTGGAAGCCGCAGCCGCAGCCAGAGACGGCGCCCGAGCGTGAGCCGGAGCCCGGGCCCGGGCCTGAGCCAGAGCCGGAGCCTGAGCCTGAGCCTGAGCCGGGTCAGCTCTCTGCTGATTAAACATATTGCGGCGACGAGAGTGTTGTCGAAAAAAGGAAGGGAAATTCAACACGCAGTGGGGTGAGCGCGACAGGCAGATACCCCTTCATCCACTCGCAGATATATGAGGTATCAAATGAAGCCGCTCTCCCTGCATGCCAGGGCAGGGCTCTGCGAGCAAGGGCTCCACTTTGCCCGCACCTCGATCATGCCCCTCGCACACCCGTTTACAGGGTATGGAATATGTTGAAAAAAGCTCAAACAATTTTAAGCCACAAAATTAAATTCACACCGAGCTGAATTTTTTTTTTTTTCGAGTTGCTGCGCTTCGGTTAAAGTGTCGCCATATAGGAGCCCAGGCCCAGGTCCTTGCTCCTTGGTGGCTCTTTCCTAGTCCCCGGCTGCCGGATAATGGATATCATGTTGCCGCTGGGCTAACATTTTAGTTTTGCACTTTTCGTTGCAATAAACACATGGCAATATGCGAGGCTCCTGCGGCTCCTTCGGCTCCTGCGGCTGCCACGGCGCCCGCCGAGTAAACGGCGTATTCCCGAAATCAATTCCGACCCAATCGAGTTCAAGCTCTTTAAGTTTGCTCAAATATTCCTTTGTGGGTTTTCTTAAAGGGAATTTTCCCCCAGAAAGCTTTTCATTTGCTGAATTGCGGCGAATCCGTTTCGTGGAACACTCGCAGAAGGAGACAATCCTCCTCTTCGTATTTTTTTTTGAGCTTCTCTCAATTCGCTGCCTGCCGAAAGGGTACACAAATTTTGATGTCCTTTTCTGTCTGTGTGTGCGTGTGTGTGTGTGTGTGTGTGGAATGTGCGCTTATGTAGAATTTTCGCACTCCCTGAGGAAAAATTATTCGAATTCTGCCGCCTGCTGGTAGCGGAAAATATTAATACTTTTTCATTTAGCCGAGAAGGCCGACAGCCGAATATTCCAAGACTTCTCGGGCGACAAAACTTTATTTTGTTTGGGCTGCAAACTTCTGGCGCATATTTTACGTGCAGCCGTTTCCCAATTTCAGCGGGGATGTGGGGGCGAGGGGGGTCCAGCTGACGCTGCCAATATCCGCAATTGTGGCCAATTGGAATTGGCCTAATGCGCTTTAAATGATCGAATTAAGGCGAGCCGAGGCGAGTCAAGGCATGTCAGGGCCCCCCCGACACCTCGCCGAGGGGATTGTGTGGCAATTGCTCTGGATTTGCGCCAGTTATCGCAGGCCCCGAGCCATTAACCTCACTCAAAAAACCTATCTGCGCGTAATTAGGCTGGCAGCAGGCGAGGCGAGGCGAGGCGAGGCGGCCAAGGATCGGGCCCGGGCGAGGCGCTCGACCTTAGTATTAATATTATTATAAATAAATTTCGAGCAAAAACTTGCTTAGGCCTCAAATTTAACACTAACACGCACACACACACAGCAGGAGAAGAAGTGTGGGCGGCGATTTGCGGCGGGCGTGAACCACATCATAAAGCGAAGGCCAAACCCTTCTCGGCTGAAAAATGACACTTCCGCAAAAAGGCGACGAACGGAGGGCCTAAAACAAGGAATATTACAAGCACACCCAATGCCCGGCCAGGGAGGTGGCCCGGTGGAACGGTGGCAGCCGGATTTGGTTTTCGGTCCAGATTTGATTTCCCGACTTGCCTGCCGAGGCGACAGGCTGCTTTATCAACATCGAAGGCAAGTCTGTAAATCGACACGGCCAATTTTATTATACGGGCTACGGGCTGAGTCTTATGGCTGCGCCCGCTCCCCGCACACCCCCGCCCACCCCGCTTACCCCTTGCCCGTTTTGTTTGGCTTGCGACGAATCGAATTAGCATGCAAAATCTTTTGTTTGACTAACAATGTGTCAAAGTGTGTGACGAGCGCGCGTTAGTCTTTGTCAGGGCACGCCCCACGCCTACCACAGGCACCCCCCCCCTCACCCTTCTCTCGCACCACGCTCCTTTTGCAGCCCTTGGGCCATTCGGGGCCCGTCCAGGCCAGAGCTTCTGCAGAGGCGCCGCAATGCTGGCCAGCCCAATGGGTACCGCAAAGCATCGGCCACAAAGTGAATTATGACTGGAGCATTACCCTAGGAGAGGGTTAATTAAGCCGCACGAAAAGTGATTCTTTTAATTGGTCACATAGCCACAATGGACATTTGAAACAATGAAGCTGGGGCGACCGCTCCGAGCGACGCCCCGCCCCTTCACTTTTATCTGCTGCATGTGAAAGGTAAGCACGCGGGAGGGGGAGGGGTGGGAGGACAGCTTCAAATTAAATTTAATGCTAATATCATGTAGGGTCAGCTCAAATGTTCGCCATCGAGGGAGTTGCCGCACTTTGCTGGAGAGAAAGTAGAGAAAGTGTTCAGTCTCCTCTCTATTGCTGAGAGGAGAAGAGCTCTCAATTCTTCTCTATTTTCCCATCGGCAATAACTCCCAGTACTTTCATTAAAGCCAGAAGATTTATCTCAAAAGGCAAGCCATATGAAAGCATTCTCTCCCTCTCCCTGTCCCTCTCCCTCTCTCCCTATCTCTCTCCCTTAAGAGCAGCGTAAACAGCCAGCTAACATCCATCCAATATCTAATGGCAACGAGCTAATTTCGCACACAGCAGCGAGTGACAAATGTATTTGGAGACCCGACAGAAATCCCGCTCGCAGCGTAATAGAAAAATGATAAATGATATCAATAAATTGCCGGGAAATTCCGTTTACATTTTCGAACCGAATGAAACAGTAAATTTATCAAGTCGATTTGGGATTTGAAATTTAATAGATAAAGCTCGGCTTAGGCTCGGAGCTAATTGCTCAGAGACAGGCATAGATATATATATATATACGGCTGACCTAATCAATTGTTGGAAATAAATAATTCTCTCCGAATATTGACAGAGCTCGTAGGGGAGGAGGGGCGGGAGGGGGGCTGCTTAATTAATGTTCGTTTGCTTTGATGATGTCGATGCGGCAGCCACATTGTGTTGACCTTTCTGGCCAAATGCAACTCGCACCACTGTGGTGCCCGGGCATAAGTAGTCCAACGGCTTGTGCTAAATTAGCAGATGACACAGTCAACATGGCCGACATAGCGGCAGGCGCCGGAGCCGTGCCACATGCCGCATGCCGCATGCCTCGTGCTGCATGTCGTCGCATGCCGCAAAACAACGTGCAATGCCGACACCATTTACAGCTGCTCCCCATGCCCCCCTCCACCGCTCTCGAGGGACGCCTCTGCGCTGACACAGAACATAATGCCGACGGGCAATGCTCTTTTAAGCACGCAGCTCTGAATGGAGCAACCGCCAGGGGGAGGAGGGGGGTGGCTGCTGTCTAGCGAAAGTGCCTGAAATGCGCGTAACAATAATGATTACACACACACACACAGGCAGAGAGCGGCACCCAGTTATACCCTATAAAAAGTGAGCCCCATTGGCAGCTGCTGCCGCGGCACTCATCAGCGAGTGACAAAAAGCAAACAAACAAAGAGATAAACAAAGGACGGACGGCGGGACGAGGGCCTTTCTGCCTTTCATTAGTCGTCATTTACCTACACAGGCCGCGCCACGCCCCTCGCCTAGCGGCGCCCATAATCGCAGCGCTGATAACTTCTTTACGCCTTGCGTTCCTTGGGGCCAAGCAGAGCCGGGCGAAAAAAAGAAGGATATATATATATATATATAAATATGCTGAGGCAGGCAGGAAAAATATTTTAAATTGAAATTCTGTTTATCGCGCTGACGAAATCGTCCAAACAGACCAGAAGCCGCAATCCCCACGACCCCCTCCCCCACCCCACTTGGCTCAGCACACACTGCGGCCGGCTTGGCCTGGTTGGCCTGGTTGGCCTGGTTGGCCGGGCTGGCCCCGGCTTTGCTTAGCTTTTCGGGGGTAATTCAATAAAGTGGAAAATGATGCTCATCGTCAACGTAATTTGCTTCGTGGTTTGCACAAATCTGCCAAGGAAACCAACCCGACCAGCCGACTCCGACTCCGACTCCCAGATGTGTGCACAAGGACTCGGCGCCGCAAAGCGGGGCACTTCAATGCCGTTAATCGGTTCTTCATATCGCATCAAACAGCGGGATGTAGGGCCGAGAGGGGGGGAAGTGTGATTCACTGAAACTTGGCCTCATCATCAGCGACAACATAATCTGCCACAGCGCACAGCCAAGCAGCTAGAGATGGCAGAGGCTCCGCCCAGTGCCCCTCGCGGCCCATCTGAGAGGGGAGGCTTAGTTTCGTGAATCTGAGGAAATGTGTGGCAGTCAGCTGAAATATGTTGCAAGCAATTGAAGTATGTGGATTACTGAGATCTCTCTTTAAAAGAGGCTTAAGCCCAGTCGAGAGGCTGTGATTGGAGCGTATAAGCTCCAGGTTGATCGATATTGATGCATGAAAGCATATCGATTGACCCGGGGCGCGGGGAAGCGACGAAATGCCAGTGGCTGACATCAAAGCAATCAGAAATAATTGAAATGCCAGAGATTATCGATAGCATTGATGTTATGGCTATCGGTGCTCCATACTATCTATCGATGTCGATGCCAGCTTATCGTATTTCACATGGGAAATTGGATTAGCATAACTTAATGTATGATCCATATGCATTTCGATAAATTATTGATTTCCGATTACTTTATAACTTAATGTATGATCCATATCCATTTCGATAAATTATTGATTTTCTACAACTTTTTTATTGCATTGGGAGAGAAAGGCAATTCCATTCTTAATAATCGATAACATCAGTAATATTTGCTGAGAGTTTCAGCTTACTTTTGTAAGATATATCGATAAATATTTGTAAATCTTATATCAATGCATTAATATATTCTACAAAGCGATATGTATATCTATATGTAATTCCCTCATATACAAAATAATGCTAATATACTCATATTATCCTTATATTATCCTTAAACATTATCGATAACGATAACGATTGAGAGCTCAGGACGGAATTGCTGAAACTATCATTACTCGTCCTTTTCTCTGAGAGAAATATGCACATAATATTTGAAGCGCCAAGCGCCAGCGTTGCCAGACCGACCCAAGCACAATTAATAACTGTTAAATTTGACTTTTCCCCAACCGAGAAGGAAATGTTCATTCCAGCTTAGACCCAAAAAAGCTAAAAAGGGAATAGATTAATTGTGAGGCCTATGAAAATATGACTCTGTGTGTGGGTGTACCCCTGTGTGTGGGGGGGGGGGGGGGGGGGGTGAGTGTGTCTGACTGCAAGCCCATCTCTAATAGCAGCCGCATTAACAGTTAGTCAACGCGTCCCTCCTCCGGACTCCCGATTCCCGGCGACCAGCTGCTCCCTGCACTGCCCGCCACTCCCCCCGCCAGGCTCCTCCTCCTCACGAGCTGATAATGCCAAAGAAACCAAAGGCAAAGCAAACCAAGCCGAAGCAACACACACAAAAGGCTGACAGAGTGGCCCACAGCGAGTGTGTGTGTGTGTGTGTGAGTGGGTGTGCGTGTGTGGGCCGACCCCATTACGTGCCAAAGCACTAAAAACAAGAACAAGCGCCACCACAGGGTGTTCCAAGCGCCCCTCTCTCTCTCTCTCTGTGGGCCTACAAATATGACTGAGCAGCGCTCGTAAATTTTGTCATATTTTCTCGTCTTTCACGTTCAACTTTTACCATGAATT
>JABVZY010000350.1:5076566-5086614 GCA_020883555.1 Drosophila nannoptera | reverse complement strand
CGTGCGTCATCGAGTGTGGCGCATAGCACTTGATCGGCGAAGCGTGTCGCATCTTTGTTCCACAGCCGCTCGCTACGCGTGCGAAAACCGAACTGGCCAGCCCTCCCAGAGCTCCCACTGCGAGCAGACGCAAGCAGAAGGCGGAAAAGCGGAAAAGCTTCGGCGTCGCACCTTTCGGCTCTCGCCAGGTCAGCGCCAGGCCCCCCGCAGATGCCGCCGCATTGGGCTCTCCGTTCTGTTCAGTTCGCTTTATTATAAATTTAGCTATTCCAACGGCTCTCCGCTCAGCCTCTTCCTCTTCCTCTTCCTATATGGGCTCTTACACAGCTGTCAACATTGTGCACCTCCTCCTCCTCCTTCTCCTGCTCCCACTCGGAATCATGCCTCCAAAGTGGCTGTGGAACATGTTTATGTATTCTGCCGCTATATATAAACATCTGCACATATATATATAGACACGAGTGTATCTGAAGAATCGCATGAGCTGAGAGTTTGCGAGCTCTCGAGTGCCCGATTAGTGAATTGTTTACACATCTTCTGCGAGCAGATATATATATATATATATTTGAATATATACTGCATTTATTTGGATTTGAATGCGGATTACTAATCTCTGATACTTCGCATCTGCCATGAGATCAGCGAGCGATCTTGGAAAAGTCCGGCCATGGTCAAAGGGCACACTATTTTTGTAAATTTTGAAGATTTCCTTTATTGTGAACAACAACAATAACTGTACCTTTACGTATATATTTTAGAATATTTAAACATTAATCTCAGGCTCCCCTTACCGCTCAGAAGTCGCGAATCCATTGCTTTATGATGTCCGCCTCTCTTTGGCGGGCATCCGTTACCGAGGGCGGGTCGGCGGAGTTGCTGGAGCGTAGGTCCAGATGATGGGCACCTTCGGGTAATATAATGACATGGATCTGATTGTTGGGCGCCTGAAGAACGCCGCCGCCGCTCCACGGATCGAGCAGGCCGTTGCTGAAGATGATGTTGCTGGCAGCCTCCAGCTCGCGGCCCCCGTAGCGCAGCAGTATGTCGAAGGGCTTGGGGGTGAGGCGGAATCGCTTGTAGCACTCGTCCGATATCTCCTTAAAGTTCCAGGCCTTGGTACGGAACATGGTGTCGTTGCTGCTGGCACAGAAGGGCATCACCATTTGGTTGCAGCTCTGTATGTCCCAGCCGGCGCTGTCGTAGCTGGCACCCGCATTCGAGTCCTTGTAGTCCAGGCACTTGACGGAGCCAGTGTAGTTAGTGTAGACCGCCAGGGCGCTGGCCATGCTGGCCACGAGATCCGTGTCGTTGGCATGCAGATCCTTGAGGTAGTAGCACAATTGACGCACCGGATTCGCCGGCAGCGGCGCCAAGAATGTGGAATTGTAGGGATAGTTGGCCATTGCCAGATTGCCGTACACCTCTTCCAGGTAGTCCATGAACGTCGTTAGGTCGTCGCCGTCCTTGATGGGAGTACACAGGTGAAAGACGTCGCCCAGCTGCTTCTTGCCGGCATCCGTGGCCGCCATTGTTTCGAAGGCCTTCCACGACTTGCCAATGTTCACGCTGCAGTTGGCGTTGTAGGCCGTCGCGTAGACCGAGGTGGTAATCTTGTTGAAGATGTCGCAGGGCGTCAGGTCGGTGAACTGGAGTATGGGTGCGGACGCGGCTAGAGCACCGACCACCATATGCGGATACTTCATGCGGAACCAGGCGGACAACATACCGCCGTAGGATCCACCAAACGACACAACGGGCAGGCGTTTTCCGTCGCGGAGATGCGTGATGAGCATCGCATAATCCTCCAGTGTCTGCTCCACAGTGAAATATGCCAGATGCTCGGGCTTGCTGCTGTTGAACGTGTCCGATCCGAACGGCAGAGATTTGCCATAGTATCGATGCTCTGCGAAGACCACCAGCGCGCTCTGCTTGGCTGCCAGCTCCCAGACGAAGCCACTGTTCTGCGCGAACAACTCGATGTCGCCCTCGTTGCCGGTGTAGAAGAAAATGGGCGTAGACGCACCCTTGATCACATAGGAATCATTGTACAGGTATCTTATATTGAATGTGCTGTTATTCAGAAAACTAAAGTGATCTAATGGCACGGCAAATTCTTTGATTTGGTATTTGAATTTTTCGGCGGCGATCGCGTTTCCCCCAAGAGCCAAAAGCGACAAAGCGGCAGCGGTCCAAAGCGCTGCAGACATTTTTGCTAAATTCCTCTTTGTGTTTTTTTTTTTTTTTTCAATCAGACTTTGTTCTATTCTGCTTCTGTCAAGCCGGGCTTCAATGACCTCTCTTATCAAGAGCTCGAACCAGTGTTGGCTACTAAGCATTTAACATTACATGACATTTTGAGTTTAACAGTGCGATATTTCACATTTTTTCGATCGGATGGATATTTTGTGTATAAATTGAGAACTGAAATAGTTGCCAGATTATTTAAATATCAGGGATTTTCTAATATAAAGTGTAAAATGTTAATACCTAGTGCAGTGCTGGCAGCCATGTTAAGTTTACAGTGCCATTTTGAGTTTAACAGAAAGTTCATAAAGCAGTAGGCGAATGTTAACATTGCAACCGCTAACGGATATTTGAAAATTCAAACCGATTGTAACTGCAAACCGTATTGAGGTTATGGTTGCGCCCTAGTATATTTTAACTAATTTTAATGTCCCATGGTATATAAGTTATGGAGACAATCCGATCGACAAATATAGCACTTTTCAATATAAGTTCGGCTTGCGCTTATGCTAAATCTCTCTAATAAATGTCAGTTGGAATGAGAATCGAGTTTTAAATTTTTCCCGTTCGAATGGGAATATCTTGAAAGGCAAAACATCAAGTAGCATTTGACAAAGATGACCAAATGCGCCAGCCTTTTCGCAGAGCATCCGTATATATTACGCTTCTACTAATACTCGAGGTTATAGTCGGATTCCTGATAATTATCGTCACTGCCGTTTATCAAATGATCCTGTCCAGCTACCTGGAGGAAGCCGATCGACGTTTGCTGTTCAGTAGCGTCTTTAATATATATATGTTCGGTGTCCAGCTGGTTGTCACCTTTCTCTGTAGCGTCTCCCTGTGGAATCGCCTTTGGAAAAGACGCTGCACGCCTAACATTCGCCTGATGCTCTCCGTTTGGTTGTTCTACTCGTGCGTGCTCATCGCGTCCGGCCTCGGCACCATATTGAGCCTGTACTACGAGAGAGATGTACTCGAAAGCTCAGCGGAGAGCTCACTCCTGCACGGCATTGATGAGTATTACTCGTCGCCGGAATGGAAGCTGCTGTGGGATGGCTTGCAGCTGCGGAGGCACTGCTGCGGCGTCTACAGCTACAAAGACTGGATGAACGCCGACTGGATCCCCAAGCAGTTGGTCAACAGCTCGGGCCGCGACCGAGTGATCTTCGCACCGATCGCCTGTTCCAAGCGGGACTGCGACACGGTCGTTCCGACCTACATTGAAAGGCACGACGATGACCACACCCACCATAAGCGCGCTCCGGTGCCGACGATGACCATCGACTCGATCAACACGGTCGGCTGTCTGTCGGTTTACTCGGACTGCCTGAGGCGGTTCATATACATCGTGATCGTGCTGGCACTGATCTCGCTGAAGTCTCTGGTGAGCACACTGAGCGGCATTCTGTTTCGTTAACCAAGAAGGTATTGTTTCAGGTCGCCATGTGCTGCCTCACGAAGTGCACGCTGCAGCGCCAGAACATAGGCGACGGCTGCGACAATGTGGGCCTCGTCGACGAGGACGGCCGGCCTCTGATCACGGTCAAGTATCCGCGCAACGTTCGCTGCATCACTTTGGCCGAGGACGATCTAGCGTCCGACATGGCACCGGAGGCGACCTACTGCAATTGCGATGAAGCTGGCGATCCGTGGATCGACTGCGAAAAGTGAAGCTCTACTTATATATATATTTTATTTAATCGCCGATAACATTAATAACATTGTATCATGAACATGAAGAGCATCAGAATTAGGACGCTCGAAAGTACTAAATAAAACTACGTTTTGCAACACTGTAGTTCTGCACAGATGGGCAACGCTTGTCATACATAATGGTGAAATAACGATTCATTTTGCACATTCTTGACGGGAATCTTCTAGGAATAGGAGTCGATAAATATGTTAGTGAGTTTTATTGCCACGTAAGCTCTCTTTTCGGTGAGTCTTGTCCATATTGCAGGCCTTCCATGCCCAAAGTGCCGTACATTGTGGGAGACGACGACGATATGAGCGAGGCGGAAGACCGAGCACAAAGGCTCGTCAACTCCTCCGATCAATCGGACGAAATTCTCGAGCAGACAGACTCGCCGTCGTCGAATCTCTCCGACCACTTGTCCGAAGACTGCGAGACTGAGTGAGTTTTCGATTAGTGTGCCTGATCTGCTCTCTCTCTTTACACATGTATATCTCTGCGAGCGTAGCGAGGAGAACAGTTCGGCGGATGATGAGGAAGACTGGTCCCACAACATATCATACATCGTGGTCACTCCGTGAGTTTCGCTCGTCTGTTGCAGCGCTTATCTCAAATTGATCTATTGCCATCGACAGAAAACACGAGCCGGAGGACTTCATCACGGACTCGAAATATGAAGCTGATTGCCCCAATGAATCAGAAATTGATCACGACCAGTTCGCGCAACCTATGGACGTCAACCACGATGTAGCGCCCGAAGAGTCAATAATCGACTTCGATACTTCCTCAAAGTCCGAGGCGCAAAGCTCTACCGTGGGCAACTCTCCGCAAAAGGACATCGACCACACATGCAGTTCAATGGACTCTACGTCGGATTTGAGCTCCATGCAGGTGGTAATCGACAAAGGCGACTCGAGCGTGGACAAGCTGTTCGAAAGCAATAATGCGCAATTCGATGACGCATTCATGCTCGATTTCATCGAGTTCTCGCCGCCACCGAGGCGTTTATCGCTGCGCTCTGCCAGTCGAACTGTCGCAGTCAAGGCTGAGGTTGTTCCTGTAAGTAAGCCCAAGGGCAGACGTGTGCGTCAATCGAAGCCTCGCGCGAAACGCCCAAAGGCAGAAGCCACCGCCATGCGAGTGGTGAAACGCACCAGAATAGTGGCCAGGCGGGCCAAGTCGCCCATCAAAAAGCCGCTCGCAAAGGTGGCCCGGCCTATTGACGTAACCAACTACTTTATGCACATCTCCTCCATGCTGGTGCGCCAGCGAGTCAATCTGCTGCCCTTCTTGCACATGCGCAAGCGCATCGATCAATTGGTGACAGAGGCCATTTCCAGGACAGATTGGGAGAACAATCAAAACCCTATTCTCTAGTTAATTCCCCATCAAAGTTTTTGTTTACTTTCATAGCTAAATAAAGGCACAGCCTGAGGTTACGATTGACCTACAATTAGCTAATAGACTTTTCCGATTAGTGGCTATCCTCGTCCTCAAAATCCATATCGCACTGCTCCGATTGGTCGGAGACGGCTGCGCTGCTCGTGCTGATCAGCAGACGACTGGGCATTTCGCCAATCGACGGCAGCGAGGATGATTCGCTGATGCTGGACAGGAACCCAGTCAGTTCGCAACTGACACCCGAATCGCTGTTTGGAATCGACATGGGCGTTGCATCCGGATCAAACGACTCCTCATCTTCCACTGGGCGAGAGGTGGGGCGCTTTAAGCAGTTGTCATTGTGGCTCGATTTGTCCCTTATTGGACATGATGCGCGTATGGGACTCCAGTTTTGTTCATGGTGCACCACAGCCTTGACCTGGATCTGCTGGGGATTGCTGGGGATGGCATTCGGATCGAACGAGTCCTCATCAACTACTACGCGAGGAGTGATGCACTTGAAGAAGTAGTCATTCTCGTCTGCTTTCCCTTTTAGTGGACAAGATGCGGATGGGGGACTCCAGTTTTGGTCGTGGTGCACAACAGCATCAACCTGCATCTGCTCGGGGCCAGTGCACAGGCTATTACATTCGCGCTCAATATTGGGGCCGTTAGCATCCATCGAAGCCGATTCAGGTGTCGGCTGCACGATCATCGTGGAGTTGACCATCATTTCATAGCCAGCCTCGTTCTCCTGCGCAAGGAATACATCTAAAATTAACACATTTTTAGGTTGGCTGTTTACATACCACTAAGGCACGTTCGAGATTGGAGTTATCGGTGCCTCTGAACTGTAAGGTCGACAATTCTATTGCGTGTGCCACCTGGCGCATTTCCTCGACTTCCATGCCCTCCTCATAGACTCCGGCAGAGATGAGAAGTTCTTGCAAGATTTTATTAGCCTTGCTGCGCATTTCCATTTTTTAAATAAAAGTTTTTGTATGTAAGCAAAAAGAATGATCCGTTATTTGACGTTAGAGACGTGCGTGAGTGGTCTTCAGTATCGATAAGCCTGGGATATTTCGTGATATATTCCCTCTATGAATTTATTTAATGCGGGAGTTATTCTCCTTTATATGTTATGATTATTTTATTTACAAATGATAACAATACTAAAAACTGTCAAATATTTATATTCTCATATGTTATTTCTTGATCATAAAAGTCATATTTTGCGGCCTACTGAGCACTGTAGTCTCCACGGTGCGTTCGTGTATTGTTTACACAGCAGCCAGCTTTTGACAGATAGCAAACGAATTGAGCTTTGCTTGGCGCCAAATGCTTCAAATTCAAATTTATCATTCCGTGCAAATTCAGATTGAGCTAATCTGTTTAACTGACATTAAAGGTTATTTCAATTAAAAAACCCATAAAATTGTTTTTAGTTAGTTTGAGAGTATCAGTTCAGATTGGCGACATTTTTCTGTTCCCCGGTAACATCGCCCGCATTTCGAAAACTCTTCTGCCGCTCTTTCGAACAGTTTTCAAAGATGGAAAGTGATAAAACGTTTGAGTAAATTTCAAATTTGTATTCTCTTTAAGTTCTCCTCCGTGGCCCTCGCAGGACCCCTCGATCCGAGCTCCATTAAGAGCTTAGCACGTTTAATTAAAACATTTAGCTGATGCACTGAAAAAAACGCTTGTTTTAATAATGCAAAGCAAAAGAAACGTAAGTATTTGCATAGTTTTTGTTTTTATTCTGCTCTTTTCTTTCTTCCTTTTTCGTCCTTGTGCAGGCATACAGAACGGGGAATAAATTTGCTTGGACAATTTACGGGCGAGGATTAAAAAAAAAAAAATGTTGCCAACGCTTTTTGTGGTAGAAATTATGCTATAATTCAAAAACAGCGCAGGCACACACACGCACACACACACACATATACACACATGGTTCGTTCATTAGCTCAAAACCCGCACATTAATTTCATATGTGTGTGTGATTGAGTGTGCGCGTGTGAGAGAGAGTGTTGCTAATCTTGAGGGAGTGAAAAAGCAGCTCGGCGCCTGTGTGTGTGTGTGTCAGTCTCTTTTAGTGTCTACGTATGCTTCTGTGTTTGCTTTTGTCACCATAAAGGATATAAGCCATGTTTTTACGGTACGTGTGCGTGTGTGTGTGTGTGTGTGTGTGTGTGTTGGAGTTACTTTATGTAGCGACATTCGCTGCAGCAAAAAAAGTGCAAGCTTTCCGGCTGCTTGTGCCTTAGTCGTTGCTTAGCAAGGACCTGGCGAGCAGGACACGCCAGCCAGGCCAATTTCCAGTTTCGGTGATAAATTTCGTATAATAAAGAAGACATTAAGCAAACGCTGGCGTGGAACGACAGCGGCGACAAGGACAACGACAGCGACAACAAGGATCGCCCACTGCGCACACACACATACACACTCCCACACACACCCGCCCAGTTAACACGTCGCTCCCAAAAAGCGGAAAAAATATTATGCTTGCTTTTCAAAATGTATTTTTTAGCGTGTAAACGCTTTAACGTTTATCCCATGCTGAGCGCCACCTGGCGGCCCAGATTAGTCGTCCAGAGCCGCTAAATATGAGAGAAACAAAAGCATATACGAGCTAATCGTTATTGTAAGCTATCGTAGCCAAGCGAATAGATTACCGATTCGGATTTCGATTATTGGATTCAGTGTTGAAAAGCGCTCGAAGACAAAGAAACTATAATAGAAGCATAATAAAAGGCACTCTAATGAATATGGAGAAATGAAATGTAACTTCAATTGCGCCCTCTTTTTTTATTAATTGATTATGTAAATTCAAAGCTGTTCAGTTTCAAAGGTTTCCAGTGTGACCGTACTCTCCCTTCAGAAAAGCGAACTCGCAGAAGCACAGCTCACAAGTTAACACGCATTGACAGCTTGCTTGGCTGTCTGCGTGCGTAGGCGTGGCATGGGCGGGCAGACCTTATATCGTGAAGCCAACCGGACCACCTGCCTGGACTGCGATGACAGCTCTTGCGTTTGGCACTGCGAACCCAGGCGGACAATCAAAGTGAAACAACACAGAGAGTTTCGAGCAGAGCCACAAAAGCACAACGAAGCAACTGGAAGGGAAAGGGGAAAGGGGAAAGGGGCGGATTAGTGGTCAGCTTGTGGCATATGCAGTATTCGCAAGCCAAACAAGCGGCGAACAAGGAAAAGAAATTACAAGGAACGGAAGACACTACAAAGTTGCCTGCATTCGATTGCGAATTTCCATTTCTGGACCGGATCGGCGGTTTCAGCTGCCTCAATAGAAGCATGTGGCCGGACTTAGGATACAGTTTGCGGCCACAGCTCCTAACAAATGCCAAAAATATTAGCTGCTAAACAAGCAAGTTCTTTTATATTCTGTTTTATAATTTGCACAGAATTTACAATTACAAATGCGGCGCCAAAACAAAAGACAAAAGCAGCGCCTGTTCGGAATGAACTGCAAGGCGAGAACAAAAAGCAAGCGAATGCCCGAAAGTATGGCATGCGGGCTAATAAGATACCCTATAAACGACGATAAACATAAAGAGCTCTAATCATAACTGCAAAATGAAGTTTGAAATTATACGCGTATATAATAAAACATATGGAGGTGCTTACGTAAGTATTTGTATATTATGGTTAGCATTCATCACAGCTGCCCGCGCATAACTGTTCGCAGCTACAGAGTAGGAGCGAAAAAATGGCATAAAATGTTGAAATGAAATGCAACAAGCAAAAAACGTTTGCTTCGTTAAGTTTTGAGAAACAACAAGAACAACAAGAATGTGTTAATGTGCACACACGCACACGAGCATTCACGTACAGTAGCGCTCATTGCCATTGGCAAATACTCAAGTAGACACACACACAAGCACACAGGCGCGTGTGCACACATTTTCAGATAGAAATGAACGCATGTGTAAATGTTGTCGCTGGAAATGCAAAACACATGCGACGACTGAATAAAGAGCAAGCGGAAAAAAGAAAGAAAACGCGTGAAGAACGGGCGAACAAGAGAGAACTATGTTGAAGCTACAATTCGGCAAGCGAGCAGAGAACAGCGGGCAGCGCAGCGTTAGCGATGCAGCTATTGAGAGGGCGACAGAGAGAGAGAGAGAGAGAGAGCGGGCGCTGAGACGTTGTCGAATGCAAATGCAACGAAATAAAATAAGAAACGCGATGCATGAATGAAGCAGAATGCAAACGAATATGAATGCGAATGCGAATATGTGGCAAATTTAATGCGAATGAAGCTAAAGCGAAGGAGGGAAATGAAGGGGGAGTCGTAAATGGAATGCCGTACGGACGGTGCATACAGGTTAAATTGGAAAGATACTTCGGCCAGAGTTCTGCCTTTGATTGCTGTAACTTGCGAGTCCTTTGAACTGTGAAATGCTTAATGCAATATCGTTTGAGTAAATTGTTTACTGAAAATGAACAGTTAATCCAGAAGAGCAACTATGTGAAAGACTTCAAAATATGCTAGTTATTTTCCGGTTAACTAAAAAAAAGTACTGATAAATGAAATAATTTTTGTGATGTTACGGGAATTTTTTTATTTTCATTACGTTTATTAATTCTAATTACATACGCTTAATTATTATACACTCAAAAAATTGAATTTTAATAAGCAGCCAATTTAATTCACAACTGCTTTGCCGCGGGCCCCAAAATATGCAGAAATCTAAATTGCACAGCTGCAAT
>JABVZY010000350.1:4991382-5001698 GCA_020883555.1 Drosophila nannoptera | reverse complement strand
CTGGCTATGAATGTGCTTCCGAACTTGTAACTCAAGTATCTAGAATTTGCTGTCGGCGAGTGGGTGTGCGAGGGCGAGGCGAGGGCCGGGGGCTTGTGCGAGTGCGGTCAACCCAAAATTCATTACGCTGAAAGCATTTTTATTTCCAGTTTACGCCCAGACATTAGGGCCGCTGCAACTCGCTTGGCACTTTGATGTGTGGCTCGAGTGCTGCTTGATTTCTGCTCGGCCACATAAGCATTTCAATCTGGCAGCAGCCAGAGGAGCGTCTCCGGCTGTGTCTGCGGCAAGTGTATTAATTATACTTGCTGCACTGCGAGTGAATTGCAATTAGAGCCGCGTCAATCGTTGGCTCTACCAGCTGCACCTCCTTACACTGGCCAACAGGATCGAGGCGGAGTATCCGCTCCTTGAATTTGCCGTTGAGTGACAGCCCTTCCACTGAATTATGGCCCGGTCCGGCAAACATTTATTGCTCATTTTTCGAACACGAAAAGTGTTGTTCAGTGCAATCTTCTCTTTCACTGGGCACTTGCTAAGCCAATAAGCGTGTGCTCCAACATCTTGAATGGTTTGCCCGGGCGTCGGGCGAGACCGAGAAGAGCATCCGCTTGGCAAGGGCTTGGCAAGGCGAACGGGCCACGCAAAGACAGATAATAAAACTTTGCAGCTAAATGAGAAATGCATCAGCTACGTTGCCAAAGGCATCGATGCCGGAGGCAAACAAAGGCCAGGGATTGCCTCAAATGAAGCGCACAATGTTCCCTTCCGCACCAGACCTCCCCCCCCCCACCCGCTCCATCCGCTTTGATTTTGGCTGGCTCGACCATTGTCGGGCGACAATGCAACTGCTCTGCCATACGCAATCTTCGCAGAACTAGTTGTCGGAGAAAGCGTGCCACAAAAGAAAATAGCCGGCAACAAAGAAAGTTGCTGCTGCCCAGCGAAACGATGAATTTCAATTATCAAAGCCAAGCACCGTCGCTGCCCAGACAAGCCCATAATCTCCATTGAGCGACGAAAGTAACCAGCCCAAAACGAGCCATGAGTCATGCCCTGGGGGGATCGAAGGCGAGTGTTTATTGATTGTTAAGAGCTGTCAAACGAATGTGGAGCTTCAATAAGGTGCATGCACGAACTAAACAAATGAAATAGTTCGCATTATTGCACACGCTGCGCGGGCAAGATCAACAAACAGTTCCTCCGCACATACGCCACAATTACGGGCAGCATCACGTTTGTAACAACAGCGTTTTAATACAAAACACGAGTAGCAAATGCGGCTTTTAATTTGTGCAGCAACAGCGGCCATGCCATTCCGCTGGCAGCAGCAAGAGCAGAACGGTCCGGGGCCGGCCCCAAAGGTCGAGCGTGCGGCGTGGAGTCCGGGGCAGGCAGGCGAAACGAGCAGCCCAAATTATGTACGTGTGTGAGCTCAAAAAGTGCTACGTGTGTGTGACCCAAAATCATTAGCAATATGAGCAGCAGTTTGCATTAAAAACAATGCCCAGGCCATGCCGGAGATAAACAAAAAAACCATTCCCCGAAAAAGGTAAAAAATGTCCGGGAATAATAACACGATGCTTGTGTGTGCATGTGTGTGTGGCTGAAGGTTAAAGCAAATGGCTAAATGATAGGCATTTGGGTTAAATTGTTGCCAGACACACACCCCACACACACCCACACACACACACACACAGAGCCTCTTGGCCATGTGAGTGGGGTGCGAGGGAGTCCTTTTTTGAATGCGAATGCAGTCGCGTCTAATGCTTTTAATAGCAAAAGTTATAATGAATTTGTTGAACGCCAACAAGGAAAGCAACATCTGAAAGAACAGCAACAACAACAGCGATACGTCACATTGGGTAAAACAATAAGCGGCTTCTGGGTATGCGGCTTTGATTGTCTCTCCGCTTGGGTGGCCCATCGGACGGCCCGGGCACTCGGTGCCTCGTGGACCCGGTATAAATTACGAATTTTGTCAGCGTTACCAACCAAAATTATGCTATGTTTTTTGCTTTGTTAGGCAATCAGCGACAACAGCGAGCCATATTTTATTTTCACTGAGCTCTTTGCGGCCGCCGACGAGCCTGTCAGCATTAAGTGCCCCTTTCGAGCCTTCCCGCCCAGCGGGCATAGTCGATGAGATATTGGAAAATATTATGGGATATTTGTTGATAATGATAAGAGTTAAACGGAGAGTGTATCTCTGTGTACGAATTGTATATTTCTTATTTGATTTCATAATCAATTTTGACTTCCTCTTCAACCATTCATCACTCCATATCATGAGAACAGTTCCATGATATCTATTGATAAACGGAGAGAGAGGTCGATATTCAGCTTAGGCTTCCCCTTCAACCTTTCATTTACTCTAATGATGTGGTAAGACTTGGGCCAGAGCAAAGCATACTCCTCGCAGTATAGGGTATGTCGACGTCATGCAGATTTCCTCGCCTTTCCGTCTTTACTTTTTGCTTCTCTTTGTCGGTTTGTGTTGCGCATTTTAAGCAAACATTTTTTGCGCTTTGTTCTTTTTGTTTTGTCGTTTTTTGGTTTGTTTGTGTTTTATTTTAATCACGCAAAATATTGTGCATATACTTAATTAAGTGCTTGTTAACATTATTTGCGTTGGGCATAGTACGGCTGGCGCATTTAAAGTCAACTTTAAGAGCGGCCGACAGCTCCAGCGATGGATTACGCATTTAAAATAATTGAAGAATATTTAATGAAAATGATGATTCTCTCAAAAACGAATTATTGTACATTTTTGTTAATTTTTATTATTAAATTATTGTGTTAACTGTGATGTCGTGCGGGCGTAATGTGTGTGCGTGTTCCGGGCAGATTTGGTCAGCTTCCGGCTTTAATTTATTTTCCGACTATGAGCGAAGTTTTGCGGTCTTCAAGCAAACAACTCGTTAGGCTAATGAAATTTTTGCAACACCCTGCCCCGGCCCGGCGGAAGCCTCTTATCCACAAAATGGCAACGGTTGCCCGCAGCTTATCAGAGCATCAGCCGCATCAACAAGCTGCATAGAAAATTCAATTTGGCCGCACTAATTGAATGGTTTATTTTGACAAGGTGGGGCACCTGTTAGCAGATAAGCCCCACGGCCATACTCGATGCGCACATTCCCACCCCCGCACCCCCCACACTCACGTACAATATATGCACAGAGATGTAGCGCATTCTCGTCGAACGGGTAACAAAAATTCTGCTCTGCATTGTTGACAGCGATTTATTGCCGCAAAGTTGCAGAACATGCCAAAAATGCCAAGCATGCCAATGGACAACAATATGCAATCGAATATTATCGAATATATGCAATGCATTCGCAGGAATTTACTACCTCGAAGGACCTACGAATTAAATGTTTTCAATAAGAATGAATGGGCGGCAGGACATGTGCAGGACATGTGCGAATGCCTGCATGAAAATCGATAAATATAATTGGATAAGATATTTCTATTGTGCAGTATTATCGTCGCCAGATATATATATATATGGATGTCGTTAACAGCCAGGTGCAAAGAAAACATAAATAAGAATATCTATCTATATCTTTGTTGTTGTACAAAGTTCAATTCGTATGCCATTATTTAAGTTGCGGATATGGTATTCGGCGATGGGATTAAAATTGAGTCTTACAGCCACTTCTGAGTTGTTGAGAGCCATAGCTATTCGGGGCTAGATCTAATTGGCGTCCTTGTGTGCTGAGGATCTCATTAGGGTCACAATTATGCAATTGCCTTGACGAAAGGCTTCAGGCTTGTCTCGAAGTCTGCTCTAAGGAGTGAGGACTCCTTGCGGTTCATTTCTGCAGCCGGTCACGGAAGAGGGCTTGTAATTGAAGAATTAAAATCTTTTGAAGAGACTAGATTTTTGTTACCAAGAGCTGACCTCTTAGGACTAACTCCTTGCAGCTCTTGAGTACCCCATGGCCAAGAGCACATAGGTCCAGAAATAAGGGAAAGGATGACGTCCTTATCAGCATATCCTATACATTGTCTTCTTACTGAAAATTAATTTTTGAACCTGCTACCAAATATATATTATATTAAAAATATAATATATATTAAAAATAATATATATTAAATATATATTAAAATTATAATATATATTATAATTAATACAAGTAAGTATTTGTCTTTTATTTTAATGAAAGTCTTCAAAGCAGGTCCCTTGATTATAACCGAATATTTTGCTATAAATTAAAAATAAATTTCTTTGCTTACTTCTAAAAGTATTCTAGGAAATTTCTCCCGTTCCTGATCCAATTGTACACTCACAAATGCAACCTTCATGTAGATATTACCAACTCCATTCGCCATGAACTGCGAACTATTTAAGGGCAGCCAAATGGCAGAGCGAATCGCTGCACTCACATAAAATACAGCAAATAAAAGCAAATCAGCGTCTTCGTAAGCCACGCCCCCATAGCCCTCCTCGGCCGCAGCAGCAGCAGCCGTGGCCGTTTATCTCCAACTCTTGAGCCGCGGCTGCCCTTGTATCTTCGACTTGTTGTGGCATTAACAGAGTCGTTGATCAGACTGCAGCTGTAGTCGTCGCACTTGTTGTTGGGGCTGTCGCTGGCATGTGTTGGCACTCGGGCTCTAATTGAAATATTTTATTGCCAGTTGCAGTTGCAGTTGGCCGGCGCAAGCTGCCGCTGGGTCGCATTAATATTCATTAGAGGCAGCAAATGCATTAGTAAATTACTGCACTGCTGCTGCGGCTGCTGCGTCGGCGTCTGCTCATAAATATGGGCAAAATACTTACGTTGGCTCAAACGCATTTAAGCGCTTTAAACTTGGCACGACAAAACATTTCATTTGCGGAAGTCATTAAGTGGCTCGTCTGGCCGCAGGCGGAAATGCGCTCGGTCCGCAATCTCATGGCTGGCCAGGCACTTTCGCTCTGTCTTGCGTTCGCCATCTCGCTCTGGCCTTCAGCATTATCTCGGCATCTGCTGCTGTCGCCTTCTCTGTCCCGCACTCTGTCCCAGTTAAATTAGTGTCGCTTATTGCGGTTGGCAAATTTCAAGTGAAATTTCGAGTGTTTTTTCTTCTTGTGCTCGCAGCGAGGCTGGCGGAAAATATTACGTATACGCCTACGCAGCATTTGAGACCGCAGAATGCAAATTTGAAATTTGTTGGCGCTCTCTCTCTCTCTCTCTCTCTCTCTCGGCCCGTCAGCACGGCATTACAGGCAGCTGCAGGAAATGAAGTTGAAGTCGCTGCATTACCGCAAAAAGCGACGTTGCAACTACTTCGTCGCTTCGTCTCGGGGCCGTAGAATTCGGTTTCCGGTTTAATTTAGCAAACGTTTGCTGTTTTATTTGTCGAGCCACAGCTCCATGCCAATTTCGGCCCAGGCGCAGCCATTAGGCAGACTGCAAGACTGCGGCTTACTGCTGCATAATTCTTATCCAGCCACTTGAAGTGCCTTTCAGTCGGAGCGAGCAGCCACAAATGTAAGTAAAAGTACTGGTAACAACAGCTCGGCTCGGATTGAGATGTAAATACTCAACTCTTTTAAGCTGAGCAAATAAAGTGGCAATCAAAGACATCTCGGGTAAGAGCCTCCACTTGGAAGGGAAGCAAAATATTCTGTTATTGCTTATTTATTTATGGGAGTACTCAATCAACTTTTTCAAGTACCAGCCTTTACTTGATAATTGCACTTATTTTTTGATTGATTCTGTTTACCTATAACATTTCTCCGCTTGATATTAATATCAGATAAATGATTGCCTCCGAGACGCCTATAATTAATGTCCACCTTGACACGGGCTCAAATTAACTTCGACGATTCATTCCGATTGGGGGCAGGTCGAGAAGAACCCTAATTCGATGCGCTAAACATTCAATTATATTTGTCGGCTGTATCCAGCTAGTCCAACTGTCCTCGCACCTCACCCCCAGGGCAATTAAACGCAGCCAGGTTTGAGAATTATCCATTTGCCGGCCACAGTGTATGCGTGGGCCGGCTCATGTGGCACATATTGGCAGTGTGCAGTCATTTGTTCATTAGCGCAGCGCATAAAACTCATCAAAGGCAATTAACATTAACTCAGGCAATCAGCGGCCGCCCGGAACGCCCCGGGCCAACATGGCTCGTCCTGGTCCTTGCTGCCTTGAAGGCACTGTTTGTAGCTGGACATGGGCTGGAGTGGCAGGCCGATTCTGATATTGACCCCACGCACTCCCACGACATTAATTATCCGACTCGGACTGGCCAATATACAGCAAAGTGGCAATATTTGAAAGTCTATTAAAGGCGCTGCGTAGGCGCCTCTGATTGACGAGGCCACCAGCGGCAGGCGGCGGGGCCGCTCCTGTGCGTATGTGTCATCGGGAAAATATTGGCCGAGGCGTGGGCTTATTATTGAGCATCAAATTGAATATGGGAGCCGACCGACTGGGCCGCTGCGCAAAATCAAAGCCACAAAAGAAATCCCAGTTTGCATATTAACAGCAGCTGCTGCCCACAACGAGAGCCGGCTGTCCGGCCGGGCTGGCTGATGGGGTGTGGGTGCAGGGCCGGCCGAGTCCTGCATATCCTTTGTCAAGCTGAAAATGCAAATTGCCATGACATGCCTTTAACCATTTACCGCACAGGAACGGACCATTTTTTTACCTTTTTTCCTCCACTCTATGCCCGAGCATAAAGTAAAACGCAGAAATATTTCGTCAGTGGGCGAGTTTTAGATGGCTGAATCGAGGGCGACTTGCGAATACCCTGTACGGAATGTGAAGGAAATAGTATTGCCATTAACAGCTAATTCCCGATCTAAATGCAGTTAGCCCTTAGTTTTCTTCTGATATTTCCAATAATTGGCTGGATCTACCTCTTGGCCCGGCTAGAACAAACTTTGCAAAAGAAATCGGTTTCTGTTCCTTTATTTGTTTTCTGTTTTTGCCTGTTATTTTCTTCCTTCTCCTTTTTTGCGAAAACATGAGCCAATTCTCTGGAGCTTTTGACCATACGTCTGCGGTTAAGTTTGCCGTGCCCCATTCATTCATCCCATTAGATCATCAGGGGCTGCAGGGACACAAAAACTTCGACGCCGGCCAAGTCCGGGCCATGTTCGGGCAACACAAATTGTTTGGGACGTCGTCATCCTTGGGGTCGGAGCGGGAGTCGCCGTCGTCGTCGACGCCGTGCTGCGTGAACCAATGCAAATTTTTCCCTGAGGTAACCTTCGTGCTTTGATTGATTGATGGGCAGGTGGCGTCGCGACTGCTTCCTGGCTTTGCCTTTTGGAGGAGCTGGAAAATTGAATTTAATTTGCAGACACGCATATCGGCCGGCCTTATGCAAATTCTACCTTTTTTATGCAATTGGTCAGCTCGGTCGGGCGGGAAGGTGCCAGCTGGAGGGAAGGCGGATGGCGCTGGGGATTGGGTTCTGGTTTTGATTGCTGGACATTAAGCACTTTTGACATTGTTTTAGATTTCCAGGGAAATCAAAGGCGAACCCAAGCGCCGAGTCGTTGGCGAAAAGCCCCATTCAAGGACCTCAAGAGGCGCTCGCCCACTCCGGCCATTGGCTCATCCACTACGCTTTCAATCAAACTGTCAAAGGCGTCGACCATGCGCCGGGCTGGACAATGAGATTTATTGTCAAAATTAATTAAAAATTGTAATGAGCTCGGGATGGAAAATCAGAGGCCCAATCTAAATACATTCGCATCGGCGCTGGTGTCAATTAATTTGTTTGGCATTTCGCAATTTTATTTAAAATTAAGCGGCGCGCATTGGCGTGAATTTCAATTAGAATTCTGACGGCCCGAGCACGGCGGCCATTTTACGCCAGTTTGATTGGCTTGTTTGCCTGCCAGCAACAACAGTGACAATGCCAATAACGATTTCGGATTGCTTGTTATCGCCGCTGCATTTGGCCGCTTTCAGTTCGATTTGGTCAGAATGCACGCAGGCTTAAATTGCAATGCACACTGCGGCCCCAGTCGAAAAACTGATGCGAAGGCAAATCGAAAAGTGTTGGCTTTAATTCGGCTAAAAATGTTTTCAGCCTGCCCGACACTCGATCACATGCAAATGCATTCGGCCGGCTGCCTGAGTTGCAGTTGCCTCGGCATGCACTCATTATGCCTCACTCGAATTGGAATAGAATTTTCATCTTTTCGCACAAGTGCAAAACCTTGTTAACTTAAACTCGGCCCGTGTCAGAGGGGAATTCGGCCGGGCACAGCCCAGCGCCTGGCGTTGAGCTACTCCTACTTGGCATGCGATGAAAGGCCAGTCGGGCACTTTGTGACTCGGCCTCTATTTACCCGAACTTTAAATCAAATGGCAGACGTGGAGGAGCAGGCTTCGAGAAGAAGCGAAAGAGGGTTTCGACAACATTACGTATACGTACAGTTGCCACACAGTGTAGAGATCGACGAACAATCTCCAGGCACTCTCTCTTCTTTGAACCTATTTTAAGCAGGAGCTTCCTCCACAGGGCTTCCTCTATTTAGGGTTGAAGCCAACCCTCCCTCTTACTCAGCAGAAGCCCAATTTCGGTGTTATATTTCCAAGCTGCATTTGACCTCGTATTTCACGAAGGAGCAGCTAAATTACTACCCCCCCGTCCGTCCGTCTCCGGCCACGCTGGCTCACATCGCCGCACTATCGGGCATTTATCTTTAATTAGCCTAAATAAGCCAACTCTCGACAGAGTTTGAATTTTGCAAATTATTTCAAATATTTGTCGATTAGCTGGCAGCAAGGGAAGCAGGATGCGGCCTGGCCCGGCCATTGTGGAAACTTTTTCAATTAATTTGGAGCACAATTGCGGTGGTAAATTCGTTTACCTTAATGTCCTTCCCCGTCCAGTCGAAATCGACGAGCTGCAATTGTGGAGGCGATTTGACAAATTGTTCAAGTGAAAGCTCTTTTGCTTCGGTCAGCCCGCAGCCCGCCACCCGCAACCCGCAGCCCAATCGCCGGAAGGTCAGGGCGCAACCCTAAGGCATTCGCTTCATTTGTAATTTCGCACGGCCTTTGAGCGCGGCGGGAGAGGGAGAGGGGGCGGCGAGGCGCGAACGCTGGCCCATTGCCTGCAGGTGATAAATTGCGAAAATAGCATGAAATAATGGAAAAACATTCGCTGGTCAGCTCCTTGAGACCAGCAGCACGTGTCGGCTCTAGGATTTTCCAGGCCAGGGGCAGAGCCCACGCCCAAACCCAATTCAAAGGCGTCTCGAATTTTGTTTACTCCGGCTCTATTTACACGGCTGCGAATGCGAATGCGAGGACACATATTTAATTTAATAAGCATCTGCATTACGGCCTCTCCATCTATAACTCTCAGTCTCCGCTCCGGTGGCAGCCAGGCGGCGCACATGCGGCCATATGCACGCATTGCTGCCTTGTAAGCAATTACGGACACTCGCATATTCCTAATTAAGTAAATTAATGCGCTGAATTTACACACGCGCCGACAACAAAGTGAAACAGCCGCTGCGACACTAATTGCAAACAAAATGTGCCTGTGTGTGAATGCCTGTCTGTCTGTGTGTGTGTGTGTAACAAGAGTCCTTAGACAAACACATAAAGCCTGCGAGGTCTATTCAGCAGCGGGCTGTCTACAGTAAAAATTGACTAATTGAGAACTGCTTGTTCAATATATTGTTTCCATATTTGTCAGGTAATTCGATATGCTGGTCAGACTGAGCCGGAGTATCTGTCGGATCATGCCTATGGACACATGGAATGTCTCTAGATATATAATAATTTTTGGGAATATTGAATATAATTAAATAATTATTATATCAAATTTATTTGTTAGTTGATGAATTCCTTATTGAATTTTATATTCATTAAATTAATTACATTTTTATGGAGATAATTAAAGAATATTTGCCGAACGTATATCAGAACATTTCCTCTTGGACCCGTCCGTCCTCAGGCTTGGGCCGGGCGGGCGGGCCCCTTAAGCAATTTCCACTGTATATCACGCCTTTATGGACACATCGAGGGGCGGGCTATGGCTTTTTTATTGCCAAGCTCCGGCCACAAATAAATTGTATTTCACTTGATGCACGGGCTTTTTATTCAGCTCGGCAAATGATGTTGACAGCGTGCATCAGGAGAAAAACTGGTAGGTCGACTTTTCGGCCAGCGCGGAGGCGTAATTAACACGCAAATATATCTGCCAAAGTGGGAGAGGGAGAGACAGACAGAGAGACAGAGAGAGAGAGAGAGAGGGAGTGCGCGAGTCAGACATAAATATTTGTTTTATAACATGTAATTAAAATACATTTTTGTGAAGTGTATTAATTAGGAGTTAAATGGGTTAAACA
>JABVZY010000350.1:4821274-4831808 GCA_020883555.1 Drosophila nannoptera | reverse complement strand
GCACCGCCGCTCGCTCCTTTCCAGGCGACCACGCCTCTGACGGTGCCCGAGGGCTCGGTACCCCTGGCGCCGTTGACGCCTGGCGGACAACCCGATGTGATGCGCATGCCTGGCTTGACTGCGGCGCGTCTGTCCGCCGAATCCGGCGTCAAGGATGCGCGTAACGGACAAAAAGCAGTCTCCCAGCTGAGTGTGCTGTCAGCCCTTGTAACGGTGCTCGTGGCCTACTGTCTGCATTAGGCTCCCCGAGCAGTCGAAGCGATTAATCTACCTTATAAGCGATTTTCTGGATATTCAATTATGCATGTTTTAACTCATAGATTTTTTATTAGACTACAACCAAATAAATCTTAAGTCATAGACAACTATTAAGTGCGTTTTAGTGCGCATCTTATCGTTGTTTATTAATTGATTGTACACATTGAATACGGATGGCGCTTCTCTTATACAAACTTCTCTTATGAGAGAAGCCCAACCGTGTTCCATGTGTATAATTAGAAAATATTGCTCGTTTGAATTCATAGATTGTGAATTCCTTCGTTAAGTCTAATAAGACCGACATCTGTTGGTAATGTATCGCATCCTTGAAAAAAATGTATCGGTCCTTGAAAAAAATGGTATAACTTAACCGTTAACTCCATTCGGTGAAATCGTAAAGCGCCATCTATGGTAGATGTACAGGTGTATTTCAAATAGTAAGCGGATACGCAAACCTACAGCAAATTCCAACGTTCAAAAATCGAGTGACCGTTTTTTTTCTTTTTACAACACAAAGAAAAATTGAGTTGAAATGTCCAATAAATTTATTAAAAAAATATAAAAGAATTTAAATAATTTAAATTTAAATAATTTAATTTAATTCAAATTTAAATTCAAACGATCATCAAACGAAATGTGCAAGTGTAATTTAAAACACTCCTTGCCCATATCAACTACAGGCAGTTATTCTGTCTCTCTCTCTCTCTCTCTATCTCTCTGGATTGTAGTTTTCTTCGCGCTCCATATATATTAATGATATTTAAATAGTGTTTACGGAAAACTTCTCTGTGAGCTTTGGTGCATGTTGTAAGTAAACAATATGAAGCAAAATATCCAACCAATAATACGCCTTAAGCATCGGCTCCGGCTTACACGGAGAGCCAGCATGGGGCCCAAGGAAACTTTTCGAATTAACGCCCGGAAGTTCAATCAGAAATTTTCTTATTTACGTAAACACAGAAGAGAAGTATTTGTTGTACAAGATAAAAAAAAACTTAAATCAATTTATTTTTTTTTAGACTGGTTAAATCAGGTAAGCTTCTTGCTTCGTGGGCAATTAAAGAAAGGTATGAAAAGTGTAGAATCTTCCAGGGAAAACTCCTAAATACGAGAATATTTGAATACTGCGAAAGCTGCAAATTTGCTCTTTGCGGAAACGTCCCTATAAAAAGACTGTAGAGGATATAAATATATTTGTCTTCAAGTCATAGTAAAGATGTAATTATCAAACTGTAAAGCCCCCATAAATAAAAGGAAGATAAATCAATTTGCATGCCCATCATGAGCTTCTCCTTCTACGAACCTCAATCAAGCTCTCGTTCTCCACATTCTCTGTGTTTGTTCTCCTTCGCTGGTTAGTTTTTCCATGATCTCTATACTTGGGAAACTTGAAATGGAAACTGTCTACTTAGCGGTAGTTCGATTTTCCTTTTGTTAACCAACCCACACGGCTTAGACTTAAAACTTTGACAGCATCAACATCTGGGCAAAAAAGAAGTACGGACGAAAATGTCAAGAATTTATTCACTCAGAAAACGTCAATAAAGCACAGTTACTCCTAATGGAAAATCCGAGCAGAAGTTTTAGTCCAAGTTT
Source organism: Drosophila nannoptera (assembly GCA_020883555.1). Lineage (NCBI taxonomy): Eukaryota > Metazoa > Arthropoda > Insecta > Diptera > Drosophilidae > Drosophila > Drosophila nannoptera. The sequence continues at coordinate 4,829,954 of JABVZY010000350.1, read as the reverse complement.
TTGTTACTCTCTATGCACTTTCTATGCACTCGCTGACGTTCAATTCGGCCCGAGCCAAACTTTTCGGCTGCGGAGAGATTTGTGTGTGTCGGCACTAGCCGAAACTTACGTGGAACGCAAACTGCACGCAGCTGCTTCTCTTGCTCGGGGAAGGGGAAGGGGAAGGGGGCGGGGGGATATTGGCATTACTGCTGAGCTGGGCACATAAAGTTAATACACAGCTAACAATGCTTCAATTATTATTCCAATTCCAGGAAAAACTATGAACCATTCATATATACATTCCCTCTCCATGGCGACTCCCCTGATCCATTTATTACGTATTCGATTCATCAGTCTGCCTATAAATCCACGCATTGCCGAGGCCGAGTGTATTGCATCTAGTCCCGCAGGTACTGCGATTGCCATGCATAATATTTCGGGCCATCATTCAAAGGCCATAGCTCTGCGTGTACGTAATTGGCAACAATTTGCTCGGCTGCAAACATAAAATCGGCGCTATCCATAAAATATATATTGCTATATATATGCGCCTGAAATCGGCAATAAAGCTGCAGCCGATTGATTGGACTCTGTGGCCCAGGAGAGAATTGGCTGAGCGGAGGGAAGTTCTCGTGCCGACCGAACTCCGAGTTTGCACAAAATCTTTGAAATTAGCTGAGAATCATTTTCAACTATTCCATTTAGTTATTAACTAACTGCTGCCCCAACATATTTATAGGGGGCTCGCAGCGATAACTGCTTATTATATCATGAGCCGGCAGCAACAATGAGTCGGGCTTGGGCCAAACGTGCTACAAACTTTGCCGCACCAAGGAGTCGTCCTCCTACAAAGTAGCCCCATTTGCATCCTAATGAATGGTGTGAAACTGTTTGAACTGCGTGTGTGTGCGTGGGAGTGTGTGTGGGACATATGCTTGGACAGCAAGTTGGGAACTCTCAACAAATTTGAGTCGAAAAAGTCAAATGGTCCCCTGCTAAAAGGGCTTCGCAAATTAGTTGCATTAATTGCATCCCGAACTTTGGGTGGTTTCTGTCGTTAAATAGAAGTAAATAGACGAGATGCTCTGTTGCTTGGTTAGCAGACCCCAGGGTGAAGTCTGCTGACTGGCAGTCGATGAGTCAACACTTATGAAATACTAATTGAAAATATTTTGCCTATAAATTATAAAGTAGCTTTCATATATTTACGATTTATAGATATATTAATGAGAGTAATGGCTGAATATAGTATAAATTACAGGGTATATTTCCATTACAGGGTATATTTCCATTACTCCTTCTTTTTTCCTTAGCCTTATTGCTGTCAAGTGACCGCAACCACACTGAGTGTCCGCTTGTTAGTTCGCTTGCGTTGAGGTTTTACTTTTAGCAGACACTGTAAGAGAGCACATCTAATTTACGAATATACAACAGATATATATTTATGTAAAAGTGTATATAGAATCAATTAGCCTTCGCCCAATAAATTGAGCTTTGCAAGGGCAACGGGCTGAGAATAACATAGGCCAAGGACAATTAAAGTGCCCTGAGAGGCACTTTCCCATCATGCTGGCTGCCTCCTCGCTCCACTTTGGCCTTCAAGTTGCACTTCCAGATGCATTCAGTCGTGCACGCAGCACTTGCATTTGAATTCTGCTGGAAATGCATTCATGCGTGGCCCAAGACAACTTTTAACAAAGTCAAGGCAAACGAAACGATCCCCAACCAAAGTGGTCTGAGAAAGCACTTTGAGCTGGGCCGACAGCTGAGGGAGTTGGTTATTGTTAAACGCAGAGCTTCTGCATTGAATCAAATGGTCATCGATGACCGAATAAAGCTATTGCGTAAGCATTTATTTCTAGCAATAAGTATAATTAATCTCTGAAAACGACGCAAAATGAATGATTAACCACAGCAATGGTCTAATAGTATTTCGAAACGCTTCGAATTTCCACCCTTTCAGTAGCTAACAATACATTTTTCTGTTTTTGCTAAGCGGGTCTCAGCGTCCTCGGTAGTATAGTGGTTAGTATCCCCGCCTGTCACGCGGGAGACCGGGGTTCAATTCCCCGCCGGGGAGGACAATGGAAAATTTTTTTTTTTCATCAAAAATTTTTTTTAAATGTATTTATTTTAAATACTTCAACATTAATTTATTAATAATATTTACATTATCTATTTAACAACTATACAATTGATTTGATTATCATCACATTCCACGTTAGATATAACAAGAGTATTTGGCAAATCAACTTCAACGTCCTCGATAGTATAGTGGTTAGTATCCCCGCCTGTCACGCGGGAGACCGGGGTTCAATTCCCCGTCGGGGAGAGACAGAGACAATGTCGATAAATATTTTTTATTTTTTTTTCCTTAAGCTGATTTTCTTTTATTACAAAAAAAAAAAAAAAACAAAAACCGTTGACGCATCTCTTGCCTTGATGGGGAATTTTTACTCCGGTCTAACCACTATGCTACTGACAACGGAGAACGTGGACGAGATCGTCACACATTTGTTATGCCTTAACTTCTACCGTTTACTTTACATACAAGCATACATAGTATAAATTTAATCTTCTCAAGTTATTCCTATACTGGTACAGAAGATATGCAATATCCACATATCAGTACTTTTTAGTAATTTCGCAAGTGCTCTTATTGAAATGTATATTTTGGCAGAGTTCCATCAACATCCTCGATAGTATAGTGGTTAGTATCCCCGCCTGTCACGCGGGAGACCGGGGTTCAATTCCCCGTCGGGGAGGACTGAGTTGATTTTTTTCGCCGATTATTTTTTGTTCTAATATATTTTAAAGGCAAAAATACTTGCTATAAGCCTATCTTTCAGGAAGTATAACGAGGTAGGCAGTTTTAGGAAAGCATTCTTTGGGCACAGTTTGGATATTAAATTAAAATTCGTAGTCAAAGCTGCTAAGTTTGTAAAATTTGTAAGTTACCCACCACCAACTCCACTAGACGCACATATGAGTTAACTATTTTCATGGCAGCAAACTCTCGGCAAGTAACTATCTTGCTGCATGCGTGGCAGGCTATCAAAGGCGAGAGCGTAAATAGTGGGCGATGCGTTGCATGGGAATCAAAAAGTTAGCCAACTAAGTTAGTGCTCATACTAATTAGTTGACATAAGTTAATCAAACTAGATGAGCCAACAGATGGGCTCTGTACCACACGAAATCAAAGCTAATAAACTTGAAATCTACGTGCGAATACGGCAAGGGGTAATTGGATAGAACTAATAATCAAACACAAAATCCTAAATATCTGATATGGAATATCAATTTGGGAGATCAATATAATCCGTGTGTGCTAATAGATTGTTTGGCGTCTGGCCTGATTCGCCTTTTGGCCATCAATTAGTTGGTTAAAACTTTGCTGCTGCTGGCAACCCTTTCAATGCGGTTTCATTAGTGGCTAACGAAATGGATCGACGAATGTGTTGCAATCCTTCCAGTCTCTTTATCCTTTATTTTTAATTCAATCTGCGTTTGTGGCGGTTTTCTCTTTTCGCAGCATTGGAAAAACTTGGGTGCCAATTTTTCCTCCAGAAAAACTTTTCCGTTGCGTTCTTCTCTTTGTTGCGTATAAATTGCTGTCAATTAGTTTAATTGTTTTTCTTCGTTTTTTTCGTCTTGTTTTGTCTTTGCCACTCTTCCTCTTCGTGTTGCCATTTTTCTGCACTTTTTGCCTGATATCCTTTGATGACCATTATTGATAAGTTCCGCAATTGTTTAGCAACTGTTGTTAATTGCAATCAAACACAAGTTCCTAAGTAATAAATGCGACTAATGAAAGCCCACAACTCATGACTTTCCAATCAAACTAAAATTCGTCAAATATTTATTAACAAATACGCAATTCAAAGAACCAATTCGCTTTATTGGCGAATAGCAAATCAACATTGAGAATTTCTGCAAATGAGAATTCATGGCACAAAGTCATGTGAAAAGGTTGCTCGGAAGCATTCTAGCAGCAATTATCTATATTAAAATTGATGATGTGCTCGCCGCGCAGATGTCTTCCGAAAGCCAAGTAATATATCTTTGTCAACTGGCGCATGGAAGCAAAAAGAAATCTTATAAGAATGCAGCAACCACATGGTTGTCAGCTAGAATAGAAAAACATACAAATACATACATATATATTATATATATATTAGTTTCCCAGAAGGCCCAGCTTAAGAGTGTGTTCGCTTTAAAACGGATAAAAAACCACAGCAACTGGACATAAGCTGCAGTTGCCAACGCCTGACTGGCTTACACTTCAAATAAAATTCTAATTAAATAAAAACGTAAATTCTAAAAATAAATGATGGAAAGATTTGTGGGAATATAAACATATATATTTATATTTTTGTCCTGCTCAAAGAAATGGTCGGGCTTTTTGTTCCTGGCCCTAGTACAAGCAACTTTTTCCATTCACTAGTCTAATGCTAATTAGAAAAGTTCTGATAAGCAGTTCTTAGCTCAAGTCCAGTCTCAGCGGAAGTTGATTGATGAAGAATATTAACAAGTTCATTAAAAATGCAGCGTGCACAGCTGCCACCCTCCATAATTTTACAATGGAGGTGGGAAACTTTAATTGAGCCGCTCACTACTTAGTGGCACTATCTCTGGCCGTGCTTATTTGCAGATATGGCTCTTGTGAGTCTTCTGCATGCGCATTTCCCCAAATTCTGAATATTGCATGTCGGATGCCGCCACAATCGTAGTGTCTTCTTCTTGAGCAAACTATCCACTTAACATTCTCCCTGGCTGCAATTCCGGTTCTCTGATTACGATGTGACCATGAGTGTGCGTGTGTGAGCCCCACACACACACAACGCAACACAAAAGTTTATTCTGCCCTGCAGACATTTTCTTGCTACAACTGCCCTCGCCCATATTAACATAATAAACCCCTACAAGGGCCTTCAGCCAGAGCGCAATAAAAGTAAATACAATGAAACTAAACACTGTCCACGTCGGTCCACGATAACTGTATAACTGCGCGAAATTCCACAGCTTGTGTGTTCATAAAAGGGGCATAAACGTTTTTATGGCCGTTGGTCCCCGTTTATTCGGCTCCCTGCCATACTCACACACGCACATAATATTATAAAAAAAAAATGTTTATCTGAATTAGAGCGCTGGGAACAGTGCTGAAATTATTGTGCATTAGACAAGCTTAAAAGTATGACCCAAAAATGCACATTAGCTTACTACTTTAATCACGCACAAATAATTTAAGGACCCCATGAAATTAGCATGGACGTTAGCATTGCCTGTGAAAAGTTATTACCAAATAGATTAGGAAATAACCCAAAGAAAAACTCCCTTAACCGTTGCTTACCCTCAGCTTGATATCATTAATTAAATTATTTAAAAAAATATGTAGTTAACGAAATTAGACAAGAATATTCTGATTATTCCTTTTCAAATAAAAATATTTCTTAATTTTTTATATTTGTTTTCCTTTTATTCTAGGTATATTATTATTTAACTTTAGTATATTCTAGTATAAAATGCTGCAATAATAGAGATATTTGGGCAATTCATTGATCTAACCGCCGTCAATCTCTAATTATCCCTTTCCTTTTCGGCTCGCTTGGGGCGAACAACATGTTTTCTCGATTAAATGTTGCACCTTTGATTTACCCGTGTTCCACTGCAAGCTCTGCACAAACGGTCAATAAATTATGTCAAAGGTCTTGATTGTGCTGTGCTGCAAGAGCAAGCGATTCGTCTTCGGCTCTGCGCACGTCCAACATGTCGTATGTGTAACAAGTGCAGCAAGTGTTGCACATAAATTCGCTGCCCGGCTGCCCGGCTGCCCGACTGCCCAACCACAAACTAAATAAACGCTCGGAGTTTTCTGCGTTCCCGCTCTGAAAGTGTTGACCAACAAATTTAAGGCGATTTGTTGGCTGAACATAAACATTTAACTCCAGCCTGTACGCTGAATGGAACAATTCATTTGAACAAAATGGCTGAGAGATGGTCAACTCAGATGGAACAAGTCTGTCGGTCGAGCACATTGTGCATGGAGAGTTGCTTTGACAATTTTTTGTTGTTGCTGCGCTGCTTACCCCTAGGGGAAATCGCGATAATTTGGCCAGAATAATTTTTCATTTATTTTTAATATTTTCTCATATCATTCATAATTATTCAAGACGGCCGCCATTAAAAGGCGCTTTAAGTATTCTTTTAATGGGATTTTCGATATGGCCCGTAATGTCTAAATTAAGTTCGTGCAATCCTTTCGGGTATCCTTTTGGCTTTCAACGCAAATCATCTTTCCGCATTCGTTCACGGGCCTCACAGAGCCCTAAATCTTTAAAACCTATTACATGGAATGCATTAGGCTGCATAAATATCTGCTGACTGTAACATAATTCAAAGCCAGGCAAAAGGCATTACTGCCACACACACACACACACACTCTCACACACGCTCACCCATAGGCAGCGAGTGAAGTCCTTGGAATTGTGGCTGATTGTGCGCGACTATCTTTATGCTGGCTGCGCCGGCAAGAATCTTCGACACTTGGTGCTTTGTGGGCTATATGGCGTTCAGTTCTGGCCCGTAAATTCACACGCTCATACACACACACACACGCACACAACTGTGTCTTCTTGGCACAGCTCAAAGTTTCGCTGCAAGTGATGTGTGGAGGAATGTAAATTCGAATTCTTTATTTGCTCGATAGTCAAAAGAATTCCGAAAATGTTTTATGTTGCCTTCCAGCTGAAAAAAGAGCGAATATTTTCTTATCATATTTGCATTTTATTACACATAGGTAGTATAAACTTAACAGTAATCGACACCTACAACAATTCGTCATAGTCCAAACGTAATATCATACACATTTCTATCATATATATATACATTGAGCCTCGTGCTGAGTATGGAAATGGGAAGGATTGGGAATGGGATCAACAGCTGAGCAGATGATGACGCCGCTCACTTTGGCCGCTTTGGAGGATGCTTGCACATGGTTGCTGGTCAAAACGTTACCGGAGGCCTCCGCGGGGAGGAAGTGAGTCGAGTTGAGACGCCTGAGCAATAAGGATCGCGCTGGATACACCCTGTAGAAGCAGGCAGCGGCTGTGCCCGGTGAGGTACGCCTCCATGGCCTCCATGCGATGTTATTGTGTTGCCTTTTTTCTCACTCTCTCTCTATGTCTCCCTCTAGCTCAAATCATACATTAGCTTCTCGGCGTTGTTCGGCTCCTCGCAGTCGAACGAAGCCATCATCAGATCTGCAAAGAAAGGGAAGAGAAAGCTTAAGATAAGGGAAATTTATATTGAGAAATTGAAATTAAAGCGAAAGTTTTCCTAAAGATCTGGAAACACTCAATAGGTCACTCGATAGATCTTAAATAGTATCTCTCAGCTCTTCTAATCGCCTCTAATGCAATATATTTAGCCTTTGCTAAGCGGCCGCTTGACCCTATGTCTTGTTGACTTGCGGTCAAGTGCGGATGGCCGAGGCACAAGGATGCCCGGCTTGTAGCATTTTAATAGGAAAACAAAAGAATGGGAAAACATGGCTTAATAAAGTTACAACAAACTGGCGGCTGGCCAAAAAATATATATATAAGAGGGAAAAAAGAACGTATGAAAGATGTGCGACTCGAGAGCTTTGTTACTTGTGTGTGCGTATGTGCGAGTGTGTGTGTGCGAGTGTTATGCGGCAAAATGTGGCAGCCATGTCCAATTCACACCATGAGACCATTAAAATTCTAGAATGATGCAAAGCGCCTGCTTGTTGGTCAGAGCTGGTCAACAGATGTGTTCTTGACTTGCCACAGAATGCCATCGAGCTGCCCCCGGCCCCCCTGCCCCGCGCCGGCACGGGTGGAGAGAGCCCGCATTTTTGGTACACCCGAGCACAAAAAAATACTCGAGCTCGGACACACGCACATGCTGCGAGCAGAACGGACGAGGCTAAAGAAAAAAGGGTCTGTCCTTGTTTGTGAAAGGATTAAAGCGTTGGTTATGCTATCTACTTTTTCCTTGTTCACTTTTAATAGAGTCGTGTGGGTAAATATTTGTGCACCTCCTGCGTGCGTTGAGGATTTGTGAAGCGTTTTGTATTGTTGGCGCTCTCGCTCGGCACACCCCCCAGGCCATGCCGTATCCTGTGTCCACTTGGCGAATATTTCGAGTGCCGGGCCTAACAAGCCGGGCCAGCCTCCATGGCCATGGTCATATGGCCACAACAGCAATTCGAACAAAAAGTAACAGAATTTCCTTTCTCTTTTTTTGAGGGTCCCCACTTTGGCAGTGGCCCTCTTAGCATGCAGTTCAGACCACAGGCCTGATTGCAGTGCCAGCTGTCAATAAATTTCGGACCATTTTTGATTAAGAATTGTCTAGAATTTGATACTGATTGGCCGGGAGATGATTTGAATTGAGCTCGTCACTGTTCGAGTGCCAATTGAAGACGACGTTCATTAGGTAGAGGGAGAGAGGGGGAGAGCGAGAGGGGCTTGGCTCATAAGCCACCTCATTCTTCCACTTCGATTATGCGTCGACTGGCCTTTAATCTGCTAATTGGCTAGTCAGGGACAGCAATGAATAACAGATTAAAGAGCCGCTCAAATACATAAATGTTTATATAGATGTGCGTGTGTTTATTTGCCTCTTATGCCACGCCTGCAGGCCTCTTTCTAATGAGCACAATTTGCACAGCACA
>JABVZY010000350.1:4796525-4809967 GCA_020883555.1 Drosophila nannoptera | reverse complement strand
CATCAATAAGGGCGTGCCCATGGGGGGTGGACAGCCTTTCGATTCAATGTTTGGCCATCAACTTGGCTCGCTGGGAATCATTGAATCTCGGCCGGAAACGGGCTGTTATAAATACCTATAGCTTGTTGAAAATTAGTCTTATCGGATGTCCGATTTGTCAGGGACTTTCCCACCAATAGCTAAATAGGAATCTATTTTCAGCCGCCCCGGCTTGTAGTGCAGAAATATCAATGAATATTAACGAGAAAATGTTGCCACGCTCAAAGCCATAAAAACTCTCCTGCGCGCAAAAGTCATACGCCATGTGACACAAATATATATTCATGTGGAATTCGCTGTGCCCCAGCTCAGGCAGTCGGAGTTTATTCAGAGCAGAAGTGAACACGTACAGCTGGCAGTACATATTTATTTATATTATGTATATGCTCCTTGCTCTCCCCGCTTGCACCTGTCCACATGCCCCACCGTATTCAAATGGATTGCTGGCGAGTGAAAGCAAATACAGCCGTTCGATCGCCACTTGAGCAGTGATACGTCGTGACGGCTAAAGTAGAGCCTGGCTATAGTGTCTAATCAGCGATAAATCAGCCGACAGCTTGGAGTCAACTCGGATGCGAAGAGCAGCTATTTGTCTGTTTATCGTGGCCTCTGACAGGCTAGTTGAAAAAAGTCCTGGCATAAATGAGAAGGGTGTGGATGGGCATTGGATATCATGGAAAAAACAGTTGTTGCGCTCGTCTCAGATACTATCACTGTGTGCACAGCTATTTACACATTTACATATTGCGTTGCCTACATCTCGGGGCTGGACATTCTGATGCTCAGGCCGGCGCATAACTCATGATATGATATGTGCCATAAGCGTGTGTACGTTCCGCTGGGCACGCTGCCAAACTTGCCCCTTTTTCAGTGCGCGTGGGTGTGTGTGTGCGTGTGTGTGCGCTCACAAAAAGAGATTGGCAATAAAATAAATCTTGTGACAGAAACTTATTAAAATTCCAATCATGCTTACGGGCGAGCGACGCGCTCAACATGTCGAGCCCTGAAAAATATATTCAAGTCGATCTATATATGGATACACAAGCACTTCGACTGGTAGCGCCTGTCGCCGGGCATGTTTTCAATTTGAATATTGACAACACGCTTGTCCGGCATTAAGGCGGCTAATCCCGAACGGAACTCATTTCAATATTTTCTCGATTGACCGCACACAGAATAAGGGCCATGAAATTTGCCTGACGCCTACGTATTGTCTGCGCTCAAGGACTCGCCAGGAACTCAATCAAATTCAAGTGAATATATGTAAATGTGCACATATGGACACACAGCCAACCGCAGCCCTTGACCAACCTCAATGGGAATGGCTAATGGCAGGGGGCGTGGCCAGACAGCTCTTGTAATAATCCCTTACGCAATTGTCGCAGGACGTTCTGAATATTAGATAAGATCAGCGAAGATAGATTGGCTGATTCATTTGATATATTCCCCATTAGATAAGCCAATTTGCTCATTTGCAATCCCTTTATGCGTTAATCTGCGAGCTCGCATTCTAATTGGATTTTTTATGCTCTGCATATAACCAAAGCAATTTTTCCAACGCAATCAATTTTAATTTCAGTTTTTGCTATTCCCTAACTAACATACAGAAACTTTTCAATGTAATCAATTTGATTTAATTTTTTCGCAGCTGCATAGTTTCGAATTACACAAGAATATTAATGAAATTAATTTGCTCAATCAACGATTTTTTTAATTTACATGGAATCCATTATAGCTATATGGACTTTTAGCTAAATGAATTCTGGTTAATTTTGTTTCAGCTATTTTCTGACGCATTTTCACTTGGGAATTCACTTTAACATATATTTTCAAATATTTTCAAAGTCCTCCCAAACTTCGCGGAGCAACCGTTATGGCCGCCAAGGACGACAGCAGCTGCTGTAAATTTGTCGAATCTATTAGCATAAAAAGCGAAGCTTAAGATAAAATCAAACTTCAGCTGACGACGATGTCAACAAGCGGGAACAAGCAAGCTGCACGCAAATGATAATAACAACAAATGGCGTGCTTTTTCTCAGAAGTGACAACAACTTTGGCCAACAGCAAGAGATAAAAGTATTTGTTTGTTCTTCTTGCTTGCAGCATGCAAGTGCCCACACATTTATTTCTCTTATTTCAATTTGTTCTATTAGAATTTGTTTGTGCCGTTCTGGGAAACTCGTGTGGGCAACGATCTGTGGCTTTTCTCTTAGATTTTGCTTTGTATTCGGGCCTACTTCGAGCCATCAACAATTCTAATTCCAGTGCGAAATATGTTTACAGAGTTGGTAACACATTCCTTTTATGCTCCCAGTTGGTTAGGGTTTCCCGGCTCCTATGTCCGCCTGGTGGGCTGTACTGCATTTCTGGGCCGCAACGCAAGGGCCGTAAAATTCTTAGATATGGTCAGCTTCTGTTGTTGCATTTCGCAATTAGATAAATGATTTTGTCACCCCTGTTCGCGTCTCAAGTTTTAATTTGTGTTCTTCTTATGAGATTGTCCGTTTGGGCCAGTCCTTGACAATCATCATTTGCATTAGATTTAATTAGCATTCTTTATGTTGTTTTCGTTTTGTCTTGGCCACTCGAGGGCGAAAACGAGAGCTAATAAAAGTTGAAAAGTTTCAGAACTTTCGTCGGCATTGTCTCTCGTCCTGACGCCATTTAAACGGCCCTAATGATGCTGGCCCTTAAAGTGCGAGCGCAGTGCACCTTTTACAGTTTGTCCCTGACACATTTAAGTTTGGCCGACAATTTTTTTTCCCGAGACAAACACAAGGAAAAGTTGTCGTAACTTATAAAAAATAGCGCAAAGGAGAACGAAAACGTTTCTTTGACTTATGGCGGCCGTAAAAAGAGAAAGGCTGAGACATCGTGTTTAATCAGCGTGTAATTAAAGGTAAAAATGGAAATGTTCCACCGGGGAGGAAAGTAATGTGGCCCAATGGAAGCCTCAGAAATAATTATTCATTACCAGAGATAACATCTTTAACATTTTTATCTCATTTAATTGAAGAAAAAATAATATTTATGATATATTCATAAGCCAAAATATTTGTGAGTCCTTTCATGAGAGTTTTCTATTTTTTGTTTATCCTTAAGTCAACTTTATTTATTTGCTTGCGTTATTCTATTTTCTTCCACTTCGAGGAAGGAAAATTATGCGTAGGCATTTGCGAAAAAGAAGGATCATTTATTCTTAATTCGATGGAGGCAATCCAATGTTATCTGACGTTGGGCATCCTTTTTTCACTTAATCCTGTCACCATCTTTATAAATGTGCGAATAACATGCGCCATATGCGTCGTATGCGTAATTTTTTTCGAGTATGCGGCTTAATCGCATGTTGCTTACTTACAGGCGCACTCGGCTGGAAAGAGCATTTTATTTTTGAATTTATTTTTATTGCGTCAATCGACTCTTGATTGCAGCGGCCAGCTGCTGTGTTGAATATCCATATATTTCACTGCTTTAAGATACTTTAAATATTTGATATTTTACATGAAACCCTTTTTGTTTTCGATTATTTTATTCAGCAACTTTAGAAACGGATATTATTATGGTTTTAGGTCACATATATATGTATATATTTTAGTTTCACTGTAATTTATTTATTTATCAATAGATACGTATTTACATATTTGTCAAGGCTCTTTAAATTCATATTAAATTGTATCACACCACAAGCTGATGATTGGACCTCGAGCGTCCGCCGCACGAACCGAACACTCTGACTACCGACAATGAACTAAACTGTCAAGTTCCGCTGTAGTTCTTCAAGAAGATAAGATGCTTCTGCCCAACGTAGCTGTTGCATGCAACAATAACGGGAAATTCGCAGCAAGCCGCGCAGCAAACAAGTTGCGAGCGAACATCGCGTATACAACATGTTGACCGGCAGTTTAATTCGAATTTTCGTCCCGAAATGATAAGGTCCACGTGTAGACTTTCGCTCCAATGCTGAGTCGTGAAATTAGAACCTTGTCACCGCGGCTAAGCTTTTAAGCCTGTCGCGTAACCGATATCTCTGTTTACGCAATGGACGCGTCGATTGTCTGGCACTTCATATTGTCCTTCGAGTCACTTGCCTGGCACGTGTTGCCGCTCAGCCGAGCGGCCTGCAAAGGAAACGTCTTTCTTTTATATTTTTGGTGCCAGAATAATCATATTCGCAAATTCATAAAAAAATAATGTCAGGTTATACCCAAAAATAGATTGAGTTCAACCGATTGTAAATGGCTCTAAGTTGGAATAATATTCTAAGAACTAAGCCTAAGCCTAATTGGTTTAGCAAAGGAGCGAATTTAGGATCAATTTTTTCGGACCATGCAAATTTGAATGTTTTTATACTAGCTGCTAATCGTGCCCCTGTCGGATTACTCAATTGCTGTCTGCTCGGGTTTTTTTTATGGCCAAGCTTAACACTTGAGTGCAGTCATTTGAAGGAGAAGTATATATGCTTAATCCCTGGTCTGCTGGCGCTTAGATAGTTGATGTACGATGAATATATGCAAATACCTTCGATGTACACATGTACGCAGGGAGAGTTTCGTGGCAGAGTCTCTAATCCCAATTCAATTGCTTAAGCCGGCGTGACAGACAGCCATGCCGAAGGGCAGCCGACGGACGATGTTCTTCAGCTCCGTCCGAGCAGCTTAACGCATCGCAGCATTGGCTAGAGTTTGCCATCGAATTACGCAGATAACTGCATATACATGCATCAGGAGTGGCATAGTTGGTCGAGTGTATGCAGTGACAGCACTCTCATATGTCAACATATCACGTTGCAATTGAGTTTCGGGCGCTAAGTAAGTTGTTCCTCTGGCCTTAGCCGGACGAGCATGCCAAATCGAGCTCAGCCAGCAGCTGGCTAAGATGCTTACATAGAATCTCAATGTTGACCCTTTCATTTTGGCCACAGCTGCTTTGCGCCCAAGTTTTCTGGGTGCACTCGCTTGTGTGCTTTAAATGGAAAGCATTGCGTATACGAAAATGTATTTACCGACTCCGATGTGTATAAATATGTATGTCATATCCATTAATTAAGTAGCCCGCGCGCGAAGTGCGGATTCGTCGGAGTCTGGTTTCTCTTCGCGCATACAATGGGGTTTAATTAGTCCGGATGGGGGACGTCGCACATTTACCGTTATTAATTCCATACCACTCGCATGAGTCGTGGCTAGCAGTCCCCGTAGCTGGCTTTAAAAAGCATATTTTCCATTTTGCCCGCGACTGACACATGTCGCATCTGCAGCTAATAATGAGTTGCCAACTGACTGACAGATATGTAAGCCAAGCCGGATATCTGCTTCGCCGCACCTGCTCTCTCGCGCTGGCCTGTGATTGCTCTAATACTCAATTGAAGAGCCTGTATGGGAGGGATTTTCTACAATTTTATTTCTGGCATATTTTCCTTTGAGAAGGAGTTGGGGCTTCCTCAAAATTCAAAATTGTTTTCAAAATCAATTAATTTATTCATGGACCTATTCTGAGAGCTTGCGAAATAGTGAAACTGTTTAAACTAGTCTTAAAAAAAATCTTGAGGCTGTCTTAAAAGTATGTTAAACGAATTGTTAGGCATCGCACTCCACAAGAGTCCGCAAATTCATTTTTTCGCTCTGCCAAATGAAGCCTTATGAGCGACTGTAACCGGAACTGGGCATCCCGAAGTCAGATGGACGCAATGAGCGGAGCAGCTGGCGAATGCTAATCAGAACTGGTCTGGCCTGCAAATGCATATCTAATGGGCTGGCGCTCAAGCGAAAAGTACATGAAAATTGTGAAGCAGCTGCTGCAGATGGGTTCGAGCGTAACATACACTCGTTTTTCAATTGTGCCAGTTCGGGCAACAGTTTTCTAAATTAATAACAATAATTTATACACAGCAGCAGCGGCAGCAGCAGCGGCGGCAGCAAGTACAGCAAATCATAATAAATTCAGCAAAACTTTCAACATGCACAACTAGAACTACAATTACAGCAACAATAAGTTGCATTTGGGTCCTAAGTCGACAATTCTTACCCGCCGCGCAGCGTTGCCTGATTTTATATGTAAATTTATATCCAGCCCCCAGTTTGGCATTGCTTGAGGGCTGTGGCTCAGTGCGGCTCAGTGTGGAAAAACTTGTTTATGAAACACGCTCGGGCGAAAAATGAGAGCTACGAGTTAGTTGTTGTTGCTCCTGTTGTTCTGCTTGCTGATGTTGTTGTTGCTGTGGCATTTTTTTTTTTTCTTTGCGCCCCACCAATGTTGCCACAATAACAACACGTAAATCTGGCACCAGCTGACAAGTGCTGAATTCTCTCTTGTTATGCCTCTCGGCAGCCCGTGGCGTAGCTCAAAAGTTGCGAAGCCCAGACCGGCTCAGCCCAGCTCCGCCCAGCTCTGCGAGGCCATCATGCCCCGGACCAAGCGCAATCTCATTCATTGAAATATTAATGCTAATGGCTAGAGGGAAACATTTGCTGATTGTGTTCTCCAGTTCGAGTTTCGTGTGGTATTCAGCCTTTCGCCCTGCTATCGTATGATGAGTTTTCCAATAAATTAATGAATTTTGCACTAGCTGTTGGAGTTGCAAGTTGTTGCAAGTTGCAAGCTGCAATCTGCGAGCAATATCCGGAGCACAACGAAGAAGATCAAGCTGTGCATACCAAAGTGCTTCACATAATTTCTAATGCGGCGAAAACTGTCGATGCCAAAGTTGGCCATGGCTGCGGCCCAAGGAACGGAGCATCACGGATCAATCATAATATTCACGAAATATTCATGAGAACTCGATGCTGAGCTTGATGAGATTGGGCTGCAGGATACCCAGCTCTATGCATTTCTCAGCTGCTACGAGAACTTATTTGGATTAAAATTTAAGAGGGGAATCACAAATTTATTTATGGGAATACCATTCTTGAAATTTCGAAAATGACTTTTGACTTGACAAAGGACTTGAAGGCATATTTTCAAAATAGATTTGAAGGTCAATACTAAGACCTAATTACCTATTCAGTAAGATGATTCTGAGTGGAGAGAAGTCTGTATATATTTATATATTCACTTAGAACACTATAAAGTTGAAGATGCTTTAACATATGGCTGAATAGTCTGGCATATAAATAATCCCGCATCTGCTCGGCGATAGTATTGAAATAATTATTTCTTATTTTTCTATAAAATTAAAAAAAATATATATATAGACTGCCTCTAGTAGTCGCAATTGCCTGTTTGTAAATAAATAAATAATCGTTCTACTCGAACATATTCATAACACAGCAGGTGTGAATAACTCTTCTTTACTTGAATGATTTACTTTTCAGGATATTAAAAATTTGGACTTGCTTTAACTTTTTCGTGATTTTCTGAACTCTCTTTGACTATCATATAGTTTGTTTTTTAATTATGTTATTTTTCTTCTCTTTCTTCTACTTATGCGACAATTTCTTTTTGGTGTCTTTCGCTTTGTTTATTTAATAAGGTTTCTTTTTTTAAGTCGACTAAGAAACAAGCGCAACTGACACGGGTCTCGTGTATGTGTTTTGTTAGCTTGCACTCAGCTGCGAGGAGAGCGCCATAAAATGGCTGACCAGCCCACATGGTCACGTGCCGTGGTGTACGTGCTATGAATTAAGAGTTATCAATGTTGCAGTCCAGCGGAATAGAGTTGAGTGCAGCCACATGGCGCTGCAAGTCCTCGGGCGAGTCAAGGAAGCAGGGAACACAAGTCCCTGGACGAAAGACAAAAGTCGTAAAGTTGCCCTCTCGACGTCACCTGGAGAAACTCTAAAAAATCTTGAAGTTCCGCTGCTAAATGGAAAGCAATTCAGTTTTATGGGCGAGCGCATCGAGTAATTGAATTTTGATGAATTCTCTTTTATGCCATAGTTGTTAAGAATTCAAAGGCCGCCTGCAGCCGATGTCATCGTGTTACACATTCGCATCACTTTATGGCTGCCCTCTAAATTTGTCCAAGACGGAACTGAAAAAAAAAACCGCAGAATCGCCGCCAGCTGTGGCCTCCGTGCGACATCAAAGTGCAAACTTTAGTTGTCGGACTGCCGAAAACCTTTAGCAGCTGCTGTCGTCCTTTGGTGCGGCTCAAGTCACGTGGCATTTGTCAGGGCCCCTAAGTGCACATCGGGAGGTGTGGAAGTTTTCGCCAAAGTTCAAGAATCTTGGCTTATTTTAATGAGCTTTTTGCGCAGAATTAAACGGCAGAGAAAAGTTTTTATAATTAGCCCGTGAATTAGTTGTACGAAAGGAAACTTAGCTGGCAGCTGCAGGCCATTCTCCTCGCTGGAATTATGCGATCCGCACTTTCTTTTCCGCTTGATTTATCGAATTAAAGTGCATTGAAGGAATGCGTTGTTTCCAGCGGAATATTGAAGCAAAGTTTGCTAAAAAGCTTTTTTCATTTGATCGTATTGTACAAAGTCGAAAGGGTTCTCGCCAGATTTTCAAATTTAATTACTTCATGTTGAAACTAAATTCCATTAGCTATAGTATTTACTAGGGAAAATGGAGTCACGTGAGGAACATTTTCCATTTGCAAGCGAAACTCAATGTATTGCCGAAATCATTCTATTCTTTTTTATTTAAGAATCTTCTGGTCCATTTAGCTGCAATCTCCTTTTTTCGACGATTATTTTTCCAGTGCCCCTTCATTAGCCGGGGTTTCACGAACAAATTAATGCCAATTTTGCTCTCTTTCCTGAGCACGTGCACGAGCGAAAAGCGCCAATAAATTTGCATGTAAGAGACAGCCGAGAGCGAAAAAAAAGGCATTTAAAAATTTAATTAATTCAATTGAAGTGCAACGAAGGGCTTCGCGAGCTGCAATGCGAGTTCCGCTTTCGACTCGGTTCTACAATTCGGCCCCCTTTTATTAAATTCTCCTTTGAGGTTAATTTGGAGCTCTGGCCTGTTATTGTCTCGACCTGCATTTAAATGCCAATTAAAGTTGCATTCAAACACAATGAGAGTCGGCTCACAAAATGAATATTTATGTGGAAATATCGGATAGGCGCAATTCTATTTAAGGTTCACTTTTTCAAATTGTTTCATTAAGCAAATAGTTTACATAGCGTAATGAATTTGCGTAATTTAAAAGAATTTTGCGCAGTAATAAATTAAATTAATTCGCAATAACGCTGGCACAGTAAATTATATTGACACTATTGCGAAAATGCAGGTTTGGTGGTTCGGCGATAATTGAGTCCATTAGTAACTGCTGACCCGCGTGGGAAAGCTCAATCAAGTTATGTAAACCCGATTTAATTGCTATGCTCGGCTCTCATAATTACCTTATAGTTTTCTGCAAGAAGTTAACAGTCAAAGCCCAGGGAGGTGCAACTGATTATTGCGATAATTGGGGCGTTCTCATGAAATTGCATTCGAGAAAACTGATATCTGCGATGGCTGGCATTTGTGGCTTGTAATTAGGTGGGTAATTAGCCGGTGTTCGAATTTGCATTCTGGCGATTAATTTTTTCCCGAATAGCATCCCCGGGCAACCTTTGTGTCCGACTCGATAACAATTAGGCGAGGCGCTTCAAGGGCATCGCCTACATTTATTGGCCGTGCTTTTAGGGATTCGTCGGTTTCGTCAAAGCGACGAATGCAAAAACTTTTCACTTCTAATTAAAAACGTCGGATGGTCTACCTCCGTGAATAAAGAAGTTGCTAGGTTGCTGTCCACCTTGCTAGCAAAAGGCGACTGCTTTTCCTGTGGGTGTGCTCATGGTTACGATACCCTAGATATCGGGGATTGGCCGGGTCGGATTTGCTGTCGGTTGGACACGCAAGCAAATTGATTTATAATCCGGGACAGTCAACTAGCCGAACTTTGCGTCTCTCTAAGCAGGACTGAGAGTAGAGACTAAATTTATTTGTATCTTGTATGAGTTCTTGTGCAGGGTATATTTGAATAAGTCTGGCATTTTAGTAAGCGATGTATATGCACTCACTTTATCTTCGACGCTCCAGTAAAGTCAATGCCAAAGAGCTGCATTCATAAAAGCGAGAGGAAACTGTGGGAAAAGCGTTTTTTATACTCTTCGCTCCGCACTCTCCCTCTCTCTCTCACACTCTTTCTCTCTGTTTTGCTCCATCTCTAAACTACGCTCGACGACAAAATGCCCATTCAGCGACTTGACACAGCCAGATAAATGGCCAGATGAACTCGAAAAAAAAAAAAGAAAAACGGCGAGCAGGCAGATTTTTCACAGTTTCCTTTTTATTTGTGTGCATGCACGCTGCATGCGGATATTATCGGGGGTGCAGCCTACGCCTCATTGAAGTGAAAGTATTGCAACATATAAGCCAGACGGAGGCAATAACCATGACACTTATGAGTTTTTCGCCGGGCAAATGTGAATCAAACGAGCTGGCTATAGAAATTAATTTGACGCCAGATATGGACTCTTCAAAGGAGCCCCATCAAATTCTAGATGCAATTCCGATTGATATTCCATGGCTTCGCTGGGTCTCGTGCTTCATTGATTTTCATAGCTCGGCCGCTGCCTGCTGGGCTGAGAGTTGCGACCGGGCTAGTTTGCTTGGGTAATAAGGGAAACCGGATAAGCTCATGTGCTCAGCCACCGAATCGCCTGAGTCAACACATCGTGTCGGACATATTATTGCATTTGCGTTCGGATCGGCATTATGCCGGCCAAACAAAGATAATTGCGGGAGTAGCTCTCGGCCAAGTGGTGTGTGAAAACAATTTCGTCTTCTCGATGTTCCCTGACAGTCAATGACCCCCGAAGCACCACTCAAGCATCAACATTGAAATGATAATGTAATTTTCTGGCAAATTAATGCGGGAATCGCGTTAGTAAATCGCTCTTGTATTAGATAATCGTGCGGGGGAACTAATTGCATTAGTATTACCCGGACACCAAGAGACGTTGGCATGATGACGATGACCAGCTGATAATTCTAACACTCTAAGGAAATCGCGGATAAATAAGTCTATAGTCATAGCATAAATTTGAATCATCAGGCATTAGAAAGAGTATATGCCACAAATTTAATAATTTCAACTACTGTCAAAAATCTAAAATTCCATTCGCTTCACATTTCAAATGATTTTGGGTTTATTTTACAATCGAATAGAAGAGTTGGCCTCATTTAGACCATAGCCATACATGTTGAATGAGCTTAGTCCAAGACATTCAAGTTCCGTCCCCTGTCTTAAATTGGGTTTAAATAATTTATTCGAAGCCCCTAATGATACATAGAAATGTGTCACAGCCGTTAGCTGGCTTCACACAATCAAGGCAGAGTAGTGGAGCACAATGCGGAATCGTCCACTTCAACAAGGAGCCCGAAAAGAGCCTGAGTTTGAGCCGGGCCGTCATTTGGGTGGGCTAATTTGGCATGAAACCAAAGTCATTAGGCATTGACTTTGGCTTTGGCTTCGGCTTCGGCTGTGGCGTTGCTATTGGCCTGGCCTTTGGCATTGGCATTCCAGGGATCAATTCGTGTGGGTTCAGTCGTATCAGCGACAAAGGCTTCTCTAATCTCGGCCGCCGCAACCCGAACGGACCCAACAATCACACATATGTTTGCGTTTAATCCACTTTTATTGCAGCTTTGGGCCGTGCGACCCTCAGTTAATATTCTGATTGTGTTGACATGCCCGCAACCACATTGTTTGCCGTGCGTTGTTGTGGAACAGCTTGTTAAATATTTAAAGGAGCCTCAGGTGGTCTCAACCTTGACCAAGTCGTAAGGCACGCTGATATCAAATTTATAAAAATTCAATTAAATTTGTACACACGCCAAATTGGGTCTCGGTCTAAGCGATGATTCTTCTGTTGCTTTTCAATGCCAGAACCATTTCTGTAAGCCCAAAAGTTTGCCCGAAGTTTTCGTAAAGTTTTAGGTCTTGCAGCATTCTTCAAAACTCTGCTCTCCCCTACCTAAAAAGGGCATCAAGTTTAATTAATTTAAAATGAAATATGCTCAGGCATTCTTTAAGAAAAGTAAGCCTGTGAAATTCGAGTAAAATTTTCGGAAAAAGTAAAATCTATTAGTTAGTTAGTTCCTTGATAGTGAACAGTCATAATTTTAACTATGTATTGTTTGGCGAAAAATACTATTTTTGTTCAGTAGTAAATACTGATCTAGCCGGCCTAGTTCAAAATTTCTAGTATAATTTGGTCTGGTATAATATTCATGCAGATAGAAACATCATCACTGCCACTTTAATTCCCGAGGTGACTAAACCAACTTCCGTACCAATGTCAAGGAGTCAGTTTCGAATTCGTCAAGAAGCAGGCGAGAATCAACGAAAATTGAAGAGCCTGAATAGGCATTTCGAAAGGGGCATTCTTCAATTGGAGGAATCCTTAGCTAGTATGGAGGCGCCCGACAAGCAACTGGCCACCCAATGGATAACTAAGCTGAAGTCGCGACCACCCAACCTGATTGAGGCAACTGCACGCAACACTATAGTGAACTACCTGTTGCAATTGGCCAATATGCAAATGTTCAAGCGGAAGCCGTTCAGTAGGCCGCCGCCCTCAAGCAGCTTCTACGACATAATGGGAATGATGGTTAGTGCTGCACTCTAGGTTAAAATTCTGATTAGAATTGATTTGTGATGCCCTTTTAATTTCTTTTAGCCATCGAATAGGTGCCTAAAACGGCACTTGAACCAGCTCTACACAGACTCAGCCGACGGCGGGACCTTTTTGAATGGGTTGCCAGTGCCGCGGGATGGTTCATTTTTTTTGATTCACCTACAATCGAATTGAAAGTGATTTCAATCGTTTTCTAATATATTATGCATCTGCCAAGCTACGTTTTTGAATCATTTATTTTATTCGAGCTCAGTTGATGGAAGCTTATTCTTTGGACTGTGCTTGGACAGGCCACCTTTTGGAGCACATTCTAGATTCATTCGCTGACGAATCGTATCCAGCCTCAAGAGACAAAACATTGCCCATGCTGATTATTTAAGCATAGCTTGCATTTCCGGAACGTCAGAGTTGACTTCGTAAATATTAACGAATACAAATAATGAATCAGAATTCAATTCGTTCTGCTTCCGGCTGCTGCAGTTAAACGTAATTATTATGTTTCAAACAGTTGCAGGTAATAAATTGATGCGCTTTGTTGTTGCAATTATTAAGTATTATATATCACAGTTGCTCGGTATTTGGCTTGGCTGGCGCAAAAACTATCCTGATACTAATTGCCACTTTTAATTAAATATCGAGCTGCCGTTGAGGAGTACGCAGCGAGTGCGATTTCGGCTTGAGTTATGGTCGTCTGGCGGGTCCTTCCAATTCGATTCTGGCAAAACATTTCCGTTTTTGAAATATTGTTTTCCATTTTTTCCATTTCTCCTTTTTGCGTTCTTTGCCAAGCTGTGCGTTGACCCAATACGAGCTTCAGAGGAAACTCCC
>JABVZY010000350.1:4768247-4796477 GCA_020883555.1 Drosophila nannoptera | reverse complement strand
TGGTTTATGCCACACCCGCTCGCAGGCGGAGCGGGGATAAGCAAAGTGTTTGCGGCGACGCTCTAAGCAATCGATACCGAACCGCATGTGCTGCAGAAGAAGCTGCTGCTCTTATTTTCCCTAAACAAATGATAATCAATAACTAAGAATCTTTAATGATTATAGATTGGATGCCTTGAAAAATATTTGTAACAATTCAACCATCCAATTTCAGGCAGAATCACCTTTAAATTTACTGAAATGCACTGCCAAGAAATAGACCTGACACACATGGTTTTTCGGATTTTTTCCAATCATGTGACTTTTCCGTTCAACCTCTGCCATTTCTTGGCTGCGAGCTCTTGACATATTTCCACAGTTGGCAAGGCGCTGACACAAACTTTGATGCCTGGCTTGCTCTTGTCTTTTCGCTTCAGTGCCTTTGGCCCTAATGAACTTTCTTCTCACGTGTCTTTTGTCTTCAAGTTTTCCTGTTCGCAAGTATTACGGACGGTTGCCTACACATACTTGGTGCTCTCTCTCTGTTCTTCCATCTTAAAGGAGAAATTTAGTATTTGATTTACTAAAATTAATTTGTTTATCATCTTAACAAGTAATAACGATGAAATATACGATAAGTATTTAATTTTAATAATATGCGTAAAATGTTAGCCTTAAGTTAGATTTTGTCTCTTTTTTCTAACATTTTTAAATTAATGAGAAATGTATTATCTCAAGGGTATATTAAGTAATCTGATTGCGTAATATACTCTAAGTTTACGGCAGGTGAAAATATGACGCCTGAATTTAGTAAAAAAGTCCATTTCTTTTTGTCCTTTGTGACGGTTGAATTATTCACAAGTTGATATTCATTTTCCGCCTTCTTTTCAACGATTTGAAATTTGTTAAAAAATATCTTGTGCTTGCCATTATTATTTGCTCACCTATTTATTTTATGCTCATTTTTTTGTAATTTTATCAGAGTTTTCCTTGAAGGCCGCAGATTAGCACAATAAGTTTGAAAATTCGTGCGATATTAATTTGGCTTTAGGCATTTCTGTATCGACGCAATGCAATCAATTTGAATTTAATGCCTGTCCCAATCACACTTTGTATGTGTTTTTATGGAAATTCGTTAGAAATTTATTTTGCGGAATTTGCGTCTGCTCATTTGCATTTCGATTTGGCATAGACGTAAACAAATTAAATTCTGTTTGCTGGCCATGTCTGGAAGCCACGAAACAATATTTATATAGGCCTCAAAGGCTGTCTCGCCTCCAATTGGTGTCTAGACTGCTGATGCACGGCAATCGTTATAATGCGATTGAGCTCGACACAAGCTGGCATTGAAAATGGAGCATTCGCCTCAGTAATACAATGCCGGTCGATTCTATTAAGCTTACCAGTTGAATTATACGAACAATACTGATTTTGAATTTGGCAGCTAAATTCCTTAGAAATGCGGTTCTTCTATGGTTGGTTATTTATGAACTCATTAAAATTGCAGAGTGCTCATATAACTAAGTATATGGATGCGTAAATTTACATTAAGACTTAGAGATCTGCTTTGCTCTGTACGTAACGGGTGTACCTTCCTGCGTAACCTTGACCGGAGAGAAAGCGAGCGAGTGGCACACCTGGGCCGCGATTACAATTTGACTTGCCCGAACGAGTTTTAGGAAATTAATTTGACATTAGCCGGCAAGCAACAAGCAGCACGTAAACATAACGTAACGTGACGGCGTACTCAGCGACGTGCCACTTCCTGCTTGGGCCACCCTGTTGCTCCTTACTGCCTTATGCATGCCGGCACATGTGATGCGGGTTGGCAATTTCAAAGTCATTAAGATGCCGGGTAGAAAAACGTTATTTGAACTCATCATAAATCTTTACGACTTGCCACAGAGCCATCATTCATTTGGGGCACAGTGTTGGACGTTCTGTGCCATAAAACGTGTAGCATACTTTTAAGCGCTCGCAAAACAATTCAAATCACCTGCTAAAAGTCAAAGTTGAATTGCATTTTAATGAACGTTTTTTCCGACCCTGCCCAAGCTGCGCCAGAGCTAAAGTGCTCCCACCCAAAACGAAATAAATAAACACTGGAATTTTTGCTGGCGAATGGCTAACTGGGCAGCCCGTCAAAGCAAGCCCCTATGCCCCGCCGGGGCTCCTGTCTTTCTCCACTGTGTGGCAGCCTGCCTGCCTGTCTCTGGTTGGTTAGTTGGTGCTTGGTCTGGGCAAAGATGCAATGGTTGTTGACAAAGGCAAAAGCTTCACTTCGAACTCTTTCAGCAGGCCCGTTAATGGAATTTTGTTCTGCCCAAGACGGCCGTCTGTGGCACGAGACGCCTGGAGTCGTAAGCCGTTTTGTTTGCACATTTGCAAATATCCAGAGGCCAAACTGCCCTGATATCAGTTCAAGTGTTCAAATACACTTGCAGTAGCGTACTAGCATCGCGCCAACTGAATGTTTAATTCAGGCTTATGGGCGCCTGAGTCTGCGGAGCAATTATCACTGCCATTAGGAATGCCAGCTAATCCTTCAACGCAAACTAAATAATTTAGAATATTCTTAACTAGTTTTCCTCTATAATCAGATAAAGTTGCAAATGTCTCAGGTAATCCGAAAATTTGCCATTACATTTCGACTTTAATTAGCAATTATCCAGCTCTAATTTCAGTTACATTCGCCACCGAGTCCTGTCGAACTTATGCAGCTGTCAGCTGGCCTGGTCCCATACCCGACTGTAATTCGAATGCAATTTGCATTCAAAATGTAATCGTATTCCATGATTAGAGAGTGTGCCGTTTGGCGTGGCCAACATTATCTGTCTCCCTCTCCTGGAAAATCGGTGAGAAAATGGAGTTAAGTAAGTTTTATTGTACCTCAATTTCCATATTTCGCTTGGCTCAACCGTATTACAGATTATTATTAAATATTTGCAAAATAAGCAGATTTTCTTCATAGAAATTAAAGTCTTGACAGTCTTTTATTTGGAGGCTTGACGATACAACAAAAACCTCGCGCCGCAACACAATGCAGCAGACTTTGAGGAAAAAATGATTTTCAACGCTGCGGAAATGAAATATATGTATATATAAATTTTCTTTGGAATTGAAAATGTTTTGATAACGAGAGACCGCAGACTGCAATTATAATTATTTTTTCACAAAAAGTGTGTCGCTGTCACAACAATAAAAAACCTCGGAATAATAACCAGCATTTCCATGAAAGGAGCACTGAAAATGTTGCCACATGACGACAAACTGTTGATTTCGTTTGCAAAAAATTGGAATTTTTTCGTCTTTTGTGCGTCTGACTTTTAAATCTTTAATGCACAACACAAAGTGACATTTTTCGTGCTCCCATTTTTTTTTTCGTCGTTTTTTATCAAGTTTTTGCGCTGCGCCCCAATCATTTTTGAATATTAATCGAGCGTGAGAAGTGCTCGCAACGCGGAGACGGAAATCACAAAATACAGAAATAAATACTCCACGGTCTCTAGTGTACGAATAGCAAATGCTCTGCCTTTAAAGCAGACTCTTGGCTGAAGGTAAGGAGAATGTTAGGCCAGGCCTCAGTGAGCATTATTAATTTTTTATATGTTAAGTGATTAGGGAACGACGTAGTAAGCGAATTTAAATTTCTTTGTATTATTTCCTTAAAAATCGAGCTGTCATTTAGGGAAATCTGACGCCGTGTGTGCCAATTTTTGCTGGCATTCTTTATATCATATTGTAGAACTCATTGAAACGAGAGATGCAATATAGTATTCAGATTAATAAATGTATATTTATATATCGGAATATGCATTCGGCTAATCACAATCTGCTTTTGTTAGACCTTGCTTAAGCTTTAATTCACTTGCTGGCTGACATGTTGATGTGTGAGTCCTTCGGCGCTTATCCTGTTGTCGAGCCGTGGCGTTCTGTGAGCGTTCCACCTGTCATACGGATGATGTGCAGCGTTCCATCTGTCAAGTGCCACTTATTGAAATGTCAATTACGATTTGCTTATACGGTTCGAGTATCATTGTCGGGCATTGTTTGCAATGTTTGATGTACGTAAACGCACCACAACCGAGATCCGGCTCCACTCACAACGCGAGCAAATTTCATGAGCTTTAATTTTCCGGAAATTTTCATGATATTGAACAATCAAGCATTTCCAGCGATCTAGATAGAATTTCAATTATCCTACAATGCGGATTTTAGTTTTATTTATACAAATTCGTTCCATATCTATTTTGACCTCGATTTTAGTCAGTTCTCGTCACAGCATGGATGATTAACTGTACGCATAGTTGAATGGTATTCGGACACTTTCTATTTTTCTGTGGTTCAGAGAGCTTTCCATGGCCGCTGGCCAGTCTTGGTATGCCAACAAGCCAATTGGCGGCCAGAAAGTAAACACACACTCGCACAGCCCCAAGCCCAACGCGTGAAGCTCTTCAAAAGCCAACTTTCCGTTTCACAAATCCTATTGTGATGCGCTGTAACGATTCCCCAAGCTCTTAAAGCCGAAAATCGTTAAACGAGTCGACTCTCTTCAATAGCTTAAACTAACAATTGAGAGAAAAGTCGGCCGGAAACCAATTAGATGGGGAATTACAGCCAAGTACACAAACAAATTATAGTTCATACAGGGCTGAATTTTTTATTAGTCCATCAGGAAGTCATTGAAGCCGAACAAATTTGCCAAGGTTTTGAGTTCTTGTCATTGACTAACTCTTCGCTTGACTTCACCCGCTTATACCTCAATTAAGTGCTGTCATAGTCAAATATCGAAAACTAAATGAGTGGAATTTAATAATAGGGTAGGTAGGGAATTAATTGAGTCTGTTGTGTGTAAGCACGGGCTGTAGTTCCACACATGCTTGGAGTACAATTACTAATTCCCATTTAAATGTTTTACATTTCTGTTCGACAAGGAATTCCGTAGTTTGTTTGCCATTCGCTCGAGTGCTCGAAAGCATTTGGCACGCCATTAGCTGGCTGAGCCAGTTGCCAAAGTATTTGATAGACGGTGCCAAAAATGTGACTATATTAAGCCTATTACGCCGCGAACGGAGCGCGGAATTAAACTGTTGGCAAGCCTTTCTATAGAACACGAAAGTGCACTCAGAGAAAATGCTGACGCCCGATTTTCAATTAGTATTCAGGAAAAACAAATGCGCACAGATGCACAAGCATGCGTCAAAAGAGGGAAATAAGAGAAGAAAATGCTCTTACGTCAGAATACGGTGGAAAGCATTAACGCGCGATTTCCATTTGGTGGCACATCACATTAAGAGCATAAATAACTATTTTTGAGTTAATTTTTAATTCTCGTTAATTTCCCGCCGCGGCTATAAAAGGCTGACACACTTGCGTGCAGACTGTTTACTTTTTTGATTGAATCGGCTGGTATCGGGAGCGGGCAAATCAGCTCGCTGCGTGCATGAGGCCTCGCTGAAGACAACAAGCGGAAGCACAACAACAACCACAACAATAACAAGCACGCTCTTTTCAATTGCAATCGAGCGTACAAGTGCTTGTTGCACGCGGATCTGGATCGCCATCCATTTTATTTGCACTCGAAATGATTAAAACAATGCCGCCACTTTGAATGCCGCAAATATTCCGCTCATATGCATTGTCCTTTGAGCTCTGTCCGAGCGTGTGATTCAATAGCCGCAGCAGCAGTAGCGGCGAATATTTTTATTACCGTTGAATATAGTATAGACCGCCATTCCGCGTTGCCTCGAATGTGCTTCACATTTCGTATTGCCATAGTTGTCTCTACAATATAAGCAACTGTTAGATATGATAAGCGGATTTAAAAGCTGTTTACTGCTATGGGGCCTAAACGGCGACACGGCTAAGGGCTGCGCTATTGTCTTACACAAGAGAAGAAAAAAATAAGAAGAAAAGCCTGCAAGAACAATATTCACAGCCTGCACAACGTGACGTATACGTAACGCCCTATCCTGCTGTGCTGGGCGTGGAGCCTTCGTCCTACACGTAAGGCTTCGCGCACGAGTTATTAGCATATTCTCAACATGCTGAGCCACTTAATGATGCAGAAATGTATCAAAGTCATGAATGGAGCTTAGATTCAGAATCCGTGCCGGCTTTAGTCATTGATTATGCATATGTCGCGCATCTGACACAGGATTTTGACAATTGCTTACGCTGAGTGTGCACTGGCATGACGCTGCGCAACGGCTTTCTCCGAGGTTGTAGTGAAATTGATGCCAGTGATATTTTATTATTTATTCATGCCGAAAACGTGAGACGTTACGCAAACTACGCTATTTCGATCTCCCACTACCGTTGACCTCGGTGGAACAACAGCTCCCGTTAATGGGAGGCCGAAAGGAAGGACAAGGAAAGCAAAATCATTGCGCATAAACCAGGCACGTTGGTAATTAAAATCTCGCTCAGTCATGGCTTGATTTAACGTTACTAGGAATTTAATTAATGCCCAATCAAATTCAGTCTTTTATTCAGATTGCCACGCTCTCCCTATCTGCTCTGATTTTTTGCTTCGTTCACTTTTGTTTGCCAATCACAAAGGATTAATTTTATTCAATTAAATAACGTGCTAATCAAGCGAAAAGATTCTTTCTTTGCGATTTGACGTCTTACTTCCCTTTGGGGGAGTGAGAGAGGGATAAAGAGAGGGAGTAAGATGGACGTTGGAAAGGCGAGAGAGGAAGAGTCATAGAGACGAAATTACGGATTTTAAATTAAATTCAAGAAATGCCCGGCCAGGGGAATGATTTAGCTCGCGCTGCAGAGACATCTTTTCAAACTTTTCAAAGTTCAGGGGTGAAATATGTAATTTTCAAGTGCGAGCAAAAACAGAAACTCATTATAGTCGTAATTCAACAAATGAGTACAAAGCGCCCCCGCATTAAAACTGACACTCAAAATTACTGGGCTAAAAGGATTAAACCATACAGCAAAGCAGCTGTAAATCCCCGAGCCGTGTAATATGTGTGCCGGCATACGCTCAGCCAGGTGCACGCTCCCGACCCGACCCGGCCCAGCGCGGCCCAGCCCAGCCCAGCCCGGCCTGGCCATACTTAGAAAGGGTTGTACCTAGAAAATAAGTGGCAACCGCTTAACGAGCTACCAGGATTCTTGTGGCTTTAGCGAAATGTGTGCTATGTTAGAGGATGGAAGCAGGACGACACACTGCATTTGGGAGGGAAGCGCTGATTTATGCAAACAGCCAACGAGATGGGAGTAAATTAACGCCTTTGCAGCCAAGAGTCTGCTAATGGAAGTGCCAAGGACTGAAAGGATACATGGCGAACAGACGCACCAGTGCCAGATTTTTAATTACACGTTAGTGCTGGCAAGGATAAACCTCAGAACTTATTGTTACGGACCAAACAGAGATTATATTTGAATACGGCTATAGAATGTACAAATGAAAGATCTCCAGCCCTTAATCGAATTCCTTAGTTCTTCCGCCCGCCCAGGCTGAACATCTTATTGCATTTACATTGAGCGTACAATTCAGCGCAAAGTGCTCCATCAGCTGCTCGGCTTCTTCTTCTTCTTTATGAGAATAATCCAATTTGAAATTGTCAATATAGGCAGGCCTTTTACCAAGTCCTTTTTATCAGGGATTACATTCTGCGCTGGCCATATTTATGAGAAAACTTTCCGCGCTGGGCTCGTCTGTCGCCACTTGCCGATGGAATATTGTTATTTATTGATGTAGGCATAATCCCCGGATTATTAATCAATTTGGTAAGCAAAGTGCTGTAAGACTACACACACACACACACACACACACAGTCTCATTACGGTAGGGCTGGCTCGGGGCCATGCTTTCTCTACTTTCATCTGTCACAGGCGCTGAAATTAGTGTCAGCAGCAACAGTTGCTTTCGTCATGCTTTGTCACCGTTATGGCAGACATTTTTGTTTCAAAACTAGCTGGCAGAGCCTCTGGCAGGCGCATTCCATTCGCTGAGTCACAAAAGAAAGTCGTTCGTTTTATTTATCGTTCTGACTGACAGTCGGCGTTGACAG
Source organism: Drosophila nannoptera (assembly GCA_020883555.1). NCBI lineage: Eukaryota > Metazoa > Arthropoda > Insecta > Diptera > Drosophilidae > Drosophila > Drosophila nannoptera. Next base: position 4,788,465 of record JABVZY010000350.1, on the reverse strand, counting down.
CAAACACAAGTCATGAAAGCGCATCCACTTAAAATGCCAATGCGAAAGTGCAATTATTAGCCGCGAAGCCGCTGCGAGCGCGTCTGGATGAATACTCCCACGAGTGGTCCACTAAGGCCAAGACTAAATGCCTGAACAGTCGACTGCATAAGCAAGTACAAAGTGCTAAGCACTCAGCGGACAATGCGGCCGCAATGCACAGACGCCGGCTCAGACCACAGGGGGAACGGCTTGAGTGTGATTAGCATAGGTGGAGGAGAGCGAGAGACGCGGATCAAGAAGATGGCCGTCTTCTTCACTCGCATGCTCATATGTGACAATAAATACTCATACGCAGCGTGTGCCGGAGCACAGCTCAAAGCTAATCTGACCGAAGCCTGCATAAGATATTTGTCTAAGCCATGATTACACTTATCTATTTAGGCCACCGCTCCGCTTGGCTGCCGTCGACATCGTCGTCGCCTGGCGGAGCGCTCCTGCTGGCATTTTTATTTGCCGCTGGCATTTTTATTTTCCAAGTCAAAGGATTCACAAACTAGATTGCATTTCGCGAGAGTTGGCACAGCGTGATGCAAAAATTTCCACATATTGTTGCTGTCATAAATATATAGCCCCGAAGATGACTCTGATGGAAATAGAACGAGCAGCCCATGACGCAGCGAGAGTCTTACGGCTCCAGACCCGGCTTATTTGGCGAGCGGCTCTGTCAGCCCAAAGCACGCCAATTCGAACGCCAGCAGATGATGTTCTGCCTTGTGGCTGTGATTTATAAAAAGATGCATCATTGAATACATCCGAGAGCATAGCAAGGTGTTGATGATTAATCAAAAAAGAGCTTTTGGATGCGGCCAATCCCCACATCGGCTGCAATAGTTCAAGCTACTCGCTTGTGGCCTTCGTAAAAAATATAAAATATTGTGCAGACATCTTCTATTTAATCTTGTTTGGCTGCCAGCGTTACAATCTGCTGATTAAGTTCTATAATCTGCTTAGTCGGAGACTGAGTATCACATTTAGGGATTTACTCACCTGAGGTACATATTTGTGGAGCTCTTAGGCCACATCAAAGCAGCCGCAGCTGCACTATTACGGTGATAGCCCAGACGAAAGCCTTGGCTGACCGAGTCGATGTCCTTGACAGGTTGAATGATGGCCCGGGGCATCGGCAGCGTGTCTTCGGTTTCTGTTTGCGCTGCTTTCTTTCATATTTATACAGTGACTGAGCGTCTGCGCCAGAGGAGGCCAAATAAACGTGGCCACAACTGCAAATGCAGTGCGGGAATATGAATTGGTTAGACGGACAGAAATAGAAATAAAAGCCGGAGTTGTTCTTGCTGATTCGCTTTCAGGTCATGGCGTGGCCGTGCTTTAAAGCGAGTCTCGGGCTAAAATTCATTTGACCAACACGGCCAACAGTTGGCCATTGTCGGGGTCTGGTAGCTGAGGCGCAAATGAATTGCTGTAAACACTCGAGGCGCCACTCTGTTGCCGTTGCAAGTGCTTTCTGTTGATTTCTACTGTTTAGCGCTGCTTCCTGCTATTTAGCCTGCAGCGCTTAGACAATTGTTAAACGTTCCCTGTTCCCTCTGCGCGGCACCTCCCCGGCGAGGGGTTGCCCTTTTGTGTTTCATCTTTCATTGGAATATTTCTTTTTTTTTCGAAAAAAAAAAAAAGTTGTTGTCAGACGTTGGCGCTGCAGTTTTTAATTCATCTCTTGGGGAATTGAATGCACGCATTGTTCGAGAATGAACAGGATGCAGTAGCAGGATATTGCGACATTTGGGTAAATAGTCGGCACACGTCAATGACTCCTGCGTTGCCGTACGGCATAATTGTGGCTCCTGCAGCAAGCACAGCGCTATTCACATGTTGCCCCAAAAAGGATGCTCCTGGCTAATGACTTGGCCCAGTGGGAGGCTGCTGGTCGGGGGGCACAGAATTAAATCTCTTTATCATTTTTACTTTCATCATTAAAGAAATGTTCGCATTTCATGAACTTTCCAAGATGTTGTTTAATATTTCGCGTAATTTCTTAACATCTTTTTTATTGCCTAACTAATTTCATCATCTCGCCACAGACATTCTCCTGTCACCAGCACGTCGTCCTGCGGCGAGAGCAACAAGTACCGGAGGGCGCCTAAATTGCTCTCAATTATGTGGCAAGGGCCTCCGCAGGGCTTCTTCCAGCTCATGGCGTGCCTCACAGGAGGTCAGCGCTCGAAGGACAGTCGACTTATGTCCATTATAATGCAACTGACCGCAAGTTAAATTCATTAATAAAAACGCCCCAATAAGGCATTATTATTAAGTTTTGTGAAATTTCATAAATTTTATAAAAATTTCGATAAAAAGGCGTTTGCCCAAGGGAGAAACATGAAGGAGAAAGAAAATGTTTATTGTTTTGAATATGGAAAAAAAGTAAGGAAGAATATGATTGGATTAGGAAGAATATAAAAGTGATAACAAAAACATTTTTATTTGACTTTAATAAATCAGGTCTTAAAGGAGAATATAAATCAACTCTCTTGCCAATACACATTGGAAGAGAAGCAGGAACTATTAAAGGCTGCATTATTTCCGTTTAATATCTTCCTTTTATCTATCCCGCATCTGGGTGAAAACCAAGAGTCACCGATTTATCTTTTCGAATTGCGACACCAGATCACAGAATATATGGAACTCCGACTAACAGTTAGGTAAATGTACACCCCAAAACAGAGAGAAAGAATATGAGAATTTATTGTTCTCGTTCAGTGTGTTTATTACCTGTGCATAAATCAGGTACGAAACTTGAAATATAGTGTTTGATTTGACGACGTTTCTCGAATTGAGAAATCCAGGAATGATATATCTGCTAACCAGGCAATATCTCCAGCTAGAATTGAAGAACTTGAACTGTTACTCATTTTAAAGTAAGCTTGATATTCGAATATAAATACGCTATTTTTATGAGTACTCAGATTTTCATATCGAACCCACTCTGCGAAGTTTTCTTTTCGAGTTTGAAGCAGCCAAGTTCCAGCTTGTACGGCTTACAACTTGTCCGCAGCAAACGTGTTTGTTGCTCCTAATGTCAAACTGAGTGGGGTCGGGGAGAGGGCCTTGGACTGGAATATTGTGTGCTTAAGCATTTGGAAATGTTTTCGTTTAACAGTGTCCACCTGTTGCTTGCCGGGCCAAACATGTTGCCTGTTGGCGGCGATTGGCTAGGAAGATATATAATAGATAAATAAAGCACAGCTTCGAGGGAGTCAAAACTACCGCCAAATTAAACACGAATATTCGTGGTTAATGGAGTGTTTATTGTTGTCGCCGAGTCGACAATAATTGCACCTACTTAAAATGCACTTAAATTTTATGTTCAGTGCACATAAATCGAGTGTGACACGAACTGTCAGAATGCAATAAGGCTTCATTAACTTTGCCAAAAGCGAGTTTTTCCCACAACTGAAAAATGCGGAAAAGTACGTCCAGCTTGCTGGCTGAAAATGAATTAATGGAGCTGCATCCAACTACGTGCCGCCGGCTACGCTTGGGTATTGAGACTCGGCAATTTATGGGCGGCAAAGTCAATTTCAATATCGAAATGCTGCTTAACAGGGCAACAATTAATGTCTGACAGTGTCAGGTTTTTAATTGAAATTTATGTCGTGGATTTCAGCCTGAGATTAAGTACATCCATTTATGTGTTGACAGCCGACAAGTCTGTCTCGTTGTCACTATCAGCTTGTGTCCTGCTCAGGCACACACAAACACATACACACACACACACAAGCACCCTGTATAGCGTTTGTGCGATATTGATTTCCGCATTTTGCTCGGGGAACTGCAAGACGTAAAGCAGAATTTTCAGCGGTATTAAACTATTTCCTTTTGCTGGTGTGAAAGCATTTAAGCTCCTTCACAGGTGTGGCATAAAGTCTCTATAAATTCGGTATGCGTATACTTTATGGCATAGTGTAAGCTAGATTGATGCTGGATAATGATGAGCCTTAATCAATAGGCCAGGATTCTCGCATACATATTTCAGACTCCTCTACAACTGGTTTTTATTCTCTATAGATGTATATTTTTTTCCTAGGTTTCTCTTACCGTCTGGCAATTAGACAGCAATTTGTTGTGTGAAAAATTAATTGCTTTTACTATGCGAGCGAGACCAGTTCTGAGAATAGGCCAGCTCATTCCACAGCTACAATAAAGTTGCTTTTCAAGAGAAGTCGGCTGAATGATTGTATCATCCCCCGCTCACAATTTTGTGTCCCTTTAAAGTTTTGAATTCATATATATTAAAGTATTTATTCAATTTGCAAGTGGTTAAATCCAAATTATGGCTTGTTGCTGTTCGGCTGTAGCATTGCCGCCCGAGGCGCCCAACACTTAATTGTTAAATAGCGAAAGGAAAAACAATTATTTCCAAATACATCCATTAAGAGCGCGAGCCACACGAACTAGAGACCAACTGAATAAAAACTTTGGCGCTTTTAATGAATGTTTCTTTGCCCGGTGGCACTGGCAAAAAGTTTCCACAGCAGAGCAGAGCTTCGGGCATCTGCCAGTCCGTCCAGCTAAATGCACGTAATTAGGGGCGAGCGTTGGAGGGAATGAATTTTATATGACAATGTGTGCTAATGAGTGCCGCTTCCCTCGCGTTTGAAGCGATCTGACTGGGAGAACGCCATTTAATAATGAATCTATCTGAGACTCTTACAACATATTTTTTCCTGTTCTCACGGCTTTAATAAATTTCACACCTTGCACTTGGTAAACAAACGTGTAATAAATATTACAGCACAGTCTCTAATGCGATTGCACAAACAGCAGCCACACTGCGGACCACAAGCACTTTGAGAGAGAAATTGCCCACCCAACCAAGGAATGTTCCCATGTGTGTGTGTGTGTGTGTGGGTGTGTGGGGTGCGTGGTGTGTGTGCACATGCCACATATGCACCAAGGATATCTGATCTACCAGCTGGTCAAGGAGCCCGGCTCGCCTCTGGAGCATTGTTAGGCACGATTTATGGTTGCCCGGCACTGGCCAGCTATACATACATATATATTTTTTGTTTACTTAAAAAAAGAAGAAGCACTTTGTGCTACATGTCGGCAACGGGAACTGCAAATATTTTTATTACATAATTTTGTGACACATTTAGTTTGAAATTGAATAATTGGACTTGCCCTGAATGTGAAATATAGCAAATGTTGAGAGGGCAGAATAAGTATTAGGTCGTCTTACGCAATGGTAAGCCTCTCTACCATGGTTTATAAGTACTATATATAAAATCATTGTACTAATTTTTAGGAGTGCAGTCTGAATTGGCAACAAATCGCCCAATATCTTGGAAGGTCTTCTCAAGAACTTCTTATCGATAAACACTTTATCAGAGCTTTAAAATCATGGCCAGTAATTGAATTTAAGTCCAGGCTTTATTGGGCAGACGAACTTTAAAATGTACTGAGCTTTTTCACCTTTTCTATACCCTACCCGCACAAATCTTTTAAATATTCCGTTTGAGGCGCCTTCGGGCGAACATCCGCACCCGCATCCCACTTCTCGCATCTCCTCCCCATCCCACCGTCTCTTCCACATTTAGGCAAAAGCTGTTTATTTACGGGTTCAATAATCACCTCTCCAGCTGCCCGCATCCGGTCCTCACGACGCCCGCAAATAAGAAAAAATGTGCGTCGATAGACATAGCCTGCGCATCGATTTATTTGTATTGACAATGGCGCCAGAGACAGGAAAGGGCCACTTCTTATCAGTTGGTCATTTTTTATAAATTTTCCCATCATTTACTGAGCGTCATTCACGCCGAATTTTTCGCCTGGGCTGAAGCAATCTTTTATTGCATCTGGCTTGCAGCTGCCTAGCAGCTGTTAACAATATATTGTATTAGAAAATATTTGGACTTGCACGAGGGGCTATGTAAAGTATGCCTTGCTCGAAGTTTATTTAAATTTATTTATTTTACGCGCAGATAAGTATTCGAGCTGCCGACAACTTTATGTAAATATTATTCTTGCAGTTATGTCACTCGAGTCTTGCATCGCCATTTCCAGAATTCTGTTTACCCTCCACACTTCGTGTAGGAATTTCTCATCTCAGTCCGTTCCACCTATCTCCCTGCCTCTACTTTCCCTCCGTGCAGACGTGCGCAATTTCAATAGGCATTTCTGGTTGACATTTAGCTGCCATGTGTGTCGGGAGCGGGGCCTCTTGCCCGGACTTGCGTTTCCCTCAGCTAGCCAAGACGTCAGCTTCACTGTGAGCCACAAAACTGGTCCGGAGGAAGGAGGATAAAAGTTTTGAGCAGCTTTTGTCTGGCTTTGCTAAGGTTTAAGACATGAGACTATGGAAGCAGGTCAGAAAAGATATGAAGCCATTCCCACGCTCTGATGTGGGCAAACAATTCTGATTTAAATGCATTAAATTTATGGCTGGATATATTTTCGACATATTCCCCAGTAGAATATTTACTAGAACTGCATTCTGCACCATTTCCGGCATACTCTCCGGCTAATCCTGACCAAAGAGCATTACTTATTTCCCGTGCCTTTCGGTTTATTAAACGCTTGCAGCACATTCCGCAGTTAATATAGAAGAATGCTGGGAAAAAAATTGTAAACACTGCATTATAATCTGGCCAACTGCTTGGGTCGTGTTTACGTGCTTGTTATGCCAGGTAAAACTTATGGGAATGTAAGTCAGAAGGCTTGCGGAAATCCGTTCGCTTCAATGTAAACGGCCACAGGAGAAAACGGCGAACAACTTTTGTGCGGTCTATAGAAATTCAAAGGAAAATTGCTTGAAAATTAAAATAATTAAATACTGCTTAGGGAATACATAAGCGGTTTTATATGGATTCAGCTCTCTGGGCCTCAGAGAAAAGCTGAATGCGTTCATGGCCTCAAAAGCATTTACATAAATTATATGATTTTTTAGCAGGATCTTTAAGGCTCCACCATAGTGCCCATCAAATACTAATTATATATAAAAATAATGTTATAGAAATTATAGACATATATACTTATTAATTTGTCTTTTTGACAGCTCCTAAATTATTGCTCCTACTGCCCATAATTATTCCGACTTGCTCGTACGGACTTCTATATACTCTACTAGCTATAAGTAGTTGAAAGATGCACAAATTAAATCTCTCTGTCTGAAATATATACTATATATATATATATATATATATATACTCTTTTCAAAGGTCAGTCTGAGAGCCCTCTCATAGGGCTTGTTGCTGATTGCCAGGCAGCTGATAAACAAATTATTTTGCACAGTTTTTCCCACAATTGTAGTATGATTATTACCTGGTATGTGGATTGTCGGTTGTCAGTTAAAACATTATCAATTGTGCGCACTCGACTTTAGTTGTTATTCTCTGTTTAATTTTAAGCTTATCTGACATTAATTGGAAGCGCTGAAATGCACATCTTGTGGTTGAGCAGAGGATACCAATGACAGTTTACCACAATCCGCAATCCGCAGTTCTCGTTGTCAATGAATTTTCGTAATTCTTTTTCCTGGTAACCGAAATGTCATTCTACTGCATTGAGCTGAGTTCAATTAAAAAAATTGCTTAATTTTCTATACGGGGAAATATGAATAATCCGAAATTTGGCTGTAGAGTCTGAGCTCACGATGCTAGCCAATTGGAATATAGTGTGTATATATATAGAACGTAAGGATATAAAACGAGAAGCTCGCAGTTCAATTGATTTGGAATTGGAGTTGAAAGCAACAATCAGCTCTCTATTTTGAAGCCATGGTTAGCTTTTCTTTCATAAATTTTCATTTCATAAATATTCTCTTCGTGGATAAACTGTTTGCAGTTCTGGAGAAAGCGCTTCTATATGCATGGCAATTAAAATCAACCTCTGCGGTCGGCGCATGAGAATTGTGGGTTTGATTTGCGTGCGGGAAAATAAATCTATACAAACATGAAGCGTATCGTTTGCATTTAAGTGGCAGCCGGAACTGAAAATCATGGAGTGAATGAAAGCTCTGGGTGGAAAATAAATGAATTTGATTGCGCCCGATTAAGTGTGAAAATAGCAGGGGTAATAAAATGAATCGCTGCTCGATACTTGTTATCCCTGGCCAAAAGGCGTGGACAATCTTTTATCTTCAATATATATGTATGACTAAATCCAAAATATATATATTTAAAGCTTATTATTTTCGCGTTTAATGACAAGCATAAATATATATGCGTAATAATTAAAATGCTGTATAATACTCCTGTGTGCATGCGGAAAAACTTCATACGAAAACATTTTCTATTGAAAGTCTATAAGTTCTGCTAACTGCTACCACAAATACGCATCGTAAGTAAATATTTATTTCGCTCTGTTGTGGCTGTAAATATTCCATTAACTTGGGGCAGAAAAGCAAATAGCGTTCTATTGTACAATTGTGCAGTATTTGCTGAATAGTATTCTGAATCGCGCTTTCTTTTTTATTAAAAATCATTATCATGTATAGTTGACAATTTGTTTCAGGAAATATTTTTGTGTGCAACGTGACGTATGCGTCATATCAAACACCTTCTCTTTGTAAAACATTTGATGCGGTTTAATGCGCTCTGTAATTTATAAAAAATATATATATTTAATAGTCATTTCAGGTACTCGGGGTAGCTTGTGAATATCAATTTCGCATTTTTGAAATCTATTTACATGAGTTAATGAAAATAAAATATTATCATTTTTCATTGAAAATTCATTATGAGTGCCCATTTTACCATTGAATGATTATCAGCAATTTGGTCAAATTACAGTCCCTACTTACCTTTTACACTCCCACATAAATTTGAAATTGATTTTTTGAATACATTTGGCAATATTTGATTTGATTATAATAATGCGGCTTTAATTGAAACGTTGCTAAATTTGTTTGCGATATTATTAGTTTTTGTGCATGAGTTTGGTTCTAATGCGACTTTCATCGAAAAATTGCTATTTGTGGAAAAACGAACGCAACTAATTAAATAATTAATTGAATCATACTTGGAATAATAAAATAATTGTTTTGCTGCCCATCACGAAATGCAGGAAAAGGATTGCAAAAATGCAGAAATGATTCATGCTAATTGAAAATTCCCCGAAAAATTTCAAGTTGGCAGTGGCAAATCGAAGCGTAAAAGCTTCATTCATTTATAAATAATAATATCATGATATTTTTTCATTTATTCCCATTTGATAATAAAACAGGACCCGGCCAGGATAAGCAATTAATCATGTTACAATACGTATTAGAATCAGCGAAAACGATTGCAAAAATGATTTCTGGCCTCTGGGGGAATCACACGTGCGTGACATGCCCCCTTTTAAGTCATAGATTTGGAGTCATATAGACGCACTTCTCGTACTTCCTGAAAGGCCACTTGTTGTAATTTTTCTTAAGCGTGTCAGATTTTCTCCCATTCGGCAATAAAATTAGGCTTAAGCCGAAGCTGGGTATCTTTCTACTCAATCAATCATACTTGACTTGGCCTCCATGCGACGCGCGTGCTTATTCAATTTTGTTATTCGACGCTCTTTTGATCTGCTTATAATTCATTTTGGGCGACAGATTGACACACTCCGGCCACAAATGGCTGCTGCTGCTAATGCAAATTGAAATATTGTGCGAAGTACTCACTGAATTATCCGCTCATAATAACCAGTATTCCGGCAAATTTATGAACGTGCTCTATCAATCTGAACTGAATTCGACTGCAGATTATTTATATGTAAATCGAATTGCATTTTTCACTCTTCTACCTAGCGAGTCGACTAATATTGCTGTTTAGTTTGTGGATTAAGTCTTAGCAGCATGTTGTCTCCATCAACTTAAATCGGAATCCTTGCTTTAAGCCTTACGTCGAATGGCATCTAAAATCTTTTAGTATGCTTCAGTTGTTATTGCTAAATTCATTCTTTATATTTCCATATCAATAATACATTTGCTGTGTTCGTTCATTTCGGTCCATTAGGATACGATTCGGATTGTGCTTGTCACAGCTGAAGGAAGGACCACATCCCTTTCGCTAGCACAAAGCAGAGGACTGTAGCTTAAGGCCGAGACATATTTAAATTCCAAGCATGTGCACCAAAATTCTGTACAGCTCGACTCACATAAACATATACATTATATATATATATACGTAAAGTGTATATATTTGCATTGCTTGGGTCGTCAATTGAAATACTGTCGCTGCCGTTGTCAAGCAACAGCGAAGTAAATTTGCTCGGCCCCTGGCACGATTGGTTGAACAAGAAGAATATCATAAAAGTTGACACATTTTCTGCCGCTCCGCTGGAATTAGCAACGCCTTCGATATTGTCCACAGTTTAATGCTTAAAAGCACATTGAAAATCAATCAATTATATTGCAAGCACGAACGTTTTTCTTCTTATTGTATCAAAATTTATGCCGCCCTAAAAGCTCTTCATATAGCCTGAAGAAATGTGACTGGTAATGTTTTGTTCTCTTAAATGCACAAGTTAGGCTGCGACCATGGAATATCCCATTTTTCAATAGAGTATTTCGCAGTTGGTCATGGAGAAGCAGACAGCTTAATTGGAGATCACACATAAACATTTCCAATAAGCTGATGCACAGCAGGGCGAATACGTAATTTGATGTTGAATTATTCTGCATGGCTAGCTCTTCATTACCAATGGGTAATTTAATATAAACAAAATTCCATTTCACTTCAATTTGAAATTATGAAATAGATATTTTGGAGTTTTGGTGTTTCTGAGTATGAGGCGGGCTCAAACGATGTTCAAATTTCATAACTAAAATTGATACCAACTTAAGCCAATGTTATTCCCAAGCGTCTGTTTGATAACCTCAACTTTGTCCGGCAACCCGAACTGACTTAGAAGTTTGTTCGAAGTTGGACAGTGCCTTTGTGACTGCAAGTAGTTGAGGGTGAAACTTTAGAGCTGCCCTTCACGAGTTGGCCAAGGCAGGCAAAACTGTTAAGACGAACAATATTTACTCGATTTAATGCACATATAGCTTACGAGTTACTCGAAAATCATAATGTATACCCCTTTCAGGCCCGAAGCTGGCAGACGATGCGATTTAAAACGGGTATTCAATTAGCACCGCAATTGCCACCAGTCAAGCCCCAGTCACAGCTAATAATGAGCTGACAAATTACGGGCATCAACTAAACAAATGAATCGCACTCACACATACCCGTCCACGCAAACTGACAGCCGCGCGAGACAAACAAACAAATAGAGAAACAACAACAAATAGCACGTGCCGGGACAGACATCTTACTCGAATGCGTGACATTGTGCGAAAGCAGGCAATTCCTCCTCTGACAGGCTCTATGAATAATGTTGCCTGACATAGCTGGCTAAAGTGTCGCGTAATTTATTTCTCACCTCTTGCTAACGCCCTGACAAATGGTCTGATAATTTGCCCCTGTGCCGATTCTGGTCCTTTGCTGTATCCAGTATTCCAGCCTGGCATCCTTCACGGAGAGGAGCCGAATCAGTCCGGCTGTCATTTCGAAGATCAATTGGAAAACTACTTTGTGGCGGTGGAGTTGAGGTGAGGATTGAAGAAGCTCAGTGGGGAATATTTGAACAGCAGCTGGTCGGACCTGAAGTCTATCCCCAGCTCTTATCTACTTCGACTCCCACCCCACTCCCCCTTATAGTTTGTTTCATTATGTCGTTAGAGATTCAAAAGTCGCCTGCTGTTACTGCCAGTGCTGCTCGCATTTGCATATTTTTACAACTGGCCTGTAAATTTGTCATCAGAAAACTATCAAACAAATGTCAGCAGCTGCCTCAGCAAAGTTTTGCCTTCCAACGGCCAGATGTCCTGCCCCTGTGCTGCATCCTCTAATATTTTTAGTTGCTTGAAGACTTTGCGAAAGTTGTGAGCAGCTTCATGTAAACTGACAAAAGGATGATGGAAATATCTTAAATAATTTCACTGCGAATCGTTTCAAGGAGTTTATAAAATTAGCTCGAAAGCTAAAGGAAATATTGCCGAACACAATCCCTATTATTCGCAGCAAAAGAAAAGTCGCGTGAATTGAATACCTCATTTAAATTCTTACCCCATTTAAATACAGACAGAGACTCCGCGGCAGAAGCTCAGATAAATTGGAAAGAAATCCAATAAACGGGGAGAAAATTGCTACGGTGCTTGAAATGCGGATTCGTATTGCATTTCGCTCCGTAGCTTCTGCAATTGAATTAATTGAATATAAAATGTCCTTTTCCGCTCTTTTCCCTCCTCCTACATGCAAATGTACGAGGTGTAAAGCCTTGGGTTTTCCTTTCTTTAAATGTGCAATGACGTTAATTGCTTGGGAAAACCTCACAAATTCGACTAACGAGCCGCCATTTAAATGCGAATCAAGTCAGTATGCAGCGCATTTTCGCCCCAATTGATGCAAGTATTTGCTGCAGTCTAACAAGCCAATCATGATTTATACTTAATCGAACCCAAATACAATTTCGGAAGTTCCTTGATCCAGCTAGAAATAATTCGATTCTACTGTAATTTGAGTTTATTTGCATTTCGGCACACATTACTCCATAAATCATATTCTGTTAATTGCAATCGCTGCAATATCGAACTGCAGTTCAGCAGTGAAAGTCAATTATCAAAATTAATCACAAGCTATTTGGCTAATAAAGAACGATCCAGCCTCTACCAAAATGTGAGCGAGTGCTTAGCCAAAAGGTCAGCCAATGGAGCGAAGATAATTTTCCATTCACACTGCCCAACGACGTGATATAAATTTCATCCAGGCGTCCATCAATCATAAGGATGGATATACATTAGTGCCCTTTGGCAGTCGCATTAACGGCCCACTCATTTATGTGGGAGGTGTCTGAGTTGGCTACCATTATCCGGGCGAGGCGGCAGTAAGGCCGGCCTTGATACTCGGTGTCAACTTTTCTATCATCTGCTTCGATGTGGCGTGACAGATTTAGACTAAGTCCCAAAAAGAAAAAAATATAAGCTCATTCATAAGTTTTATGAGTGTATCATTATCAAATTGTGCTTCACATCGACTTCAACACTAATATTTATATACTCTCGGGCACATGAAACCTCTGTCTGTGGTATGCAATTTTATTCGCCTAGTACGCCCTTCTGAACAATTTCCAGCAATAACATGTTGCTCCAGTTGCTTCAGTTCAATCGACCACAAATAGAAATTGTTGTTGACTTTTTTTTTTCAATTAAAATACGCGCCTAAATGGAACCAACATTTATGGCTGCAAATGCTGCCCGAAACACGAGACAAATGTGTCCCTGGGGTAGCCAAAATGGAAAACGGCTGCCGTCAGTTTAATTAAAATCATGCGGAATCCTTGTCCCGAAGTGGGGACTAGTTCAGCTCTGAAGTAACCCCATTATTACGCTCTTACGCAAATTTACAAGTCGCAGTTGCCAGACTTTAAATGGAATTCGATGAAGCGAGAACTTTGACTATAGCCAGAACCGTGTGGGTCGTAAATTAAGCTGGAGCATAGTTTGCGGCTTGCGCCTGACTTTTTAATTAGATGCACTAATTGGATCCCACAATTCACAATAATCACAAAGGCGGCATTAAATTGGCTGCATGTGTGTTTGCAATCCGATAGTTGTAGCTGTAATTCATGTTGTCGTACAGGAGTAGGCGCTGCCGGCAGGACACGTCAGTTGCTCAATATATATTTCGTAGCTGGCAACAACAAGTCTCGTTGAGGATGCTAGCCTGGCGATCGTTGGCCCTCGCATTGTCGATCTGCATGGTGAAGGCTTGGCCGGATAGCTTCTGGGATGGCCTGCTTGTGTTGAGCCTGCACAACCACACAGCGATGGCCATGGATATGTGGCATGAGTATGGCATTGACTTTCAATCGTACTGCAGAGTCCTGCTGTTCAAGCTTCGCAGCTCAGAGTGTCCCTTCATGAGACTGATCTGCTACTGCATCTTAGCTCTGCCCATATACAACTTGCTGCTGATTGCGATTTGGTAAGACTTCAGTTCCTGCGCATTTCACTCTGAGTACATTTGTCTCTTTGAAGCTGGCATCTGAATAGGTCCGCCTCGTACTGCGCCGAGCGAATTATATTGGTCCTTCAACCCGTAGTTCAGAGCTCACGGAGTCTAGAGCCTCCGGCAATAATTGTTCCGCCGGCGCCCACTCCGCCACCTTTGCCACCGCCGCGTAGCAGGCGGCGAAGGGCGCCCAAGCCGTCGACTCGACCTGTCTCTCAATCGCCCAGCCAGAGTATTGGCTATCCCAGCGAAAAGGATCCGTTTTGTCAGACATTTCGCAATCAAGAACAGTACAAAACTCTACGGCGAAACCTAAAGCTTGTGCTTGAAGGACTGCAGCAGCCCACACCTCCGCTTACACCCCTGACGCTATGTAACGCACGTCCTTTGACTCCAGAGTGCGTACCGTCCCCATCGACGGAGCTAAGCCTCGAGTTGCCAAAGAAGAAAGCCAAGAATCGAAAATTATTTCGGGCCTTGTTCAAGCGGCTGGCCAAACCCTTTGCGAAAAGTCGCAAGCAAAAGCAGCAGGACGAAGGACGAAATCCTGAAGTTACCTCGCACAACGTTGCCGACAGACACGAAAGCCGGAGGAGCATCTTTCATCCCTTCTGGCTTCGCCCCAAAATCCGCTCCAAGCCTAGCCTCGAGCTGCCCGCCACCAGCTCCGGCTCGCTCAGCTCCCATGACAGCTCCCAATGCTTGTATGCCTCCTAGTCGCAGACTGCTGTCAATGCCATGGATGTGACGGGCATGTTGAGATGGGAGTGAATCCATTTGCAATTTATTTTTTTCAATTTATTCCCATCAATATTTTGTTACTACTTGCAGACGTTCCTGAATAAATATTTCAGCATTGACGTCATATATATTAATAGAAAGCTCTTTTAAAGTCCCTTAGTAGACTTCTTAACACTAAAATCGGTCATATGAATATTACATACATTCATCAGCCAGAACATGTACTCTGTGTGCTTCCCCTTGGCGCTGCGTGGCATGGGATGCAGCAGCTCATAATCCTGTCGGAGCCCGGGGAGTTCAGGACAACCTCCTCACATGCTCGAGCTTAATCCCATTTTATTGGGGTTTCGGGGCATGCGACCCCTCGTAATTACGTTGATTGTGTTGACACACAAATTGTAGTTGCCGGGCTGGTTACTAAATATTTAAGAAGCTGCCAGCTCGTTTTTACCTTTACTGCGTCTCGAGATTGAACCCAAACACATAAAAATTTCATTTGATTTGCACAAATTGACCAGCACGTTGTCCGAATGATTTACATAAATGTACAAATGCGTGTGTGGGCGTATGTGGCAGAGTCAAATCTCTTAAATGTGTCTCGAAAAGGGCCGACTAGCCTGACTTGACTTCGCATTAAAGACCTGGCCAAAAGTTGAGCTGCTCCTGCACACTCACACATTTCAGAAAATCGATTCAATTTCAATTAAGAGTATAATCACAATGATTTAAAGCCAAAGTTACTGAAGACTGAGCATTTGTAAGCCAGTAGAAGAGTTAAGTTTATTGGATTTATGGAAGCGTTTTCAAATGGAGCTCCAGTAATGCGAATGGGAATAAAAATGTTCTATTTTTATTTGTGGCAGGTTTTACTATCGTTCGACTCTTTGCGGAGCGGAATACATTATTTTTTACAACTTGAATTAAAATAATTTATATCTCTCTCAAATTATTGTCAGTTTTTATGATTTGCTTCAAGTTTTATTTCTGTTTGCATGACATTATTTTTATATTTATTGCTGATTTAAGTGCATCCCCTTATACTAGTAATAAAAGTAGGGCTTGCTCTTAATACAAATCGAAGACGGATAAACTAAGGCCCATATGAAATTCGAGTAGCTCTCTGACAACACCTTGATTGAGTTTGTTACCTGAGCCTAATTACATGAACCTTGACCTTACGCAGCTTAAGAAAATCTTACTATATGTATTAGGTATTGGATTTTGAGTAAGCACACAGCTCTTGGCCTTGAAGTTCAAATTAAGCAGCTTATAAATCGACGACCTCGAAGCATAATATATCAGTGCAAGTCCAGAGATCCCGTGGCAACCAAAGTGTAACTGACTGCGAAGCTTTTTTTTTGAGCTATTAATCCAACAGAGGAAAGTTTTGTTAGCCGGCATAATTTGATTGATTGATTGCGGCCTACAAATGGAGGCAAATTCGTGCTGGGGTCGATACTGACTGATGCATAAAATAGAACATAAATCGTTAAATTTAGATTCGAAATTTTAGGTACATTTTGCAGCCGTCTGGATTACAGGTTTGTTGGCTAAGACGCTCAGAAAGCTGTATAAGGTAGCTCATCCAGTCAACAAAAGATTCTTAAGCCCAATCCGGCAACCCTTTAAGAATATCTGGCAATAATTTCTCCGAGCTATAATTTGGAGTAATGCCTTTTGGCTTTTTGTTGGGCCAAGTGCACGTGTTACCGCACTTTATGGTTGGCCACATTAACGGTTTGTCGACCGGCCCAGATTTGCATAATGAACAGGTCCTCTTGACAGCGCAGCATTTCATAAATGCCTCCCCCGGGCTGCCGTTGCTGTCCTTGAATAAGCAGAAACAGCGTCTTGCCCAAATTTTAAATACCCAGAACTGATAAGCATGTTTACACAGCCATCATTAGGACCCAAGCTGTCCTTCGCCTTTAATCAGGTGCCACCTACAAGCTGTTGCGGCTCTTTTTCTCTTTCGGCCATTTAAAGGTCTCTGCCAGCCAGTACAACATACATTTCAGAGCACAATTATCCTTTTTCAGACTTGGAATTTAAAGTTGGTGCTACTACTCGAAAGGCTTCTATTACATTTCCGGACAGAAGGTTTTATCCTTTATGTCGTTGACCCATTTATCAGAACGAATTTAACAAATCGAATGTGTGCCTCGGTATAAACCCTTTCGCAAAGCAGTTTGCCAATAGATAAAACTTTCTCTATTCGAGAGTTTGACATAATGTGATAAATGGAGTGTCCCAAAATTATGTAATAACATCCTTCTGGTTTATGAATTTTCATGTGGCAGACAGTTGGAAAATTTTTGATTTCCTTAACTTTGGGTACATTTTCAAAAGGGAAAATGTTAATGTACAAATATTATCTAGCACTGGATGTGGGGAGCTTTGTCAAGGACATATTTAATTAAATTCTCTTTGTTTTGAAATTATTATATTTCATTTGTTTGCAGCCACATGGAACAACTAATTGAGTAATTGTGAACATGGTCAATGCCTTTGTGTGTTGCTAAGCACTTTTTAGATATTTCTACAATTTTGTATTCATATTTCAGTTGGATTCTCTGTCGTATGCATAAGCGTTCCCTAACAAGCTGTTTGATGTCAGATGGAGCCGAGTGGAGAGGGAAGAGGATATGCAGACTAGCCAGCCAGTGGACATGTTTGTTAGCTGGAAAAACATTGGTGTTGTGCACACCTCAAAGCGAACTACAAGTGACTCTCACTGAGAGCATGCAAATCCGAATTGTCCTTGTGTCAAGTTCGCTCGGGGGGAGGCGTCATGCAGCGGCAAAGTGTGTCTAAGGGCAGCCGTGATAGCTGTACAGTTTTGCCGGATATGCAAATATGCAAACTCGCCGCGAGGCAGTCAAATCGACACATGCACACAAATGCACATGCACTCACAGCTTGAAAAGGATTTTTGTTGACCACGGCAAAAGCCGATATCACGCTTTTCATAACAACTACGCGGAACAGCATTTTTTACAGACTTTCGCTTCTGTTTGATGGAAACGCCATAAATATTGCACTGAGCTGAAAACATGTGAGCTTTACTAGAATTTAAGGCTAAGCCATTGAACAGAGTTTACAAGTATCTTAAGCTAGGGCTTTATTAAAAATCGCTCCACTAGAAGGGCTAACAGCAGCGAGCTATTGCTGTAAATATTTAAGTCATTGAAAGTGCAGCGCAAATACGAAACGAGAGAGTGATAAAATTCGTAGCAAAAGGCCATGGACATCTAATACAGAGCTACGTAAAATGAGCAGCTGGCAGTCAACTAACTAACCACTAATGAAACCACAATGCACCACAACAATAATGAAAACCGAGTGGAGAAAGGCGGAAGATAGCGAGCGATAGAGCGAGTGGACGAGGAGGACAATGAAGGATAGACACACAGAGAGAGAGAGAGAGAGAGAGACAGAGAGGTAGATTGAGAGCGACATAGCAGGAAAGAGGGAAAGAAAAGAGGCAGATAGACACAACAATTAATTAACAATGCTGGCCAAAATGCGAATTGGGTCACTAAGGGCAAGCTCGCCGAGCACGAGATAATTTGGTAAAATTTGTGGACGTTGCCGTTGCATAAAGCACCGACCCTCGAGTATTTGTCCACTTGTTTTGTACCGCTTTGGCGCTGGGTAAAACAATTTTCTAACCAGGTATGCAACACATAGAACAATACTGCCGAGTCGAGGCAAACAATTGCAAGCCAAACAATGAAACAATGGCTCTTGAGTAAACGACTGAAAAATTCATTTAACATCGGAGAACAATAAATTTCTACGTAAGGGAATGAATGGAGAATTTATTTGAGCAAGAAATGCAGAGAATACGAACTTCAACTTCCGCCGAATCGAGAATTTTTCTAACATTTGCCAACGCATTTCAGTGTGTTCTCTCATTCCGTTTTCATTACCATTTTAATGCTGTAATTAAATTTTAAAGAGTTTTCAAATAATTTATCTTGCACTCATATCCATGCATGGTAGAGCCTGCCTTAAACCGTTGTTGACTTTGACAGTGTGCTGCTGTTGCACTTTGAGTAAGTGCAACTGAATTCATTTGCAGCTGAAATGTTGTCGCACCGCAACGTGACATGAATAGAGCGAACGAACTGCTGCCACAACCTCAGCAAAGCCCTGGCCATATTTCTGATGTCTTCATTCATATATATCCTATTCCAAAGGCATTCGCTGCAGCACGGGCGCGAGCATTTGCATTTGCAGCACAAACACATCGCAGGCATCTCGAAACAAAAAGTAGACATATTCATGGCTTGGCTCTTGTGCTCGTCTGTGCAGCTTTTGCCGGCTAAGTCATCTGGATAATTGCAGTCGTATGCGCCACATGCGGCATGTAGAACTTGAACCTTCAAAGCGGTTCCAAGGCAATCTAAGCGAGCTAAGAACATGCTTAATCACAACAGGAATTTCACTTTCTACCATTGGCAGAAGCTCATTGAGCTCAGCTTCGAATGGTTATCAGCTGGGGTAAGGACGGTAATTGCCCCTCCTAATTAAAGAAACTTTTATATAATTATTTAAAAATAGTTTTAAATTAGTTTTATAATTTATTTTGCTATTAGATTATAATAATTTGCGTAAAAGTCGCGTCTGGGCGAATTGGATAAAGCTGGTGAAAATCGCTTGACAAGTGGCCAAAAATTTGACCATGAGATGCATGAATGAACTACGAGAACTATTCAAATTTGACACGTTTGATCCAGGGCAGCCACAAAAATAGCTGTAAAAGCGCAGCTGAGTGCATTTGCAGTTGACTGCGTCAACTATTGCAGGGCAGTGAACGGATTGTGGACGAAATTCCATTAAGAATTATTTACTGTTGCTGGTGTAAACTTTAAGTTAACCCATAGGCAATCGATATAGCTGTGGGCAAATACATTCGCATGATATCTCTGGCTTTCCTTTTACACTCCTCGCGACTCGATTGCTTCCGCTTTTATGTTGCATATTCAATTTTTGTGCTCTGCCTTTTTTAGAAGGTAACGCTTCATAGGGGGAGTGAGGGTTTTTTTGGTGAGCAGCTTTTCGATTCTTGGCCCAGTTTCATTGCAGAGCCAACAGTTAGCTGCGTTCCATGCACGTCAACTGGGAATTTATTTGACCGAATACAAATGCTTAACATGGGGAATGGCGATAAATAAAACACGTCAACGAAACTGAAAGCAATTAACAACAACAGCAACCAACTGCCAGCTACAAAAGTAACAAATACGGAAAAAATGACAACAACAGCAACAACAAAAGCAACGTGCAGCAATAAAAACAGCTGCTGGCCATACTTCAATTTCAGTCTGCGGTTAGAAGATTAAAAGGCCAACGAAAACCGCAGCAAAGTTCAAATTCAAGCCAGAGCAGGATGCCCATTGTATAAAGCAACTGTAGTTGAATGCGTCCTGCGTGCAGGATATTCCGAA
>JABVZY010000350.1:4740480-4761330 GCA_020883555.1 Drosophila nannoptera | reverse complement strand
GTAGTTCATTATCTTTTTGACTCCTCAATTCATAATTTTACATGTAAGAAAACAGAGTTTTGTTTTTGTTTCTTAGTACAGAGTTGTTCAACAAATATTATGCGCTCATCCATTATCAGGCTTTCGCATGTTCACCATGTCCTTGCTTAATCACTGTGATTATTGTCAGGGGCAACATTACAACACACAACACTGGCACTGTCTTATAGTCACATAAAAGTATTCAGCTGTAAAGTGTATGCCACATATTGTGATACGCAAATTCACAATGCTTCTTCAGTTTCATATGTTCCCGCGCCGCAACTGCAAATTGCCTCAAGCGGTCCGTGTAAGTGCACTTTGGTGTTATATTAAAATTGCTGGCTGGTTGCCGACGCGCATGGCCAAATTGCCAATATGCGTACTCTCCGCGACTCTTAGTTAAAATTTTACAGACATTGCTGAAATGAGTTTATGTAAATAAATTGATAGCAGCTCCCCAATGTTCCTCCTAAAGCGATTATATAAGCAACAACATAAAGCATGAACGAAAATACTATTAAATTTGAAGGATGGCGGAGAAAGCTCGAGCTTAGAGACATTCTCGATTTACTCGATTACAACAAATCCAATTATTATTCGTTAAATTAGCAGGCAAGCCAAGTCACTTTTACATGCCTGGAGTTACGTCTCTCTAACATGTTCAGTTTTCTTCGATCCCATTTCTTTTACAGTTCAATTTATGACCCGTTCGCTGGGGAATACCTTACCAGCAATAAATACCCATTTCGGCATATGCTACCCACAGTAAATTACTGCCACTGAGTTTCTTACGTTAAACTCGAAATATTGCCATAGTTTTCTCCGATACCAAGTGAGCATAATTTGTGTGACAAAGTTTGTCATGCGAGCTAATGCTGTTAGTGCTGCGGTTGCCTATCGCAAGAGAGGACCCCTCCAAGGAGAGATATGAGTGTGGATTTGCTTCTGGTGTGCGGTGTGCGGAAGCGAAACGAGTTCACCCAGTGGCTGAAATATTTTCAAATTTGCATGCTAATGAATGGTGTGAAACAGTTTTGAATTATGAGGCAGGACCTTATGCATGCGCAGAAGTGTGCCTGGCAAGGACCACGACCATGAATTTTCAACATTTTCAATCCAGCAAATGCAAACCCGTCGTATGCAAGCCTGACATCACAGATTAGTCGAGTTAATTGCATGTCGAACTTTGTCACTGCCAGCCACCAGCTGTGAATTCTCCTCTCGCTGACTGACTGGCTGGCTGACCTAACAAGGTGTTCAGCTCGACGAAAGCGTACCCTCAGCAATTAACACAAATTGAATGCTATTGTTGTCCGCGCGCGCATAGCAAGTCAGCCAGTAAACTGTTAAATCAAATCGACATCCAAGCGAAGTAGTCGCAGCTGTTGGTAGGCATTAAGTATTTAAGTAGGAGTCATTAGTTTATTAAATAATTGCATTTTATTGAATGAAAGAAGATTTTTATATGAGTATATAGAAAATATTTGCTCAATAATTCTAATTCTAGAAATGTTTGTAAATTAAGTACATGCATTCATCTTTATGCATGTGTGACATCATTTATATGTAATTAGCATCAGGAAATGGACCTACTATTTTCAAGAAGAAATTTTGCCTCGAAGAAATCAACGTCCTCGATAGTATAGTGGTTAGTATCCCCGCCTGTCACGCGGGAGACCGGGGTTCAATTCCCCGTCGGGGAGATGTTTGAAATTTTTTTTTTTTATTTTCTTAGATATACGTGCTTACCCGCCCGGCTTATTTAAATTTTGGAGCATCAATCATATCATATTAAGCATGTAGAATGCTTCTTTGATTTTATTATAAGATACTAATAAAAATGTATGTTTATTGCACATTTGAATTAGATGAATATGTGGCTCCTATCAAACATTGATCCATGTTCGTTTTTTGCTAACTGTGAAAAATTTCCATAGAAATAACAGTTGTATGTTTTACGACTTCAATTTGCAAATAATAAACAGAACTCGAGGGACATATAAATTGAATATTTAAACCTTCAAACGATTTGAGCATTGTCAAAGCAATATTCCCATCAGATTTTCAATAGACGCCGCCTTGAGCCAATTTATCTCCCGGTCAGAAGACTTTGACATTTTTATAGGTGCTCTTAACACAACACAATATTGATTTGCGTCGACATCAAAATTCAGTTGACAGCCCTGTTTTGTGACTGCAATAAATTTAATTTAAAACAGGAAAAACGAAACAAATGCTGAGCGGAAACACATCGAATTCTGTGCTTGAAATGCTGACAGATGTTATATATTTTGTTCACTTTATTTTTCGCTGGCGGCAGACTACAAAATTATTTTAGAAACTCCATGAGTCCGCAGCTAAAAAAGGAAAAGACGCAATATAAAATCAAGTCCTGTTGATTTGATAAATAAAATATATTTCCGTTAAATGAAAATAATATTTCGTGCAATTAATCCTCAAACATTCGAAAATTTAGTATTAGGATATGACTTCGCTGTAGACCTGTTTGTACTTTTTAATTTTAAATGCTTATGAAAAAAGATAATGTATCAGTATTCACATTATTTTTCAAGTATTATAAACGTTTTTAAATAGACTGGATCTATCAAAATTCTGGCTTGTATGCAATCAATAAGAAAGTTTTTCAAAAGATGATTTATAAATTCCCTAAGTTCAATGGATAAGTGACTTTTTGTCATTAAAATTTGTATTTTTAATACTTTCAAGCCATCCCATTTTCAATATTCGAAGGACATCTCAAATAAATTCTTCCATACAACAAAATTCTCAAGTACCCAAATGACGAATTTATTTTACCTGTAAGCAATAAAAGTCTCTATTTGAATGTTTGTCCTCGCCGTATTTTATAAATCTCTGTAAATTAAGTGGAAGTTGAACAAATTCAGCAGCATTTACTTTCTAAGCTCTGTCAACTGACTTCAATAATATTAAAATTATAACAATAGTAAGTTAAGGCTAAAAATACATTCAGTTAAGTTAACTTTGTATACCCTATACAAATGCTTCCAAGTCCATGCCTTTCACTGGCTGCCTTGCAATGCTCCTCGGAGTATGCGTGATGTACTCATTGTTCCAAATTATCTTGACTCAGTTCCTTTCATTACTTTCAAAATGTTTGCTTTCTGTTGAAATGGGTGGCCCAATACCATCGCTTTGCTAGAGTATCCTCCTTTCCGTGTAGGCCCAGTGCGCCTCGAGACTACAGCTCTACGTGCCATAAGCCTAATCGCAGTGCTTCCGACCAGAAGCCTGTCATGTGGTTATTGTTGCAAGGGCGTTGCAACCAGCCGGATGGAAAATGCTCGAAAATTGCATTAAAAGTGAAATGCGTCAATAGAGGCAAAATAATTCGAGTAATTTATTAAGGACAATTTCGTTTGGGATGATTTTCACTTCACCCCTAATGCTCACAAATCCAAAAATACCTCCCTAAATGTCTCTTAAATGTCACAATGACAGCTCACGAATACGGGGACAGTCAAGCTGGCCAAAAGAGTGATTGTTTAAGCCATTGTCTAAGCGCTACGAGCCAAATGACGGCAATCAACGATTGGTGGCAAACGCTTGAGTACAATGGATGTTTGAGTGGTCAAAGCCAGAAGCTTTGTATATGGGGGAATATCTCAAAGCTGAAAGGCTAACTAGCTAGCGATTTGTCTGCCTCACATTGGCCGATTTATGTATGTATATATTTTTGCTAAGATGCCCCTCTGATGCACTCTTTTCCCTTACGCACGCCGACAGGCTTTGGGTACCACAAGTTCTGATTATTATGACAGACCTGGCTAAGTTAATCACTTGCAGGGGCCGGATGTGGAATCCGATTGCCTTTCTGTGCAGGTCAAGAATACAGAGGGAAGCAGTCGCTTCAGAGTGTGTGTGAGTGTGTGCACCGAGTGCTTTGTGCACTCGTTTAGTCAGCCAACTGTTCACGCATTCACTCTTGACCTCTCCGGGCCACAGACTGAAGCAACTGTTCAAACACGTTGTATTTGCATTTTACTCGATATTCATTCAATCATGCATCCTTCCTTCGAATTTTCTAACCGAGTTGTGCAATCCACTTAAGCTTCCGGCACTAACTAGGCCCGATGCTGGCGCAGAGTGATCAATACATTCCCATATTCCAAGCATGCGAAATTCATTTATATTATTTACTCGCCGAGGTTAAAGGCTCAAACGATTTTGTAATTCCATTTTCATGCATACCGAATTTTGCATGAATGAAACGAATTAAACTGAGAAAATTAAAAAACATTTTTTAAATATTTATAAATGCCAAAATATCAGTTTAGACATGGAACATACTCTTTTTTTTCTTGTTTTGACCGAGCCACGAAAAATTATTATACGGCTCCCGTGTCATCTAAATTGTGTTTGTTGTATCGAGATGAGTGAACAAAACACGCACGTATACACACATCACACACACATATGCAGGGGACTTTCAGGCACACGTATGTATGGAGGATGAGTTTTGGGGCTGCGTTTTTGACCGAATGCACGATTTGGTTTTGATTTGTTGTTTGCTTTGAATTTCTGCTCACGCTTTTTGGCATGAATAAATAAATCTGAGCTGAATATGCGAGGCTTCAGCGTCACCGTTAGCGCCGAGCGAACCACATAAGCCCCACCCACACTCAGCAGCACGCAGCGAACAGTCGTCACAAGCAAGCAGTTCTCAGACGAGCTTCATAAACAAAGCTTCTGTTTTCTTTTCTGGGGTTTCTGCATCATTAAGTAGCTCATCATGTTGATAATATGAGCAGAAGTGGGTGTCTCTCAGCTTCGCTTGAAAATCTAAGCATGCGATATTGCGCATACGCCCCGCTGTGCAGGCACGTGTGGGTGCAAAATAAATTCGCATGGCAATGGAAAATCCCTTAATCACTCTACGTCTTAAGTCCCACATCTAAGCGGAGAGTTTCAATCATGCTTCCGGAAAGTGTGGCTTGTAAATTAAACCAATTTACCTTCAGCCCACGTTTTATTGGTTCGGCTTAATACATTCATTCCATTCGGGTAACTAAGGAGTAGCATAGGGAAAATCTATTAAAGCTAGATTTTCCATTTCCCAATAAATTTTAGTTCTGTTGCTAGCGACCATTGGACAATTTAACAATTTCCCTGATTTGACAGTTAATATTCGCGCATTCAAACTTTTTACCCCAAAACTTGTCTCATGCTAAAATTTGCGACACAAGCGAATTTTTCCCGGTGGCGGAAGTTTCCAATTACATTGTGTCACACGAAGGCTAACGAGGGCGAAATAGAGCTGAACGTGTGAGGAGTGCTCAAAATGACTGATGGCTTTGTGGCAAGCGATGTAGATTTTATCTGACAGCAGCTGAAGGGACCGACAGCTGCATGACGTTCGATTGAGGCCCTTCACAGCCAGACCTAAAGCTCTTCACTATACTGCTATGCATTAGCGTAATTGTAATTAAGCCGCTTACATTGACAGCGACTAAATCAAAATTAAAAAATGAAATTTATTAATTAAGTCTAAGTATATATTATATGTAGGGGTATATAATTTTTTTATGAGTATATTTTTATATTTATATGAATGATGTGATATTTTTATATTATATATATACATTTATTTATTTATTTAGTTTTTTATGTACAATTATTCCCCACGAATAACGAATCATCTATTATTCATTATTTTATATATGTATGTAATTATTTGTATGCAATTTCTATTGCGAAATAGTTTCAAGATTTTCAAGAATATTATTTGATGCGCTAGACTCAACATCCTCGATAGTATAGTGGTTAGTATCCCCGCCTGTCACGCGGGAGACCGGGGTTCAATTCCCCGTCGGGGAGATAAGAGATAAATTTTTTTTTTTTGCTGTAGTTGGATATATTTTTTTTTTATAGAATCACAAGCATTTAAATTTCGCTCGTCTTAAATAATTTTACTAGCTCAAACAGGCTCGCCTTAGTGTAGCTTAACAGGCTCTCTTTTTAAAGAGAAGCAAACTAATTTATGCCTTTAAGCAGAAGTTTTTTCGTGCAAGTGAATGGCATAATTTCCTCACGGAGCTGCTTTACGTGCTTGACATGCAATGCACTGAAAACTTCTTTGAGTTGAGCTCAGAGGCAGCCAACACCAGCAGAGAGACGCTGGAGCCAGCCCGCTTCACGAATACTTAAATGTATCGCCATTTCCTGGTCGACGAACGGTTTCTGCTTCAGCAAATTGTAAAATTAATTACCCATCTGGCACAGCTTGCAGCTGCAGTGGCTGGAAACATTTCTAGAAGTGGGCGAATTTCCTGCTCCTAGATGCCTGCAAAGAACTAAACTTACGTTTGCGCAGATTTCAACATTGAACTACTTAATATTATATAACATGCAAGGGATGACAACATTCAACATTCGACAATGAAGTCCTTTGCGTGCTCGCCTAGACAGTAACTGCTCCTCATAAAAACGGAAGTCTTCGAGCCATATCGTTGTTTTGTTTACACCACGCCGCACAAGCACGTCAGGACATCCGCCAAATGAATGCTCCAGCTCGCAGCATAATGTTACAGCTGTCGACCTATCGTTTCTGAATTAATAACAAGCTGACAAGCTTTCCCTCTCGCCGCGCTATCCTCACGAAATGTGGCGACCACCAGCAAATAGCCGATGGTCGGCTGGCGGCAGAACTAAGCTGAAATAAAGTAACTCCAAGTTCTCCCGCCATAACTAGCAATGCCAATGGCCGACTTTTGTGTGCGATGCTCACAGAACTTTCGTATTTTTTTCATGCATTATTGACTGAAGCATTCCCGCTACAATGTTGAACAAATTATTTAAATGTACAAGTTTTGCTTATTATAATGGCCTTGCTTAACACGCTCAACTAACAATCTTTACAAATGCGTTTCGGCACACAGTAGTCTGCTTTGTTCCTTCTTATCCCATTTGGGCCATAAATCATATCTCTTTGCTTCTTACGCTTCAGGCTTCCCCTTCCATGTATAAGCACAATTTTGTGAACTGAAAGACTGAGAATATTCGTATGTATTTGTGAAAAGTATTAAACAAACGGAAACAATCGCTAGCATGGATTTAATAGTCTAATTGTGCGATACACAAGACAGCTGCTATATAAATTATTCCTTCTGCTTTAATTCTATTTTGATAACAAAATGTGTAAGAGTTCAAGCACTAAATTGAATCGTTTTCATACAAAACAAGGAACGAGGTAATAATTGTTTAATTTAGAAAAGTTTACATATAAATACATATAGTGCATAAATTTATAGCCCAAAATGGAAATTCATTGCCTGAGCATGCAATATAGATTGGATAAAATATCAGCATTGTGTAACTTTAATTGAAATTCAACTCTCTCTGGCCTGCGTCTCCCTTTCAGTTTTGGGGCTGACCAACAGGAATTTGTCGAATTCGATTGGTTTTAATGTTTTCGGCTGTCTCTCATAAATGCGACTTCTTTTTTTTTTTTTTTTTTGGGGAAATAACCGAAATTTGAATTGAATTCCCAAACATCGAATTGAACATCAATCTAACCTATGTTTTCAATTTATTTTTGTATATGTAATAACTTTTCAATTATTAATTTTACAGACTCAAAAAGAAAATATTCATATTCAAGCTATCTAGTGCAGTTATTCGAAAGTAATAATATAATATTCATTTCAATTCTACTGTTTGCACAGGGGGAAGATTCAAATATTTCCATTTCATCAGCTCTGATATTATGAAGTAGGCACGCAACCCGAAGTTGGGTTATTTTCATCTACGAAAGGTCTTACCTATAAGTACATGCTTCTCTCTATCTAAATCTCTTGCGCACTATTACAAATGAGACCAGAAAATTAGATATGAGCAAAATCCCTAAATGCATTCAATTAATGACTTAAGAGTAATTATTTTCCCTAATTTTCACTCGTTTTCCCACTAAGGGGACAATGTTGTAGAATACCTAGACAGCAGAGACACAAATTCTAATTGACAAGGATTGCTGGAGCGACCCAAGGCTAAAGCGAAAGTCAAACATCAAAGCCAGGCTTATTTACTATCAGACACACTCACACTCAGATGGCACTGGGTAAAATTAAATTGTTGTTAGCACATGAATTTGTGAAAGTTAAGTACATGTCAGCTGTCGAAAAAGTTGAAGTTTTGAGTCTAAGTAAAACCTCCAGATGATATCAATTTGTCTCTCAACGTACAATCTCATGGAGAGTTTCTTGAATTTTCTGCTTATTTTTGGGTCGCAGGCATCAGTGTCCCAAGTGGCTTTTAAATATTTAGAATTTAGCTCAACAACTGACAAAAAGGACATGTGTGAGATAACGGCAGTTAGGAGGAAAGACTTCACTGAAATATGCAGAAATTATATTTGAGGATTTGCCAGAGCTTTGATGAACAAGCTAATAAACTTTTTCACTCAACATTCCCTCAATTAATGTCGATGACACTCCACCCTTCCCCCTCTCTGCCTGGTGTACTCATACTAATCAGCTTTGTTGCATTCGCGCTGTCATTGCCGAGCGGAAATGGTTTGCCAATGCGATTTCATGACAAAAGGGAAAGAGGAAACGGAAACAAAGAGCTTCGCGGCAAATGGAGAAAGCGGCCAATGCTAATCAAGGAGGGGCAGCAGCAAGGCCAGGAAACAAGTAATAAGGAAGCGGTGAAATGAACATCTAAATGCAGAAATCTGCGGCGTAATTGAAGCAAAAGTTCGTGGGGCACAAGCCTGATGTTTCAATTGTGCTACAGCGTGCAGCAATTTCATAAATTAATAACTATAATTTATACAGTAAAAACTGTTGCAACTCGTTATAAATTCCACGAAACTTTCTACATGCTGAGCTGGAGCAACAGAAACAATAACAATAACAAGAAGAAGAGGAAGAAGCGTAACATGAACTGGCTTTATTCGACCATTCTACCCATTCTCGGCATGTGCCAAGTGCATGAGGTGGAACAATAAGTTTTCATGCAACTTCAAGCGTTCTCTACATCTTGTTCCTGTGTATGTGTGTGTGTGTGTGTATGCTTGTTTGTGCAACACACCCCACAAAAAGTGTTACACTGCCACTAGAAGACGAGTTATTAATTTTTTCTTCGATACTGCCACATTAATAACACGCAAATGTGGCAACAGCTGACAAGTACAAAATTTCGCAAAACTTTTCAGGCTGCAGGGAAACAATCGCCGATTGTTCTCAACTTTGGAAACCCACCAGCTCACGCGACCGCACCACAAAATGCAAAGTAACCAGCCACAAGTTTTGCATGCCAAGCAACTTATTATCAAATTCCCATAATTTATTCTCTCCTTGGGCAGGCTTAAGCCTTGACTCGCTAACCTTTAATCAAAGCACATATCAAATAGATGCCCAATCGAGATATTCATTTGGAAGACGCAATGTATCAAAAGCCAAAAAAATGTATTTTCATTTGAAGTTGCAGCTTGCAACACTTGTTTAAAACTCCACGGCCACTTTTTACGGCCAGGGGATAAGCGACCGAGCCGCCGCTACAAAAGTCAGCTGTAAAGAATGGCATTCATAATAGCCTCAGCATAAAACCGGGAGAAAACTTTTATTTCACGCCAAATTGCGCTCAACGGCAAAACACTTGTTCAGCAACTCGCAGGCTGATAAATGGCGCAACGGACACGCGGACAGACAGTCTGGCCGGCGGATGGGGCGAAAGTTTGTCACAGTTTTTATGCAACCAGCACGGGGTTATTTGTGTGCAGTTTATCAGTCGTAAAGCCAACGCCTCATTGCACATAAGGCAGAAGCATATGACCCCAAAATATAGTACGCCAGAAAGAAATTAAGAGTTTTTTCTTCGCGTGTATACAGAATCAATTATCGCAGCGAAAGATAAGGAACGACTGCATAGTGAATTATAGATGACCAATAATTTAATTAATCTGATACATGAATTATATTTGCATACAAATATTTTTTAACCTGCACTCAAATCCATGCTTAAAGATTATATATATATATTGCGGGGTTTCAGGCAACGGGTTCCCTCTGTGCGATTGATTAAGTTATACCGGGGATACGCATACGACATGTGTGCCGCATGCGATGCGCAAACGCTGAACGCAACTGCGCCACATTAAACCCCGTTGAGAAACGATGCATAAATTATGCGCATCCACATCCGGCCACCTTTGCACTCTGCCCTGTGCATAATGCCGATAATGTCAACCTTCATTACGAGCATGGCGCAACACTTGAAACTTTTTATAGGCGCCCGACAAATACGCATACGAGAGAAGCCGAAATACATCTGCGTTAATGATTGCGTATTTGCTACTGGCCATTTCAGGGGAATGCAATGAATATGGTAAACGAGGGCACAGACAATTTTATTCCGCATTTAAGCTGACCTGAATGCCAAGTAATCGACAACAGTTCGCCGACCCGGCAAGTAAATTATTATTGTAAATTATATGAAATTATTTTTTAATATTTTCTGAGATATTTAAAAGATCTGGAAAAGTAAAAATTCGTTTGACCCTTTTGCGCTTAATGCCATGAATTAAAGGCTGGCACATCTTTGGCATTCCAAAAATTAAAAACAAATTAGAAAATTCAAAAAAATATCTCGTTTATCTCGTTTAATATTCCACATTACATTTAGATCGAGATCATTATACGATATAACAAATGGCGCAAATATGATAAAGCAAATGGCCCCCCCCCTGTTCTCCACAGAACATCACAAATCGTTTGACCAAGAGTTGCTTGAATATATTGCACTTTGCTGCAGATTTGCATTGGATTTACAATTCCAATTTTGCTTATTGCTTATCTGAAAAACTGTGAAAGAGGCAAAAAACATTTCCCTCCTTCAGCAATTTTGTAAACTCTGCACATAACTTTGGCTCAAAGAGATTCCTTAAGTAGCTCTGGGCCCGGGTGTGTGTGTGTGTGTGGAAAAGCAGCAAACGGAGTTGCTTCTTGGTGAGGCAATCAAAAACGAAATATCTCAATTTAAATATGAATTCAGTGAAGCTTTAAGAAAATCGAAACAGACTTCAAGATATTGCATGTATTCCGATATTCGATAGTTCGAGTGCTACTATCGCACACACAGCGGCAAATTGGTATCTATGGGAAAAGGGAAAATTAATTTAAGTTGGAAGCCATGAAATTGAATACAGATCCCACAAATAAGACTTCACAATTGTTGGAAATCGATAGCATCAAGCACAAATGGAAAACCTTCCGAGGCAATAAGGCAAAGCTCGTGGAAAAACAAAAGCAGCAAACGCAAACGGCAAGTAAAACACAAGGAATAAAATTGTCTATTAGGACGGCAAAATGCCCAGGATGGGCAGCCAAGATAAAAGCTACAAATGAAATGGCAAACACCAAATTGATAAACGCGGCCTTTGTTTTAGAAATTGGCAATCCAGCCATACTCAATAGCTTGGCCGGACTTATCCGACCAGCCCAGCTCGCACTTGAGCGCGCTGCCTCAGGGGCAACACCAACAACGAGAGTATCAACTACAACAACAGCAACACTAACAATATGACCAGCAGAGGAACTTAGCTGATAATCTTTGGCAGACCAAAGCTTCCTTGTCGCCAGCTTCCCAAATGACACGCGTCATAAAAGGTGCCCGAGGGTTGAGTGTCAACAAAGAGTGTGAGAACTCAGCTGGGATTCGATTCTTAGCCAAAGCGAAAGCATTTTATAGTTGCAGCCGCTTAAGTTGTGTGTCCATATCGAGCTGAAGCGATAATTCAAGGCCAAGACTTGGCTGGAACGCCACAAGAGCTGGGTACATCTGCCCCACGAAACAGGTTTATGGTTAAAAGCCTTACACCAAGATGTACATAGCGAGGATAGCAAGAGCAATCGATGTGGGCTTGCTGTAACGCCAACTACATTCAGGTGGCTCGATTCGCTGGAAAATTTGGCAACGGAACCGACTGTGAATTTACAGTTACGGCCAGCAGAGCGCAGTAAAGCACAAGTCAAAGTCAGAGCATACATTTTTTGCTGTCTCCTTTGGTACATATTTATTTCCTTTGACCACCAGGGAAATGGTTTTTGCAATTCGAAAGTTTTGCTCAGTTGCAGTTGCAGCCAAAAATGTTCATTAAAATGCAATTGAATTTTGCCAGCTTTCAAGCGAATTCAATTACTTTCTGTCACTTGCGGGACGCCACGAGTCAGCTCACAAAAGTATGCTACACTCTGTGTGACAGCGGCTACGTGAATGATGGCTCTCTGGCAGCTCACATAGATTTTATCTGTCTGCTAATGACATGAGTGTATGTGGGAGATACGCTCCTCGCATGCACCACAATGCACTCAAATTACGTGACGGCACACGCTTCCCCTTTTGGCAGTGAAAAGACTCCCTCAGCTCTTGGACATTATTTTCAAAATGTGATACATTTCTGCCAGCTCGGCTTAATCCTTTGAAGCGCACTTTCTAACGGTAAACCGAAAGCCTTATTAACTTAGGGACTATACAAAAAATTACGAAACTTTATACAATCCCAAATGTTTCATACATACTGTGGGTGTCCACCGAAACCTGGCGATCCTGGTTCGCTTTGATGTGGCGCCGGCAAGAGCAATAATTAGCATAAAGTAAACTATCATGTAAGTGAAACTTTCAAGCAATTTGCATATGAAAAGTGACCAGCTCGAAAGTTGGAGCCAGTTGCCCATTAATTAGACAAACAAAGCTGTGACAAAATCTCGTGGCGAGGCGGTAATACCCTTGAAAACAATATAGACAGCAAGGCTTAAAACTCGTAATGCAGGTATATATTTGGTGGAATGATCTAGGCTGGTTTAGGGCTTCCAATGCAGTAGCTGCTAATGATAGCGTTCTATGCATGTAATGCTACTGAAGCAACATGCTGCCAAGAAAACATACCCAGCCAGCCACGTCGACTTATGGCCCTCGGCTTCTCACCCAACTTCAGCCAAGCGTGCAATAATCATATATACATTAACAACATGTAATGCCAGAATTCGAGTGCTTGCGGGTGTGGGAGTTGGGAGCCGCTAAACAGTTTGAAACATGCTCGATTGAAGGGAACACATACACAGCGATGAGATTGAAGAGGAGTGAAGAAAAAGTAGAAGTGTATGGCTGAAGACATCGCATTTGCAGAGCACTGACTTGGCTCATAAAAGGGCCACAAAGAGGGCGTGTAAAGACAAATCGAATAGGGGCAGGGGAACCCAGCCAAGCGAGCCTGCTTGCGAAATGCCAAGCTGCCGAAAGCCACGTGAGATGTCTCCAAGCCAAGTTTCAATTCAATGGCAATCGGGAAAATGTATTCTCCTGGGGTCCACCTCGCAATTGATATTTATTTAAAGCTTAGCTCAGGTTTTCTCGGCTCAGCCGTGCTGAGCTCCCAAAAAAGTGCTCTGTTAATCACATCAGCAATCAGATGCAGACCTAATGAGATCAATTGATGCTCTGCTGATGCACAGACCACCAGCAAAGTGTCAATTTCTAATGAGTTCGGCCTTGAGAAGGAAATGCAAAATGAACTCAATCAAAAATTAATTCCTAGGCGTCTCTCCGATTGATCTTTCGGTAATCAACAGTATGCTTCCAAGCAAGCAGGAACTAATGCCTTTCCTGGTCGATACATCACTCATTTCATACACCTTTTCCCAATAACCTTCTAATGCAGACCTCAAGAGAGAGAGAGAGAGAGAGAGGGAGCTCAGTATGAGCTCAGTGCTCGCGCACAAGCAATTTTGTAGCTGACACAAATTGCAATCGACTGAGTTTTCGGTCTGTTGTGGCATAGCTGACTTTTATTAGTGCCCAGCCATAATGGCCGACGGACGGACTGTGCTGGCCGCCTGGAGCTGGCCAAAAGCAACAACATTGTAGACGTTGATTATCTCTTGTGAGGCAGGAGCGTTTCTCCGAAATCTCCGGCTCTTCCGTTATATAGTATGCACAATTCTGCATGTGGAAGAAGTCTCTCAGAAATTATCCACTTATCATTTTTCATGCATATTCATGTCGCACAATATTTCACTCGGCCGCAGCAGGTTCTTAGGAGCGCGTTTTGCTGTTGCGTCTAATTTGGCGTGAAATAAGTTCTCTCCCACACATTTTCCGTTACTATGCATCTAATTCTCTAGCTGCAGCCAGCCGCATGCTTAGTACTTCATAACTTAAGTGAAATACATTAAAGTGGAGTGTTGTTGCAGCAATGCTTGAGCCATCAAGAAAGAACAAGAAGAATTAAATGGAGCCACACTCATTGGCAAACACTTTAAGCTGCTGGAATGCTGCCAAACGAGTCCTGGAGCTGCTGCAACTGCAACAATGCCCCTCCATGCACTAAAGCACATATATATATATATATATATAAACAGACTGTGGACGTACCTGCAGGCATTCGTGTGGTTGACACAAGCACCCAGAGCAGCAAGAGCAAAAATAATTTATTCGTTGTAAACAAATTCCGAGATTAGCGCTAATTTAATAGAGCTGATGTGGGAAGCCCCGGGCCGAGCGTCCGAAACGACCCTGGCCAAGTCGACGAGAGCCTCCGCAAATGCAACTAATTGAGCTCAACTATGTGTATGAGAGCTTCGTTTCGGGTATGTCTGCAGGCATTCGAATTCTGACTCGGTCCAGTGCCTGGAGACAGACATAAAATGTGCTTCAAACTAACTCTGCAATAGCTCAGGTAATCCTGGCATGAGCGAAGCTAATCAATAACATGAGGGCTAACAGGGCATGTTATCAAGCTTTTCCTGCTTATGTCTAAATTAGCAAATTGATTGGTAAATTAGACATTAGGAGCAATCAGGCTAACAGGCGAAAGAAGAGTTCTCATCGTAATTGGCTTAATCAAATGCATTGGCTCCGACCTGAAGCAGCTCTTGGCTGCTCATCAGCCACCAAGTGGGCATAAGTCTGAGGTGAGCTCTAGACTTAATTGCTCGACAGCGGCCACATTCATTCATTCTAAATCCACTAGACCATTAGACAGAATAGTGCATTCTGAATCTGCTTATTAGCCTGTCCAGTTCGCAATCCTTTTACCCGCCTTACATGTACTGCAAGCTTGCTTGTTTATCGAGCAATATTTGGGAGCCTTCCTGCAGTGCTTTATGTGACTTTTCTTTATGCATATTACAGAGCGTGGTCAGCCATCTTCTTGGGCATTTCCAGATCTACAGACAACATTTGCGGTTTATCTATGCAAGAAAGTAACTTTCAAGTCATTCTGTCCAAAGCAAGATGTTTACATATACATACTTTCAATATTTTGCGGATGCATTTTTTGTTTCCAGTTTCCAGAATTAGTCCGCCTCAGACCACACAACTCAAAACTGTCCTCTCACTCAGAAGTTGGGCGAAACTTTAAACCAATGTCAGCAACGTAAACAGCAAACGAAGCCACGAATAGTTTACGGTCAAAAGTTTATTTTCCCCTGAATGCTATGCGGTTGCATAAATATTTTCCCCATGAAGATATTTTCGTTTACTTTAAACAGATTCGCAACTTTGGCAAAGTGCTCTTCGGCGCAGAAAGAGACGCAAAGCTGAGTAAACTTTCTTGGGTGAATTATTTTCTATATTCTCAACAATTAAGACGCCGTTTAGCTTTAATTAGGAACAATTCACGGGTGGCTAGGCACTCAATAGCGAAACTATATTTAGGTATAATCATTTTGTCGTCTTTTAATAGCTAGCGGAACGAGCAAGATTTAATGGTTATTAAAGTTTATCAATCAGATTTTAGCGCTTCGAAAATGCTAATTGAATTACTCACGGAAATAAGTAGCTTTCCGTGAGTAAAGTGGAAATGCTAAATGAGCGACCGGAAGCATCACTTCACTGAAAACAATTTAAATTTGCTGCCTCATAAAAGCGAACTGAATTCAGATTTTTTGTTTACACCAAGTCCCAATGGAACACATCTGCGGTTATTGGGCGCCATTGTACGTGCTAAAAATAAATAATCGAATACAGAGCCCAGAGAAGTGTTGAATAATATCAAACACGTGCCGGACCCGCATTCGTGGGGCAAAAAATGTCAAAGATTCTCAGAGGCAGCTTGAACCTCTGTTTGTCTCCCTTTTTGCATCATTCATAAATAAATAGCCACGTGATTTCGATTGAATGAGGAAATAATTATCATTAATTGAATAAAATAGAACATTCAAAAGTTATTGGCCATAAGGCTGCGGGGAGGTGCTGAATTCCTCTGCGATCTGAATGTCGAGTAGTAGTCGAAGGAAAACACAGTGTTTAAAAGAAGTTTCTATCAATAAGAATTCGAATAGGATTGCCCAAGACCTCAACTAGCAAATACTTACATATATCCCAAGTCATGGGATGGTCTGAGTTGAACAAGCCGAAGCTGTAGCTGAGAGGAAAAAAAAGCAACCAAGGCCTCATTACTAAGTGGCTATTAAATTGAGTTTGCGCTTCAAAACTTTGGCGTTGACAACACAAAGGAAAGTTTAGACGTAGCATTAGCAGGTGAAGACAAACAACCGACTCCGTTTCCAGCTTCCATTTTCTGTCCACCTCGTCGACAATCAGCCAATTATAACCTGCTAACTCAGCCCTTTACCTGGCCAATGTCGCTTGGTTAGGCACAGTGTGCCTTGACTACAGTTAAAGGTCGACTCGTAAAACGCTTGACTGCCCCTCGAGTACGAAATACAAATGAGTGCACCTTAAAGTACCGAGGTGAATGGCAAAACAGTTGACTTGGCAAACAAGTGAGGTTAACCGTTGGCTTCTCGCTGCTGGCTAAATGGATTTGATAAACTTGGCTATAGAAATTGCGCTGTAGCTCAAGACAAGCTTGATTTGGCATGAGCATAACTTTATGGAAAAAATATTTATTAAAAATATATTGAAGAAGCTCTATGACTATGCAATGAAATTTATAATTTTTTGTTGTTATAATTATGTGTGATATTTTACATCTTGGTCATTCTATCTGATTTCACGCACTGCTATAGTAACATTTGGGGACTTCCAAATGAATGGTTCTTAGAATGCAGTGCCAAAGTTAGACACAATAAATCATTTTCCTTGAAGGAAATGTAATTTAGTGTATTTTGGAACACTCTGTGTATTGAAGCCCAATCAAAGCCGCTAGAAGGCAGACAAGAATTTATTAGTTTTTTCTTGGCCTTAAGCTTCGAGGAAATCCTGCCAATTATATATGCTGTTAAATTCAAAAGAATTTCAATAAGTATGCAGTCCTCATGTTCAGCAATTCTTATCTGATTTTTTAATTAAAATGCAGGCAAATGCCACCGCCGCCCAAAGGAATATCCTTATTAAGGCGCCACTCAAAGGACAATGAGTTCGTTCTTTTTCAATATTTCGATTGTAAACAAATAAATTTCATTGCCGTGACTCCTCTTTTCTTTCAATTTCAATTACATCACAAATGCTGCACTGCGTTAACAACGGGGCATAAATCCCGTTCATTGTTCTCCATTGCCATGGCAATTTAAACACTTTTTTTTATCCTTTTCACCTGCTCAATAAATATTTTTTTTATTATTAAAATCTATAAAAAATACAGGGCATCATTTAAAAATAAAAATAAATTAAAGTGATAAATACGATTAGTTGGGCAGCCGATGAAATTGGCAAACAAAACAAACAAAAGGGAGGCAAATCATTCTTTTTTTGGGCAATTAAAGTTTGTCAAGTAGTCCATACAATAAAACCCCCAGCACACCACAAAACCATCACGGTATATGTATAACCAGCTGAAGAGCGTGAGGGTCGTAAAATGAGACAGGCAATCCAAGAGCAGCGGGAGAGAGGCAAAAAGTAAGTGGCAAACTGGTTGACAGTTCAGGTTGAAATGTAAATTTGGTCCAAATCGAGACTAGTTCACACCTGAGCGAAACCGAGATTTGAAATGTGTACACCATTTGCCCTATATTTTCGCCGCCTGTGTTTGAAAATTGTTTGGCTTTAATTAAAACTGCACAAATAGTTATATTTGATGGCGCATGGGTAATTAGATTTTCTGTTATTGTTTGCTCCACACTCAGCAGTAATTTAACGTGAAGAGGAGAATCGTGAAAACGGTTAATCAACTGTGAAATAAGTGGATTTAAAACAGTTTAAGTATTTAGCACTCAGCGGAGTACTTCTACTGATACCTTTTCACATGTCATCAGCCTTTATTCAAGCTGTATTCATTAGGCCAATCGAACAGTGCTTAAAATGAGTTTTAAGCTGTGCTTAACCTAATTACAGCTGTATGCCAAAGCAATTCATCTGCAAACCAATTAAACGTGCCACATAATCAATGGCAGACCCAATGCCAGCTTTCACTTTCATGCGAATAATTCTTCTTTCTGTTATGTTTTCATTACTTTCTCCCAGTTGGGATTTTCCTATTCTCACACACACACGCCACGATTCTTTTCAATGGTTCCCAATTAAGATTGGGCTGAGATCCACGAATGTAGACTGATTAATCAATCAATTGATTTGATTCGTTGATTCGCAATTCGATTATCCCCTAATTAAACTCAGCCCTTTGTTTCTGATGGCCGTGTTCCATTTCATCAATTCCTTGGATTTTTCTAGTCTCGCTATTCACAGAGGATTCAATTAAATATGCGTGGTCCACGACTTGCCAGTTGCTACGCTGCTCAAGGCTATCTCCTAATTGGCAACGAATGCAGTTAAATATCCACTTGAGTAGGCATACTTAAATCCAATTTTCACGGCCCCAATAATTGCAGTTTCAACTAGTTTTGAACTTCTTCTGCTAGCCAAATTAAGAAAACTGAAAATGCGCATTCCGACTTTTGCTCAGGGGCTTCTCCCACGAAAATCGGTATGCAATTTGCACGGTTAGTTCTGCAATTGTATTCTCTTTGCCATACACGAAAGTTGAGCAAAGTTGAGTCCCGCAGCAACTGACGTCATTTGACTGGCAGAGTTCAAGCTGATTTATGTTAAATGCCTACGTGATGCGACTAAACTAATGCAGTTGTCAGGGAAGCAATTCTCCAGTTCTAGCGAAACTCAAGAAAGAGTTGGGACTTTAAGCGCAACGACTCTTAAAGCTCAACCAGAACAGATTACGCATCCGCTGCGTACGCCAGCTTAGTCGGGCACAAAACGTTCTTTTCTCTCAAATTATTGAAGGCAACATATTAGTTTGCAGCTTTTGGACTCCATCCACCTTGTAGCACTCTGATCGTCCTGTTGATGCAAGCTATTCCGCAAAACACACGAATAACTTAAAAAGTTGTCCGAAATCCCTGCGGCTGTGCGCTATTCATTAGCATGCAAATCTGAAAATTTATCAGGTGGGGTCCTGGCGTTGTCCTGGCAGTACCGCCAGCTGTAAAAGCCAGTGCAATCTGCAACAGCTCGCAGGACAAAGTTTGACACACGAATTATGCACAGCCAGGAACGGAGAGTGCAAACTAGTTCATTGGCTGGCTAGCTATGCTTAGATTCCACGGCCCGAAGATATGGTTATCATAATTATCATACTCGACGATTGCTTTGGAATCAAAGGAGAAGGGTCCAATTGAGGTTGCCTAATTAGAGGAAGAAATTCCAGGTGCTCAAAACTGAATTTAGAGTATGTTTAATATAATATATACTTATTGAGCAGAAGGTAATAACTGTTCAGTTCTGAAAGTAAAGCCTTTCCCCTACGTATATGTCTCTTGAGTTGGAATTTTCGCTGGTTCTCTGCAGATATTCTCACTAAATTTATCATTCAGTCAGCAGTGCAGCTACAAATCATTGCTGGAAATAAAGTATTTTACCTGCGAGGTCAAAATTGATTTCATTGTTTTATTTGGCACATTTTGTGTTTTTTTTTTTTTTTTCATACCTTTTGTCCCTTTCGGCGCAATTAAATAAACATTTTCCCGCTACTGCAGACACATAAAAGTGATATATGACTTTCCAAAAATGAAGCTAGATTTTTATCACAGTAGGGGGAAAAGATTTGCGTGAATCATAACTCATGCGCTGAGAATTCAAACGCAATTTCCATCTATGGCGAGGTTTATGCAAGAATCGATTTATAAAATTCTTTTAAACTGAATTTTTGACGTAACGTGACATTAATTCCAGCGAAAATAACGAAAATTAGAACAGAAAATAAATTTGATACGTTCCATTAAAAGCAATTCGTTGACTGCATTAAATAGTCAAATTTACAAAAATATAGCAAATTATTATCCCACTGATGGGACATATTGTAAATCGAATTTTTAGCATTTTTTTTACCGCTCTTTTGTCAGCAAATCGCCCTTTGCAGACATTTTTATCATGTTTCAAACTTAAAAGTGACAGCGGAGACAGCTAATAGATTAAAGCAGTCGACGCGTCTTACCTTATCCTTGCCAGACAGCGAGACGTCCTGGGTCTGAATGGAAACGAATTCAAGGGAAACTAACTACAGTGAGATATCTTAGACTGGTTAAGCGGAACTCAAGTTGAATGCCAATTCAAGTTGCTTGATACAATTGGTGCAACCGTCTCGAGTGTCTGGCCTGTGAAGACGGCGTGCCAGGACCCTATTGAGACTTGAGATAGTTGAGCATTTAAAGCAGGCGTCCTTGTCCTTTGATGGCCTGTTAACATATTGTGGCTTTGAAATCCCTAAGCCCGAGCATTCGTATGCCTGCCGGCCCCTTCCGTTGCTCTGACCATAAGGCCATTCCCAGAAAATCCTTAACTAATGAGTGGCTTATCCGTTTGCCGGCATCCCAATCATTACTGAGATTGCCATAAACCTGCGCGTTTGCCTAATGAGCAAAACCTTTACTTTACACG
>JABVZY010000350.1:4722060-4740412 GCA_020883555.1 Drosophila nannoptera | reverse complement strand
TTAAATTAAACTTGTATGTCCTGGCCTTAAGCCAACTCGAATTTCGAATTTCCCCAGCGCAGCCGGCCCGGCGACATTTGTGTGCACAAATTTGTCTTCTGTATTATGCAAATAATTGACGAAGGGATTCAGAGATTAAATCTATATATATGTAGATCACATTAAACTTGTTTAAATTTTCATAAGCTAATTAAAAACGAAATATATTCATGTCACTATTTGATCATGTTTTTCGTGAAATGGTTGTCATAATTTTTGATTATACTTTTCGATTTGTTTTGAGTTGGCATTGTCAAGCTAACAGAAATTGAAAAAGGGATTGAAAAAAAAAAAAATAACTTCGTAGCTTATTACTGAAATGTCCCAAAAAAAGACACGGAATCAGAAAATGGACTATTATTATCGTCGCTCATTCCGTGAAAGGCTTGAGAAGGCCGATGAATGTCAAAGCTTTACACCGACCGTCTGTAACTCTTCCAGGCGATCGAAATACGAAGAACTAGATAATAATGCAGAGATTGACAACGATTATTGGGACAATTTGGCTACTTCGGAGGATCAAGAATCGACGAAAACAAGTTGGGCGGACTTGTTTGATATTGATATAGATATTGATCCATATAAGAAACGTGTAACGCATGACAGCGATCGATATAGAGACCCTGAAATCTTCTCGTATCTCAGCTGGTCGTATTTGTACTCCAATGCCACCAGAAAGCAATTCATGACCTGGCCGTTCGAATCAATCCAGGAGGAGTACATGCAAGTGAAAGAGGCCATTGATATGATGCAGCACATATCGTTGAACGACTTCAAGAAACTCTGCAAGCCCGTAAAGTTTAAATCAACTTGTTCG
The DNA here is from genome assembly GCA_020883555.1 of Drosophila nannoptera. Classification (NCBI taxonomy): domain Eukaryota; kingdom Metazoa; phylum Arthropoda; class Insecta; order Diptera; family Drosophilidae; genus Drosophila; species Drosophila nannoptera. The sequence goes on along the minus strand of JABVZY010000350.1, from coordinate 4,739,556 downwards.
GTAGCCAAGCATATGGCCACAATTACGAATCAGCGCTTAAGTAATTCTATCTTATTCAGTCCTTGTAACAATCCTCATTCGCATATATTATTCAGGTTCTGTGGAGCTGGTCACGGCAGCTGTCCGCAACTGTTGGTTCGACAACTTGGAGCTGAAGATTGACAGAAGTTTTGCACGCGTGGATCGATATCTGTTCCGCCACTACATGGGGCGCTTTCAAAATCTTACCAAACACTGTCTGGAGCTTCCCTGCCACAAAGTGAAGATGAGCCAGATGGTCAAACTGTATAACTGGATCATCAGTAATGACAATAAATTTAGGCTCGGGAGGAAGGTCCTGAGCTTATATAACACGTCCAAGTTCCTGGAAGTTCGCTACATACTGAAGAATTATTGGACCATGTTCTCTCTGAGCGGCAAGACTTCCATCTTACCCATCTCGGAAGGAGAAGCATTCCAGGCCTATATACCGAATCGTCAAATGCAATCCGTTGACCTTAAGCCCATATTTCTATCACGGATAAGCAAGTGCTTTCTGCCCGTTGTTGCATCCATCGAGTTCGTTACTCTCGGTATTGACGAAGTGATTTATATACTCAAAATGGATAAACTATGCGTGAACAGCGAGGACGAAGTCTTCTTTGCGGCCATACGCTGGCTGGAGTTCAATTGGCGGGAACGAGAGAAGCACCTCGTTAAACTCATGGCCGCTTTACGTTTTCGCTATCTTTCACCCTGGTTGCAGTATTCGATTGAATACTGTCCGGAAAATTATATTATAAGCCAAGTGGGGGCAAACCAGACGGTCAAAGCCATGCTCTGGCAAGCCTGCCTAATAAATGAGGCTACTTCTGCCTACCACGAGTGTCCCGATGCTATTAACGATATTCAGGTTATGCGATATAGCAGGATCCCACAAGTCGACCGGTATTGGGCTAGTTGCAAAGGGATCGCTCATTATCATAATACCAATTGCCCAAGATTCCGGCCTCTCACTTATGGCACCTTCAAGCTCTTCCTTAATGAAATGCATGACAAAGCGCTCATATTCATGGAGTCGCTCGAGGATTTTCCGTACAAGCAGTGGCACTCCTACATCTGCTGTAACAAATTTCTATCTGTAAAGGATACTGATGCGGGTCTAAGGAAAGTGATGCCATTTTTCTACAGGCTTAACTAATTGAAACAATAATAAAAATATGCTTTATTCTGTCAGCATTTCCAATTGCATTTTCTAGATGTCAATGCAGAAGTACATTAATTACGTTTGTATATGATCCGTCTAGCTTCCTTAATATCCATTTGTCGCATCAGCTCTATGATCAGCTCTAAATTCATTTAATATATTCATTGCACTTCTCATTCACTGCTCGACTGCTCATAAATATTTATAACACTCAATGAATGTTCGGACTTTTTAATTTCGTTGGACAAATGAGAATAAAAACTATCGAAATTTAAGTAAATTAATTTGCGTTGCCATAGCCTGCAAGTGAAAATCGTTTATATTTACTTTATAAAAATCAATGAATAAATAAATAAATAAATAAATGGAGAGTTAAATTATTTCCACACTCAACCATTTTTATTGCGACGCCATGGTCGATTTAAATAGTTTTTATTAATTTATGAGAACAGCATGACGCATACGACACGTTAGCCACACGTTATCAGCAAGGCTGAAGAAATAATTATCGTGCTCGACCCGGGTCAATTTCACAATTCCACAACACAATATTTCAGTCTGGGACTCTTGCCTTTTGTTGTTAGTGCTTCCCGATTACCAGGGCTGGAAATGGTCATGAGAGATATGGATGTTCCATTTGTATATACACCACGATTGGTGCAATTCGAAAGCTTTCTCATTAATTAGAAGCCAATTTAGTTAAGACATTCTTCCACCTTTTCTTTGGTTGGTGTGGATAATTTCAGCTTCACAGCTCTGTGCAAAACAGTCGACAGTTAGTTGTACTTTATGTAACTGCAATATGAAGGACACGTGACTTGGCAAGAACGAGAGGCTCACGTGACGAAGAAATTTCAACAGGCTCTCGAGAAAGTCATAAGACGGCCTTCTGCGAACACGTAGCTCAACATATTTAACGTATGAACTATGCATGGTAATTTTAATGGAATCCGCAGGGTCTGTGTAATCTTTCGTCATGTTTACTCGCCCTCGGAGCGCGCTTGGCATGTTCCACAGGTCGAGGCACTGCGCATAACCTGCCTATTGACCTGCCCGTAGCGGCCACACACAGGTAGAGCCTATCCCCCACGCTTCCCATTTCTTTCGAAAGCTGTGTGTCTGCTGAGAGAGTTTATGTGGAAAAACTGCAAGTTCTTCAGTTGGCAAAACCTTTCCGATATGCCTCAGCCTGCACTTACAATCTGCATCGATTCGAGGGTATTTTGAGTAGTTCCTTCATACCGCTTCGCAGCATGTTGACCTAGTGCGGGCCAGTGAGCAGAGTAAATTTCCTTGCATTGTGTGAGTATGTAGGACCTGAGGTCATCCAAGAACTGATGCGGAAATTTCAATGTTTTGGTTATGATGCAAAATATCGCCTTGCTGCGGTCCTAGCCGCATGCGGTTCGCTGCCATGTTGCCTCAGGACACGCCCAAGCTGTTCGCCAGGCGTTTGTTAATCGGTACGATCTGTGGATGCGGCTGGAGAACATGAGGCACATCGAGGCAAATGTAAATGTGAAGTTCATTAAATTGACGGGAACGTTAATAATTAGCTCATAACCGGATGACTTTTATGAATGGTCCTTACCAAGATAATCGGATTACAGTGCTTGTTAGAAATATAAATTACCTGATTGGAATTCAGCCATGAGGTTAAAGCTTAAATGACTATGCGGCCGTATAATGATTGTATAATGAATATTAGGTTTATACAAGGCTGTTTTATTAAAAACTTTCAACTAGACCTCAGGAGCTCTGAGGTCTTCTCAGAACCTGCCGTTTATAAACGGTTCATTTATTGTTTTCTAATCATTATTGATAAAGCCCTCCACACCTCTGACCTAACAACTTTCGAGTACTGGGAACGGATTCCACAATCTATGCCCGATATCCCGTCGAATGTCACGTTCGTGCCACACGACCGAGGCAAGATACAAATGGATTGCTCCATGTTTGATTAACGCACAGACACGCCCCGTGCAGGTGACATGCATCGGACTGACTGCGCCTCGTAATGTCCATCACGTTCGTGGAATACGTGCGTGGAAAAGAATGGTTAGATTGTGCATATGTGGGGCATTCTAATTTGCTCTGATTTGACGACGCGTCATCAAATCAACATTTCGCCCAACCCAATACCCATCACTCACACGGCTCGTCATTCAAGCGAAGACAGAACACCTATAACGAAAACCATTGGCAGCAATAATAAGCAAGAGTACACAAATTATCAGTTATTCAATATCAATTTAATTTAAATCCGCCTTTTACGGTAAACCAGAATTTTAAGCAAAACTTCATGCCGCGTCCATTTTGGCATGCGCTTATCCGGTAAACCAGAATTTTAAGCAAAACTTCATGCCGCGTCCGCTTCAGATTCAGAATCGTCCATTGCAGGCTCGTATTGAAAATATCCGCAACACCTACATTGATGAGTATTCACTTCACCAAGTTGGCTGTCTACTTCCGTCAAGAGGTCAAGGCAAGAGGTGCCGAAACTCATAGAAGATGTACTCCCGCCAGCTTCGCAAAAACGGATTATTTCTGCAACGTCCTGGGCGTGAGTTGCGGTATAAAAGTGATTGTTGCAGTGCAAGAACAGCCCTGCGGTGATCCCATCCATAAGGACCCTCTGCAAATCAGATCTTATTTTGATAAGCTCCTCCACATCATTGGAATCTTCGCAAAACTCTTCGACCATCTGGTCAAATGGAACGGGCTCGACAGCTTCTTGCAGATATTCCAGAACAGAAGTTTCATTAATAGGACTTGCCATTTTGTAAAATTTTTTATGTCAAATTTTTTATGTAAAATTCTTATATTGTTAATTTCTCTTTTTATTGTTTCTTTAGAAGGACTGTTTTTTTAGACGTATGAATGAGAAGTGAGGATTTTCTCCATATAGAATTGTACACATCGAATAGGGAACGACAACGTTCGCTTGACATACTAGGATAGGTTTTCTGTTCGACTCCCAAGTGTCTAGGGAGTCTATTAAATAATTATTGTCCAATACCACTCCACTCAATTCACCTGAATAAACTAAATACTTCAAAGAGTGGACTCTATTCCTCTTGTAGAGTTATCCTAACAAAAACCGCAATCAAAGTCAATCATCAGAGTTAAATAATATATAATTTAACAAATAAAAAAGACTATATTAGATAGAAGTTCACATATACTGCACTCTGGCACTCACACAAACATTTGGTGAGGTGAGGGCCTGTGAGCATTACTTCGGAAACGGGCCAAGAACATGCATGCGGGTAATACCTCATGTATAAATAATCTTCTTTAATTTAAGCAAAATCATTGCAGTAGGCTGCTTTTTAGCTGTCATTGAATTTGATTTTGTCTCGAGGAAAATTTTTTTCTAACCCACATTGAGCGACAAGAGTCATTATTAAATTTAAAACATTCTCGCTTTTTAAAAAATTGTTTTCTATAAATTATGCTAAAATTTAATATGCTTCATAAATTACAGAAATTAAGTCTCTGCACATAGTGAACGTCTCGCGCCAAACTTCCTTCTTGGACTAAATGTTAGCAAATGCGATAACAGCCTCTGCTGCTGCACGGCTTCTGTTAATCAAAATAGTGGGAAAATGTTAACGCATCGCTATGTTATCGTGAGAGCCTGGTCATCGCAGCATGTTGCAGATCGAACGTGAATGTTGCGTTCCCCGCATGAAGGTGTGAAGGTGTGAAAGATAAGTCGAGTGCTAATGTGAATTATAGGGAATAGGAACAATAACTGGGGGACTGGCTTAAGGAATAAGCAAATGACATCACATCGGGAAGGACACGAATCGAATAACTGGCCTTACTTGCACACACACACACACAAATCTATATTCGGCTATGCCTTTGTATCTGCCATTTAGCCGGAACATCGTGCGGTCTGCCGCTGGAGCTTCCAAGTCTTTATTTGAAGCTTTAAATGTCTATGCCACAAGAGTTCGCTCAGCAAATTAGCGAAATCAATTCACTTCGGTTCGGGGTCAAGAGTCAAACGCACACACGCATAGCTGTGGGTAAATATTTTGTGAGGTCATTTGGGAAATAGCCGAACTTATCCGAAGTCAAAAAGCCAAACTTTCAAGCATCAGCTTAAATTGCATGCTTTTTCTGGCTTTTATTTTCTCTATAAAAACTGCATTTTTTCTCAGATATTCTTATTTGATTCTTCTACCGAATATGGAGCTTTGGATTGACATGCAAACTGATTGCGCAGAAACTTAAATATATTTCAATACTCCCAGTGGAGATTTCCGCCAGCCAAGCATTTTTTACATTTAGAGCCGTCTTTTGTACCGGGCCTGTGCAGATGAGTGCATATCTAATGCGTGTGCTATTGTTTGTGCCTCTTCAGTTGGTTCTAACAATTGCTTTACATTTGAGGTGCGAAAGTCAGTGTAGTTCATGCGCTCATTGCAACAAATTGCAATTCTCCGCAGAGAGTTGCTCATGTGTAAGGCTCTCAGAGGCTGTACGGAATGGCAGCTGTATGGGAAGGTGTTTACATATGCAAATGCGCATATTTGAACACACTTGGCTCCGTGTCTAATCCAATTTCAATGGCGTAATCCACCTTGACTGACACTAAAAGCGAAGTCGAAAGACTCCTGTCAACTGGTAGGTTAATGCCTTTACCGAATGTCAGTTGGCATTTCTTGCCCAAAGACCTTCACGCACCAGGGCACTTCAAATGCTCGAGTACTCAATTGAATTACTCGGTAGAATTGTGTGTGTGTGTGTGTGTAAGTGTGTGTGCATTGGTAGTTGTAGCACATAATACATATCGTATTTCAGCTTCAGTATGAAGTTGAATAAGTTGCGGTCTTTAATGCCAACATAAAAGCTCAAAGTTGACCACTTTCTGTGGACTTTGTTTAAGTTTTATGAGTGCAGCACGGATTCCATGAAGATGCCCAGCTCAAATGCTTGCAACGTGCTCGGCTTAACAGTCAAGTTGGCAACTTTATTAGACCACAAAAATAGCTGCATTCAAAATGAAATTGCATTTCGTAAGTTCCGTCAAAATGTTGCAAGACAGGCGGGGAATATAAAATATGAGCTTACAAAACTGAATCGTGGATAAATCCCAGATGAAAATTGCTATCGGGTAGAGCCGAGCTTTATATACTACTTAAAAAGTTTAATAAATTGATCTTGCATTGAAGTTGCGGGAATGCGAATAATAAAAGCCAAATGTAGTCTTTTCTCTTTATTGGAAAAATTAATTACGAAACCTAAAGTGAAAATAGAGGCACTGGACTATGGCAAGAGAGACGGGGAGAGCTGGGTGTTAATTCCTAATTCAGCTTAAATCTCGCAGATTTCGGACTATTCGACTATTCGAGAGGCGCGAAACTCTCCCGTTCATATTGGATTCAAATAGTCAGACGGGAATTGTGGCACATTTGCATGTGGCTGGCATCTGCCTTAATTGTTCGGCTTCAGTTTACTTTTGAGTTTTCGCATATTTTTCTTACACTCAACGCCAATTAAAAGTAACTTAATTTGCTGCACCTGTCTGCAGACTCTTGACTATTTATTTATCTTTGCATTGCCGCCAGGTGGCAGGGTTCTCAGTTGGCGAACTTTTGTCTAAATTAAAGAAGTTTTCAGCCGAAATTCACTTGGTCAAGGGCTGCGTTTAGCCTGATTGATTGTATTCCAACTTGATTCATTAAATTTGCAGCAGTCGAAATTGTGCGCAGCAAATAAAAATGATATAAAATGTGCAAATATATTGTTATTTTGCGCTGGCAAATTAATTTGAATATTTTCGACATTTTACGACCGCTTTAATTGCAGCCATTCCATTTATTAGCCGAAATGTGTTTTATTTACCCATTTTTTATGCGCTGCCACGAAATGTTCGCTGTGGGTCGTTTCGCGCTCATTACAATTCAATTTTTTGAGCTCCAAACATAAGGCGGAATATTTCGCTTGTTTTACGCGAGCAACAATTTATAAATAAAGCCGCGCATTTTTCGTTAATTAAACCAGTCTTCCCTTTCAATTTTCATTAGTCAGTTGGGGCCGAATGGACGAGTCGCATCTCTCTCTTTCTCTCTCTCTCTCTCTCATAATCTCTACTTAAGTCTCATTCTCATTCTCTTCAACAATACCTCTCCATATCTCCTCTTTGTTCTGATATCTCTCTTTCTCTCGCAGTCTCACTCTTTCTCTCTGTCTTTCGCTTTCTGAACAATGAACAATGTATAAAACAATAATAAAAATAATAATAATATAATATAAATAATTGCAACCATTCCATTTATTAGCCATTCCATTTATGCGCTTATCCGGCAAACCAGAATTTTAAGCAAAACTTCATGCCGCGTCCGCTTCAGATTCAGAATCGTCCATTGCAGGCTCGTATTGAACATGTACGCAAAACGTACATTGATGAGTATTCACTTCAACAAGTTGGCTGTCTTCTTCCGTCAAGTCAAGGGAAGAGCTGCCCAAACTCATAGTAGATGTATTCCCGCCATCTTCGCAAAAACGGATTATTTCTGCAACGTCCTGGGCGTGAGTTGCGGTATAAAAGTGATTGTTGCAGTGCAAGAACAGCCCTGCGGTGATCCCATCCATAAGGACCCTCCGCAAATCAGATCTTATTTTGTCAAGCTCCTCCACATCATTGGAATCTTCGCAAAACTCTTCGACCATCTGGTCAAATGGAACGGGCTCCACAGCTTCTTGCAGATATTCCAGAACAGAAGTTTCATTAATAGGACTTGCCATTTTGTAAAAGTTTGTATGTCAAATTTATTATGTAAAATTTTTATTTTGTTAATTTCTCTTTTTATTGTTTCTTTAGAAGGACTGTTTTTTTAGACGTATGAATGAGAAGTGAGGATTTTCTCCATATAGAATTGTACACATCGAATAGGGAACGACAACGTTCGCTTGACATACTAGGATAGGTTTTTTGTTCGACTCCCAAGTGTCTAGGCAGTCTATTAAATAATTATTGTCCAATACCACTCCACTCAATTCACCTGAATAAGTTAAATACTTCAAAGGGTGGACTCTATTCTTCTTGTAGAGTTATCCTAACAAATACCGCAATCAAAGTCAATCATCAGAGTTAAATAATATATAATTTAACAAATAAAAAAGACGTGTCGCATCTCTCTCTCTCTCTCTCTCTCGCTGTCTCTCTCATAGTCTCTACTTAAGTTAACATTAGCTATCTTATTCTATATTCCCTCTTTCTTCTCTGTTTCTAACTCTTTCTGTAGTCTCATATTCTCTTCAACAATATCTCTCCATATCTCCTCTTTGTTCTCATATCTTTCTCTTTCTCTCGCAGTCTCTCTCTCACACTGTCTATATATTTCCACTCTCTCTTTCTCTCTGTCTTTCGCTTTCTGCTCTCTCCTCTCCCAACTGCTTTTCCCTTGCACAATGTTCATCTATGTGTCTTTGCTCTACACTGTCTTTCTCTCTCCTCTTGCCTGTACTTCGCGAATCTAATTAATTTTTAATTGATTTGAGCTAAGCGTTGGCCTACCCAGACTCACAGCAGAGAATAAGTTCCTCATGCGCGCTTATGCAAAGTGCATGTCCTCGTTTCGCTCCTCGCTCCTGGCGTCGTTTGCTTTGGTCTAGACGGCATTTAAGAGCAAGTTAATGTCACGCATTCAGCTTTAACACACTTTACACACAGTTGTCGCGTCGCCTTCGCTTGGCAAACAGCGAAGTTGTTGTTGTTGTACTTTTAATGTTGTCATTGCTTTTACAAGTCAGCAACACAGTACTTAGTGGAATATATGTTTGTGTGTGTGTGTGTGTGTGTGTGTGCGCAAGCTCTGGAGTGTGAATTGGAAAATGAGTTCGCACTTAAGATTAACATCAGCAAACACTGCGGCGAACCTCAGGCGAATATATATATAAAGAGCAAAGCCTAGCTGCTGCAAGTGAAGCTGGAATTATGCTTATCTCAATTAATAAGCCACAAAAGGTGTGAAAGGTAGACAGATGTGATTATATGTGCGTACCCAAGGAGAAAGGATATTTGGGACAGCCTTTAGGATTCCTTATTACAGGTACAACAAATATTCATTTTAGCTATATTTTTCCAGGCTGCATAATGCATAATGCATTGCTCGAAGAAACTTGCGAGTTGTAAAGGTGAAAGCATTGGCTGAGAATTTAACAAGTGAATTGTTGGAGAGAAAAGGCCCGCAGCTGCGGCCTCAAACTTTTGCCATTTGCTCTAGTGGAAGCATTTCACTCAACATCTGACAGCTCCCAACCCAACTGCGAAGGACTTTCCCGGTGGGAGCCTTACCTTAAATGGAAACATTCTTTCGTTGCTCATAGTACTTACTATTGCTATTCATTCCGATGCAGGCCACAATATTTACGCTTTAACCCACAGAATATAGGCAATTATCGATGCAGCATCACACAACGAAATTTGAGATAAAATTGAGTTATAAATTGTTTATTGTCTATTGAACTGAATAGAATGCCCGATTCATACACTCAATAAAATAATATGAAGTTCCCGGTATTATTTAACGGGCAGCCATAAAAGTTGACTACATTATTTAGTACAACATAAAGAGGCATGATTGAGTTTTACGAGCGTTGGGCTGATTGACTATGTGCCCTGACTTACCAAGTCTAGCTAGACGAGATCTGTATTGAGGCACGGCTATTCGAATGCTCAACTCATTTTTTTAAAACGATTAAGTATTTGATTACCTCTAATAACTTCGGTCGAACATTTAATTTCCAATTTGTATATCGACTTGCACCCATTGCTAATATTTGCCCGCCAGCTTTAAGACTTTTTCCCATTTTATTGTATGGCAAATTTGGGATTGAACAATTTAATCGTTATGTGAATATATCACCGTATATATGTGAAATGCCAATTCCGTATTAAAATTTAAGTATCTCATGTTTGTCCCAACATTAATTAACAAGCTTTACTATCGCTGGACAATTATTAATTAAAAACACAGTCGAGCGGCTCTGCCAACAGGACTTACTTTATTGTGTATCTTTATGTGCACCAATATGTGTCTGTGTGCGTGCGGTATGGAGCTATATAGGGCGGAATATTTACATAAACCTTCAGCTGCCGCTCAGAAGCCAGGCATTGAAAAAAGATGTGAAAAATCAGCATAAAAAGAGATTGACATATGCTGCTTTCTCGCTGTAAAAAAAGACTCTATATATTTCTACATATTTCTCTACCCTACTTGCTCAACATGCCGTCGCTCTGGCAGAGACTGTGCGACTAAGGGACTCAAAAGTCTTCTGCGAGGACTAGAGAAAAGAAAATTTAAATGTAGCCTTATGCTAGATGCCTCTATGGAACTCCTGTAAGAAGTGTTCTGAATTCTTTGGAGAAAGAATGGAGTTCATAAAGCTAGATAGGACATTTCACAGGGTATTTCAGTATCATCAAGGGAATCATTCTGGACTAGATCATCGGCTTGTTATAAATTTGGTCAAACAATTTCTGACCGCTGGCGGACATCAATAAGCCGCAGATGCTGCTAACGTGTTTGGTTTTTCAGCTGTTTCAATAAAAATGAAATGTAGTGCAAGTGTGCGGGTACTGGAATGCCCTATATGAGGCATCGAAGATTGGTTTTGAGCCTGAAATGAATGAAATTTATTTTTAACTCCGAATAGACCAACATCGCGATCAAATTAATTTTTATTGCGACCTCCCAGATTCCTCCCAGATTCTCATCATACTGATTGAATTAATCGAAAAAAAGTTTGAAAAAGGAAAACGCAACCTTAGTCGTGCTGCCAATTGATGGCCAATTCTTATCAAGGCCAATTAAGGGCTATGAGAAAACTTTTCAATTCTAATTAAAACCATATTAAAGCATCCGATAAGAAGGAAATTGTTGCTAAGCTCACGTTCTGCTTGAATGGTCAACAAAATTCTTATTGCTCTTTTACTCTCACTTTTTTTTTTTTTTTTTTTTTTGTTATTCGTGTAATACAATTGATTTGGGTTTTTGGCCCAACTTCTTTATTTGTTTGCTCCACGCACAAGTAAATTGGTTTCCCAGGCTCTGGGTCGGAAGCGAGTGAGAGAGGGGGCAAAATGGGAGGGGGTTGCGGAAATGGAGGCCGAAGCCACTTTTCCATTAAATAATGTTATTAGCCGCAGCAATTTCACTTAGCCTTTGTGTTTGAGCCTTTTTGTGCAATTGCTTAGTGTTGGCCATTCACAGAGCATTTTCACTTGGCCTCTTAGCAGTTTATTTTAGCTGATTTCATTGTGATGAATTCTGTAAGCTGTAGGCTTAGCTAGGGCCAAGGCTAATAATACGCATATTTACTCAGCTGTACGAGAGATTTTCGTCATCATTTCCTAATGGATTCTCCCATACCATATGAATGCTTTCCGAAAAGTGGTTCTGACAGCAATTCGCTTGATGCGTTGACAACGACCCTGAGCAACTAGATTGGACATGAAATTTACATAATTTTCCTGTAGAAATCAATTACAATTGTTCGATTCCTTTCAATTGATTTATTTATCACTCAGCTATTCAACTATTCGGATTCAATCTTTCCTCTGCCCCTCACTTAATAAATGCTTTCTGCTTGATTGTTTCTATACGTTTACATTTTCTTTAGCCTCTTGTTCGCCTTTGGCCTGGTCAAAAACGAGAAATGCACCCGAAATGAATAATAATCGATGCATTTGCCCTATGATCAACATTTTAATTAAATTCGTAACTTTTCCTTAACAACTTCGATCTCTTATCCAATACAACAAAGACAACGATTTAAATAAAATACAAATTTAATTTTCAGATTTAGCAATATATACATTATATTAATTTTAATTTTTTTTTTTTTTTTTTTTAGTTTTTTTTATGTTTAACTCAATAAAATGGTATGCGAAAAATGGGCCTCAGAACAGGGTATCTGAGTCTGAGCAGATCAAGTGTTTGATTTATGAAATGTTTGCTGAACTTTTAACGCAAACAATTAGTATAAAATTCTATTTTAATTTATGTAAATTACGGCAGCATTTTACTCAAAAGTTCTGCACTTTGACAGCCCAGAAATAATCTTGTCTTAAACTGAAAACCCCTCGAAATGTTGCCTGTTGCACGCTGAGGAATAATTTTTCGGATGAAGACAGACGCCTGCTGCAAATTTGTTGAATTATATATAAGGGCGTATGTAAGTAAAATATAAATAAATAAAGAGCAACAGAAAGTTTCGCAGCGCTTAATATTTTTTTCTTATTCGTTGCTTCTGTGCTCGGGAGAGGCAGAGAAAACGCCACAAAATTGCGCCAATGATGAAAGCCAAAGTTCTTCTTACGACACCCCATAAAAATGATGGCGATGCCCTCTCGAATACCCCTAATTGGGTGGGAAAAAGGAAGTTCGCGTTTGTTAGCATAGCGTCTGGAAATGAGTGCGCTTAAAAATTTATACCCGCAACTGCGACATCTTCCTAGTGGACCCAAATAATGTTCATGCAGTGGCAATTTCATAATTATTATTTATGAGACGAACTTTCTTTCGTTTTTTCTCGCTTTCATTAGCTGCCTTTCCAATGAAAACTTTTGCCAACTTGACGACTGGTTAATGTCCTTGCACGTGGCTCAGCATAGCAGAGTCATAAAATATTATATTGTTATTTCTAGTTAGACGTTAGATATGCCTTCTTCTTCTTGCTTTCGGACCGATCTGCTCCAGCCAGGCACTGTTCCTTCGCCACGGCCTTTGTTCTTGACCAGACCAATGCGGCCATTGTTGCTTTTATACCGATTCCTTCCCTTTGTATGGCCAGAACAAAGAGCGCGTTAATTAAATTAAATTGCTTGAAGCCATGAAACCAAATGAACAATTGCGAAAAGTGAGAGACATCAAGATTAATGTGCTCCAAACATGCCATAATAATTCCGCCATTAGAGTATTTATTGGCCCACCTCAAAGCAACTTAAGGCTCACGGATATATCATTTCAACACATTTATTGTGGCAGTTTCTAATAGGACTTGAGGAATTTCCAAGTCCTGACAAACAGACACATTGAATGTCTCCGTTTGCATTGGGACAGCTCTGACACAGGTTATATATGCAAATCAATGCCACTAACGGTATATATATCGATTTCCCAACTGGCAGCTGTCTGAGCCATTTTAACACCTTCGAGGATAACGAATAAGTCAAATATACTCAAGGAGATTGAGTATCAAATATACTTAACGAGACAGGATATTTTACTTATTGCTTTGTCTTTTTATGTCAATCTATAAAAATAGTTGTCCCTGGAGACTACTAAAAATATAACTGAATTGCCTTCTTGCAACGACTTTATTATATAGAGATTATCATTGAGCAAAAATTTTTGATGGATTTATAAATGAAAATATATATATATATAAAATTGGGCCAATTGCAGTTGCAGTAATTATTTGACTGCGACTATATATGTATATGAATGTGTCCAGAATGGATGGGATATAAGCAAGTTGTGTAATTTACAGCGCTGATGTCATTAAAAAAACATTTGCCTCCATTAAAATGTCAATTTGTAGAGTTTATTGCATTACACTGTCAGACCATTAAACTCATTAAAATTTGACACTGTCCGTGGGATGTTGAGGTTGAGTACCGTCTGACAATTACGCGGGAGCGCGCCGGCCGCAAGCGAATCGTCCAGTGTTATGCGTTCAATTTATCTATCTCTGGCAATCCGTGAGCTTCGCATTGTCTCAGTTGTTGATGTGATTAACGGTTGCCGTCTCTCCATTGTCTGGCCTGGACTCGGGAGGAAACTCGGGCGCTGAGTCGTGCGTTTATCAAATGTCAATTAAGCTGCGGTTGTCAGAGTGATGCCTCTCCAGCCGTCACCCCATTCTCTCCACTCCGGCCCAAAAGGACCGGCCACTGCTGCCGGTCTTTGAATTGCTGTTCGGCGAGGGTAAATGTTTGTGGGCTTTGTTCGTTTTTCATTTCATGGCAAGGCTATGGATTGGCTCTCATGCAGATACTGCGGTGCGTTCCTCAAGCGTGGCTGCAACTTTTTCGCGCGCATCCTTTTCGATGCCTGATAGCACAGACTCACAAGCTTCGCGAGTCTGGCAATCACGCAATACGCACGTTCTTGCCTCTCCTCAATCTTTGCTGCCCCCGATTTTGCCAATCAGCCGGCCGCATGCATACACGCTCACCCAATTTCAAGGTTAAGTTGTTAAAGGTGCGGCCAAAAAATATATCTCTCAATTCCAGGCAGAGCTGCCACGGAAGTGTCCCAAAGAGCTTTGACGCAAGCTGTGAGTAAAACAACTTAGTTTTATTCGCACACTTAACTGGAACATGAAATGCCTAATGTAGTCGAGTCCCGGTAAGTATATGCCGCAGAGCGGGGGCAAAGTTTATCAGCTTGTTATGATCTCTGGCAAACATTTCGGCCGACAGCTGTCAATGCTCACTTTGTCCTTGGTACATTTTAGTCAGCGTTTGTCCGAGCCGACAACGGACATCCTGTCGTGTCAGGGTACTGTGGCATAAACAAGACAAGGATATGTCATGTCCTCGCCTGCCGCACTTAAATTCCAAGCCGAACAAACACGAAAATTGTTTATCTTAAGAGAGTCACGTAGACTCCCCAACTTTGACTCGGCTATCAGCCTGGGGTCAACTCTCTGCGACTCTTGATTTGCCCCATCGGGCTCTGCACAATCCTGATTTAAATTTTAATGCAAAGTACATTTGGACTACGCAAATATTGGACAACCCCTTTTACAAATTCATGAGAAACTCAAATTGCGTTTTATAATTAGGAGATGTCCAGGCTACTCATTGGCCGACATAAAATGAAAGTTTCGAAGAGCTGAATATCTAATGCGAATTGTTGTTTATGAAATAATTGCTCAAGATCTAAATAGAATTTTCTGTAATCAAATTTAAGCCAGCGCAAAAATCCAATTTGGCTTCTCCTTCAAAAATTCATCAGATTTCTGAGTTCTGAAAACTTCACACGAGCATTAAATCGAGATGCTCCTCCTTTCCTCTTATCAAGTATGGCCAAGTTAACAGTTTGCCTCAATGCAAGGCTTAATTTTAGCCGTTGGAAAGTTTCCTTCTTCAACTGGCAGAGGCCAAAGGATTTCGTAGCCTGTTTGAGAATGCGAAACACGTACGCAGCTTCTGGGCTGAAGTCATGGCTTTTCACGGCTAGCAAATTTATTTGCTTTGTTGTTAGCTATGCAACACGTTTTCAAATACTATAGATACTCCACTGAACGGGTTATTTTATAAATAAAAATATTCAAATTTATATTGGCAAGTAATGTTTGAATAATCTTAAACTCCTTCAATCCTCCTGGCAACTGCAGCAATTATCATTTGAAAAATTCATGCAAGTCTAGGGCTTCTGCCTTTACAGCCCGCATACCACGCCCGCACGGCTTCAAAGCTATTAAGGCGAAGAAGTTAAGCCGGCTAAAAGTTTACTTGATGCCGCATACGATCTATGGGAGTTGCCACAGGGCCATCATTCATTTTCGGCTGAGCACATTGGAGAACTGTGGCAAGTTTTATGCCCCCGCTCGGTCTCGGGTGGCACGTAGCGCCGAGTAATTGAATTCTCCTGGAAGCTGCCGAAGTTCAATTGCATTTTAATGAAATTTTTCGGTTGCCATTGCTAAGCGCAGCTCCAGCTGAAGCAGCTGCTGCAGCTACTGTCCCCAAAGGGCCCAAAAGGAAAATAAATAAACTCAAATGTCAGCCACTCAGGCACATCGAATAGCAAACAAATGCATTCTGGTCTAAACAAAGCCTCATGCGCAGCCGAGTGCCTTCTGGGTGTAAGTGTGTGTCCTCCGTTTGATATTCGCCAAAAGGCAAAAATGCAGCTCTGCAACTGACAATGACTTGCAGCAGGAGTCGGCTTTGCTTTCAGATAAAAGAATTTAATAGCAAAAAGGGATACGCTTTGAGGCCAGCAAATTTGTGCTCTTTGCTCTTTGGCAGGACTATCAAATGGCTATCAACCCCCAGCCCAAGTGGGTCGCCAAATCCACCTTGGAGACTTTATCGAATTTTATTTATTTCTCAGATAAGAATATGTTCTCTGTCTGCAGCTCGTATATCGACCTGCAATAAATTTTGCTCTGGTTTGTACCGGTTCAATCAAGAATTGCATTTTCAACTTTTGCTTTGCATTCGCGAAACGTTCAACGTTTGAAGTTGCCTTTGATTGCCTTAAATCAACCATAATTCACTTTGAATCTGGACTTCACGTGGATCCTTTGTGGCCCGCATCGCGCTCCCATGCAGACTACCGAGCTAATTAACGAGCCTCGTCGGACAGCCAAACGTTGCCATGTTTTTCCAGCTGCCTATTACAGCGCTCCTGTGCCGAGGCCAAAGCTCAATGTTTCAGCCGCACTCGGAACAGGACAATTGGCTTGGCCAATGCAAATTTCGTCCGACGGTAACCATGCCGCGTGCTGCCCATTTTCGAGCACTTCCCAGTATCTGTGCAGCACACCTAAAGCCAGCCGGGTAACTCAAACACAAACACAATTTTTTAAGGCTTGCTGCTGCCTAATTGCCCGTTCTCTTCTATGAAACACCAACTTTAAAGAAGGAATTAACAAATGAGTGGAGTATAAAATCATAATAAATCAAATAAAATAAATCATAATAAATCAAATCATAATAATGTCCTGACTATTCTCAAGGTTAAATGGGGTACGAATGGACGGATTATATCACCATGCAAATTGTCCTACTCATTGGAATAATTTTTATTTTTATTTGGGCCCTGCAAACACACCAATATCTTTATTCTGATTTGTAGCCCGAGCTTAAGCTCGACTTTAAATGATGATATATTCTTTTTACTAAAGCATAGGAAAGGTCGCAACAGCTTTACCTAGAAATATATAAAAATCTTTTCGCACGCACACACGCGGCGTATACTCAACGTCGCATATAGTTGCGCTCGTTCCTCGTGTGGGAACAGTTTTGCCAGTTATTAGCATATTCTCGACATGCTCAGCTACTTAATGATGCAGAAATGTAAAAAAAAGAGCAGCCAAATTCCCACATCCCTTCCAGCTTGAAGCCATTGATTATGCGTATGTGCCGCAAGGGGTGGGGGGCGGGGCGCAGCTCAGTCGAGAGCTGATTGCTGGCTTTGCGTTTTTGTATCGCTCTGCTTTTATCTGGCTTGCTTGACGAATGGAAGTGTGCATATTGATCCCAATATCAGCAATTTATGTTAAAGACGTGCGCAGAAATGTAAGGCGAAGTCAAATAGTGAGCATCCACA
>JABVZY010000350.1:4711188-4721485 GCA_020883555.1 Drosophila nannoptera | reverse complement strand
TTGCATGCTTGCCTGGCCCGCAGGTAGGGCGAACAATTGGTGGGTCAACTCTGCGGCGCCGGGCACACATTCGCCGCAGAGAAAAGTCAAACGCCAACCCGCCAGTGGCCCATAAAACGCATGAATGCACAGCGAGTACGTGTTTGACTGAATGCGCCGAGAACTGGAGCACTAGGCCAAAAGTGAATGCGTGAACAGTTGCCTGAGTAAATAACTGCACAAAGGCTCCAAGGCTGCCGCGGGGCTGCTATTTAACGAGGGGGAAAATGTAATGACCTTGGTCTATCAATATTGTGATAAGTGTGATTAAATAGCTTCAGCTTTAGTCCCATTAAGAAGTTCCCCGTTGGGCTAAATATTCGTCAGAATCAGATTTCGTAAAATAATATTTATTATCGTTCTCCCAGATTTCGCAAAAATGAGCACACCATACATTTTATGCTCCGGACTGAGTCTTATATCCGCACTCAAGGCCTTCGACCGCCAAAGATTGCCTCCACGTGCTGTCAGGAATGGCAAACTGCTTGAAAAAAACAATAAATAACTCATACGCAGCGTACGCCACGGGCACTTGAGCAAAATACGCAAGGCTAATCAAACCAAGTGGAGCATATAACGGTTATATACGTACGCCAACTTTCAGCGAAAAAGTCATCTCATATATTCCGCATTCCACCTACCAGCTGGCACTTGGCTGACATTTTCATTTGCTCGCTCCGCCACGTCGTCTTTTCTTTGCCAGGCTCGGCGGCCAAATGTCAAAGGATTCCCATACTGACTCTACTTTGGCAAAGCTGACGCAGCGGGACATATGCATATTTTCACACATTGTCAGTGCCGCGAATGTGCGATTTGTGCGAAGGAGCGTGGCAACCGTCGAATAGAGAGTACGATATGAAATGCGATTTATTATAATTCAAACTCGTAAGATTTTCACCTCAAATATACTTTCTTATTCATTTCGGTCACCTTCTGCTTGGCAAGCCCCTTTACATATATATATATATATATATATATGTCTGACTATACTTTACTATATACTTTAATGGGATCCAACAATACCTAAAAATCACTTGCCAACTCGCAATTATTTTGATACATATATATAACAAAATTTAATACATTTAAAGGTAAAAATTTATTTCTGAATCTTTATGAAGATAAAATGATGTTCAAATCAATTTATATCAAATAATCGGAATTGTCATTCTGCATTCATCCTACCCCGCCACTCATTTCTCCCCTTGCCAGCTCGACAGTTGTACTAGCAACTGCATTTAAATTTTTAAGCTTTGGAGGATAAAGCCGGTGACCTTTGGCGGCAAGATAAAAAGCTTTCTTTGCCTTATAGAAGTTCTCTTGCGACCTGCACAGAATAAGGAAGGAGTAATAAGGAACTAAATTGGAAAGAGGCCTCACCAGTTGCCAGTGGAGTAAACGCGAGGATCGTGCATTGTCATTACGTAAAGTTTGTGCTTCAAGCATTTATCATTCACGAAATCCAAGGACTTTTCCCAATTGTAGCCTTCGTATGTGCAGAAATCCGAAGCACAGTCAAGTATACCCGACCAAGTAGTTCGATTGAAGGCTATGGCACTACAGTCCTCGCCTTTCGACCAAGTCGTGAGCTGGGAATTGAGAAATGGAAACAACTGCGATAAGAGGTAGCAAACAGAGCTCACGCTGAAATATGGCTTAGAGTATCTCAACGGCTTTTGCTTCTTTCCCAGGCAGAGAACACTACAGTTAGGAAAAGATTCCCCAGCGACTGCCTTCATCTTGTCTAGCACGAACAAAATGTCTTCCACCACAATGCTGTCTTCCTCCAGGAATAGAAAGAGACCTATGGGAAGTCTCTTCAGTAATCGAATAATCTCCGGGTGAGCAATACGTACCATGATGATATTTGGTCTGGTTATGCCTATTGAACAAATAATTCGCCTTCCACCACCAATGATACTTCCTCTCCGTGTAGTTACCATTAATGCCAGGATATATTGTATTCAAGTTCGAACCGACAGCTCTGTTGGGGACAGTTATCGTTATCGAAAGAGAAATTTAGCGAAGCTTAGACCTAACCTAGGTAACGAAATAAAGCGAGGACAGTCGAAGGGATCGGTCTCAGGGAAAAAGTCCGGATTCGACTGAATCGAGTGTAGATAGTACAGCTGCAGCACCTTGCAAAACCCAATGGCCTGCACGCACTCATTGATCGCCTCGTCGAAGAAGTCATGCGAAAAGACAACCAGAGCCTTGGATATGCCTCTCGCCCGAGACAGGCTCTCAATCAACGCCTTAAGCTTGGAGATTCCCTGGTGGACCTGTGGATAGGGTAATTATAAGACTTCCTCTTCCCTGCCTTTACCCACCACCCACCTGCACAACAACAACAACTGAGTCGGCATCCAGTGCACCGAATTGCCTTTCGTTTAGTTTGACACTCGCATTACTTATCTCATAAATTTGACGAGTGATATCAGAAACCCCATCGCCTCTCTTTAACTTGAGATAATTCGAGCTGCGATTAATTGAATTAGAATACTTGCCGAAGCTGATCCCATTCCCCAATGTAGCCCACACCGAGCGGTTAGGTAGCACTTGGAGCTGATTCCGACCAGGAGTTTTCACTGCGAATAGGTTGGAGGACAACTTGCAATATTTCTCTATGCATATCGTATAGACTTACGGAAGATATAGGTGCAGATCTGCAGGAAAGCAAAGCATACGATAAGCAGCAAGATGCTGCGAATGTAGAGCCGGATCTGCTCCGTATTCATGTTGACTTAGTTGAAGTGCAATCATTAACTATATTAACTTCAGTTATTATTTGAGAAGACTGTTGGCAAGGCACACTGAGTTCTTCCTCCATTTGTGATGTCTGAGGCGAGGCCAACTTTAAGCTAAGGCATAACAAAGCAAATCGTTCTGCCGAAGTCAATTTTGCTGCCTTTGGGTAAATAATGAATTTAGATCAAAGCGGCTTCTGGGAGCAAAAGCGAAGTGAAATTGCTTTGCTGCCCTCGGGCAGCTCAGCTGGCCAGCAGCTGCTGATGGCCTGCTCGATGTATTCAGACAGGTGAGTGATATCCTTGCTTATCTGTTGACCTAACGAACGAAAATAAATGTGGCCACAACTGGCATGCAGCCACAATGGCTATGGGCGTGGCCACAGAAACATTATTTACTGCTGTGGAGAAAGGAGGCACGCTCGAAGGACCCATCCGTTATACATGGCGGAGCTCTAAGGAAGCTGAAGTATTACGTCAGAGTTTAATGCAAATTTTAGAGCGATTTAATATTATTTAAGTTCTAACTTCATACATTTAAATCAACCGTATATAAATAGATAACAGAATGAAGAATTACTGAAGAGGATCCCATCAAAGCCTTCAGGCTGCTTTAAGTATTAATGTGTGAAGCTCAACTTAGATGTATTACTGGCTTAGTATTAATTTTAATTCAATCAACTTATTGACGAGTCCGGTCTAAAACACACATTCATTAAAGCGCTTTAAGCAGAGGAATGTGCAGCATTCCTCCGCGTACTGACAGTCCATGCCGACTCCTTTGCAGTCCTTCCTCATTCTCATATGCTCGGACTGGAATGTGACTTACGTTAGTCACTGACTTAGTTTAACCAGTCAGTTATTGCCTTACCCGCTCAATATTTTTCGAGGGACTCATTACCAAGTCGCCCAAGGCCTTTTGTCGCTCCGACGAGTACTTTGGGGATAATAGAGCTTCGACCCTGGCAAAAGTCTTATTGCCCGATCCGATGGACACCGGAATGATCCACACGAATAATACGAAGAACAAAATACTAATGAACTGCTTCATGTTGACTTGCTGACTGACTCCAAGTGCTCAATGCCTTCCGCTTTTATAGCCATATGAGTCTCGGCAACTAAGCGAATGCAACTAAATTAACTGGAAACATACCTGAAATCGATACACCTTAAAAGCTGTTGAAGCAGGTATAGTTAGCTGTAAAAAGTATGATTTAAATAGAATTATTATTTACAATTGCAATTCGAATCAACTGCCAAGGGCAGCAAATCAGATACTTGAGACAATGCACAAGTCGGGACAATCGCGACCCTTAATCGAGTTTCGCATTTTGATTTGTTATTTTTTAATGTGCAACGCAGAGCAAAAAATGCTCGTGTTTACAAGAAGAAATTTAAATCTGCGATACCAGAGTCAACAGACGCAAAATGGAAGAGATGGAAAATATGTTAGCTTAGCTGCAATTGATTTTAGATCCCCCACAAAGAACGGTGCTCGGTCGAGGCAAAGTGAAGGCAAACAAGCTGCAATCTGATAGCATCAAATGGGAAACGTTTTAAAAATAAGCATAGGAGCGTGCAACGGGAAAACGAGGAAAAACAATATCTGATTGTAAGTAAATCAAAATATTGAACGCATTCCATGAAATCAAACCCCAATTGGCAAGCCAAACACCCAAGTGATTCACTTTGCGCACTTCATTTGGATGGACTACCATCTAGTAGGTCGCCCAATGAAAGCAGTAAATTGAAATACAAATTAGTAGCTGAAAAAGAAAGAAGCATTGGCAGGTGGAGCAGGACAGCTAATAGCTGAAAATGTTGGCTTCGTAATCATTTTAGAGCTATTAAGCCCGGTGCCAGACAGCCCACAGGACAGTAGGGGCTTTTAGTGCACTTCATTTGATGGGAATCGAGAACGAATAGGCTTAAGAGGCCGTCAAGCACTGTTTGGCAATTTGAGCCTCTCGAGTGCGTCATGTGCGGCGCTCGGCTGAAAGCCCATCAAATCATAATTGAGCTGCATAGTGTCCATCAATTGAGCTGACACGGAGCATAAATCAAGGAATTTCGCAAAGTGCAACAGAATGGCACGGCATGCAGCTTCGATAAATGGGTTTACGCAAGGCATATTGTCCTTGCCATATGTGAGGCAGACCAATGCACATGGACATGCTCGAATGCTGATGGCAGAGAGAGAGAAGAATTTAAGGAAATATCTATGGAGAAATCATATGAAAGTCCAACTCTTAAAGACCTGGCTGGAAGGTAGCTGAGCACGTAAAGACAAATTGCCCAAACGCTGAAACAACTGCGGTAAAAGCACCTGACTAACGGAGTCGCCTGCGTGTGTGTGTGTGGGTGTGAGATAAGGAAAAAGAAGAGCAGCGCAAATTGGCATCCTGTCAGTTAATCTAATTCCTTTCTTTCTGGGACACGCCACAGCCAGCTTTGAGCTGGCTATTCGGCTGCAATTTGTGGCCCACATCAAATTGAAATTTGAGCAACACTGTCCTGCAAGGACACTCCTCTTCCGCAGAAGCCAGCGAAAACGGTGCCAATTCGCAATGAGTTTAATGTCCTCGAGCGTGTAATGCAACAAACTGCATATAATTGCATTTTAATGGCTGCAAATGTTTTGTAATTGCGTTTATGCCACGCGGCTTCCTTTTATTGCTCCACATTGGAGAATTATAAAATACATCTGTATAATTCATGTTTTAACACGGCGAATACAACTCGAACACGACCATTATAATCACGGCGATGTGTTAAATAAAATATGCAAAATTAATGGTCGCTTCAATAACAATATTGATATCGAAATGCGAAACATTCTGCATAACTTTCTCGATACATCTACAATTAAATGCAATTATATCCATACATGCGAGTTTGCAAATGTGTTAAAGGCTGCTCAAGCCTTAAATTAATTTAAGTTGCTTTAAAAATGCGGCGTCATTGATTTGCGAGCTCGCAAATTGAAAAGTTTCCACAAATATTCACATCACGCAGCTGCCCTCAGAGGCCGCACAAAAGCTCAGCCATAAGCTGTAAAAAAAAAAAAATATGAAGCCGGAATTTGTCAACTTTGGAAATTTGTATTTTTGTGAAATATAATTACTTATGAATAAATAAAGAGCAAAGGAATCGCTTTGGCAACTGCGCCTTCTCAGTGAGCAACTGCAAACATGCCACAAAGTAGCGTCATGAATATGCCAATGATGATGATGATGGGGGATGATGATGTTCCACATCTCACTGGGGAATGACCTTTTGGGACTGCCTACGCATTTGAGTGGCTCCCGAGAAAAAAAAAGAAGAAAATTGCACATCGTAAAGAGCGGCATGGAAGGAAAGAGGAGAATTTTTTATTGTTCTGTTCGGGAAATGCTAATTCATAATTTTGTTTCATAATGCACAACGATTTTCTTTTGACTCATCGTTTTCACGACAGAGGCGCCGGAAAAACAGACAAAAAACTTTTACAGACCTCTTAACTTCTTAATGCTTCTGGGCCAAGTATTTAAAGCGTGGAAGCAAGGACTGTCGAAGGACTGTCTCTTCTTCGCATTGGGAAAACATTTCCTCGGCTGATGAGATTAGCAATGAATAATTATATGGAATTCAGTATCATGGAGCCTTATCTAATTAAAATTGCACCCTTACCAGGCAATTTTTTTGGCAATGCAAATTGTGGCAAGCCAGGCAGTAGGTGAGGGCAACAAAGTAATGCATGGAATTCGTCATCAAGATTCAATTACCAGATGAGCTGGCCCGCCCATAAAAGTATGCAACATTGTTCGCGCACGTTGATTCTCGCCAGGTTACAGCTGTCAAGGGGAGTCGGCTTTACGACTCTTGGGGCATCCATAAGCTGCTCTCAGATTCCTTGACATTCCATTTTTGGGGTGACACTAGACAGTCCTCCCCTAAATTGTCCCGCTCTACATGGTAATCCGGAACTTTGTCATGCCCCAGCTCTTAGCGTCTCGCCCTGGCACGTGACACTGCGGTTGGGATTGCTTCATTCCCTCTTTGCTGGACTTTTCATCTGCCACTAAAAACTTACTCCGATTTTTAAGAGGTCGAGAATGCTGCAAGGGAATGTGAATGCATAAAAATTATTTTTTTATTGTAGCTAATTCAGGAAAGTATTTGCACGCTAGTCAAGATTCACTTTAAAAATCAATTTAATCAAACTTAAATTGGCGAAAATATTTTTAAATAATGTTCTGTCTCTTCTTTTGAGCCAAAAACGTAATGTAAGCCAAGACTGCTCCCCTAAAGAATTATATAGAAATATAGAGAATCGACCCAGAAAGCAATCAATGTTTGTCCATACTTGTCAACAAACTTTCGCCCAACTTTCCCGAGCTCCACTATATTCATCCAATTTTCGTACTCCTTTTATTGTTCATACTGCTCTGTTTATGTTTCAATTTGTATTATTCTCTGCACTCTTTGGGCTATTTCCCGCCAGGCATTCAACTTTTGTGCTGTTATTTTTTCTTTTCGGCCTCCTATCGGGCGAACAGCGTTGAGCGGTGAAATTTCTGTGCTTGACAGCTGTTGCCAGATTTATGAGTTGTTATTGCGACAGCAACAGCAATGCCAAATGGCTAACTTGACTGCTCGAGTAGTTGTACACTTTTCGCCTCGGCGTGTGCCCTGGAATAGTTTTTCACGCAGTCAACTTGCACAATGGAATGGGCCTCTTGGCCCTTCGGGAATGCCACAGCTGATGAGAATTGTTGGCGCGAGAGTCGTATAAAACTTGATCCTGTCGATGCAATTCCGAGTTGGGGCAAAACTGTGGCGCCCCATATACGAAATAGGCGAAAGTAAAGTTGTCAAGGCTCTAACGTAAGCGGATTAGCCTCTCTGATTATCGTGAAATTTCAATTAAAAATTCTTTAAAATTTTACCCGAACAAAATTGGCTTACATTATATGCAAATTAAGCCTCTCAATGGCACACCATGCGAATTGTGACAAAGGCATACGAAAGGAGATATGATTCCTGCCGGCTGGCAGTCGAATATAAAATTCTTTTACAATGTTTTCAGCTGAATAATAATTTTCCTGCTTATCCTGTCGAGAATGAACTGCAAAGAATATGCAGTCGGCATTAAGTAGTCATAAAAGGAAAAAGGATCACCTCAGGCGGCGACGGCTCGTTACAAAGTAGCGAAGCCGCTTATTTCATTTTCCCTTTTCCCACACGCACACACACACACTCACAAACACACATACAGCCTCTCGTGCAGGTATTAAAAATGCATTTAAAACAAATTGCCGGCTGACCTATAAACAGTTGCGTTGAGATATATTCCACTAAGTAGCCCGAAGTATAAACAGGTCTGCGAATGTTTTAAGTCTGATTTAATGCCGTCTTGTGCTCAGCCAAGAGAAGAGCTAAGGCGGAGAAGAATAATATCTCATATATATATATTTATATATTTAAGTGTGTGTGCAGATATTTCTAAAGGTCCAAGAAATCGTTTTGCCTCGCAGAGGCAAGTCCTGCCTCGCATGATTCGCCCGTCCTTTCTGTCTGCCTGGCTGACTTAAGGAACAGAAATTGGTTTAACTCGGCTTCAAATATCTTAAGCTTCATCTACATGTGCTTGCGTTATCCGAGAGCGAGCAACTGACATGCGAAGTTTCAAAGGCTTAAATGTATGCACATGCGTATGCATATCTGCACATGCATGTGCTGCGAATGTAAGGCTGAGTGCAGTTCTTGGCGAAGTGTTTAATAAATTGTAGTCGAGTGCAATAACAAATCAGCATTTTTAACTTTAAGCGTCAATTTGTCCATGCCCTGGTCCCACATGACGTATGTGTAATGCGTTTGTCAAAAAATAAAAGCTCTGCAAATGCCTGCAAGGCGAAGTTGCTGCAAAAAATTGAAAGCAATTTGTTTTGCAGACCGAAAAAAGACGAGTACGAAAAAAGCGATAAACTTGTCTGAAAGTTTCAACTGGTTTCGGTTAACAGTTGAAAGTTAAGGCAATCAAAGTTACATCGGGTGGCTATATCAACTCGAGTCGACTTCACCCAAGATAGACGCCGAAAACATTTATGTAACCAATTGTAATGCACATATGAAATTTAATTTAATACTATGCATCGCTTCAAATTGCGAACTCCGAGAATGAATAACAGCTCCGGCAGCTCATAATAAAATCGGCCAAAAACATAAAATTTAAGCAACCGCTTGAAACTTTGGCCTTTCCAGCGCGGCCAAAGTTTCATCGAGACAGTTCCCCAATCTTATTCCCCCAGCCAAATGTTTATGCGTGTGTGTGAGTGAGTGTGTCCATGTTGAATGCTTTTGACCTAAAGCCAAAGTTAGAAAACTCGACAAGAATTTCAAATTGATTACTATAATTTGCCGCGGCAACTTTTGTGGCCTAGACATTTTCGGCATTTAAATACAGATTTGCAAATCAGACACGCCCTAAGCGTTAGTCCAAAAAATATGACCGGGAATCAGCCAACTTTCCTGGAGGAAATTTAAATCATAAGTTAAAGGAACTAGGCGTAGATTATGTAGCTCCTCTTTGGCGAGTACTGAATTCGGATGTGAAATTTTTAAATTCAGATAAAGTTAGTAAGATTAGGCTCATACTTAAATTATTGATTTAAATTATGTTAACATGGATGAATATAATTATAATTGCTTAGATAGAACGGGACTGGATGACCTTCAGGCCTTAAAAATTTCAATTTCTCCCTTCCACATTTAAGAGCTTGAACTGGCTTGAGCTGTGAGGATATCATAATGTCGCATTTATTGGTCCAAGAATAGACTGGAGCTCCAGCCAAAAATATAGCCTAAAAGTTCTGAGGAATTGAGAAGCTCTTTAAAGCCTTTCCCTTAAACCTAATTGAAACATAATTATGAGGCAACAAGAGTGGCCTGGCTTTTGCTTTAAGCCCCGCCGGCGCGACGATTCCATTGAAATGCTGGCGGAACAATTCGCTGGACAGAATCCAGACAGTCGGTTATTAAATATTTCGTTCGGTGTATTTAATGGCAATATAAATTATTTAGAGAATTATTCATGGCCATTGTTTGTTGAACTTTGCATTTTGGCGGCGATAAATCCGGACATATGGAACTTATTAAATGAATGTTTTCGAATGCCGCACTTAATTAGTAAATTGTACTTAGTTATGGCTTCATTTATATTGTTTGAAATTATTGTTTTATATGTCTGGCTGTGTTTGCCTTTGTAGCGGAACAATTCAAATATTTGCCGGGCAAACATGACAAAAAATCAATAGTTGATTCGCTGGGCAGATAGAAAGCTCATAAGCTAAATAGTAAGTGGAGAGGACATTTTGTATTGTCCTTTGATTAGAGTGGAGGACATAGTATGATTGGCTCTCATGCCGAAGGACATGAAACTGCAGACGCCCTTCATCAGCACCAACGACCTTAAGCCATACGAAAGAGCATTGGAGAAGCCGGAAAGGATTTTATTACCAGGAGCAACGTCA
>JABVZY010000350.1:4671051-4686128 GCA_020883555.1 Drosophila nannoptera | reverse complement strand
GCAGGCCATTTGCATGAAGTGTGGGCCAAAAATAAACAAACAACAACAGGCGGAACAGACAAGCAATATCTCTGTGTTGCTTTGACGGCTCTAGTCATTAGTTTTGGGGACTGGCTGGCTGAAGGAAGGCGTTGCCCTGTGCCAGCACATCAAAAGCGGAGGGGGGAGGCGAGGGCACAGCAGAGCGGTTGGTCGGATCGTGGACATCCTGGCGCCGCACTTGATATCTCACACATTTCGCGAAGAACTAGCTCGGCGAGTGTTTGACATGTGTCAAAAACTGTTGCATGCTTCTTCAAATTGAAATGGGAAAAAGAAATCCATTCCAAATTCTATCTTATGGGAAGGGCTGTACTTATATCGAATTCTACTTTAAATATAGGAAATATAATTTGGGTCTTAACGTAGCAAAAAATGCTCGATCGATATTCTGCTAATTGAAAGTTCCTTCGAGATCAGGTACTTACGTGACGGCTTCGATACGCGTTGGCCAGACTCCGAGGGCAATTAGAGCTAGAAAGATGAGGGCAATTGATGGACGATGCGTAGCGGCTGCCATCTTTCGAGTTTCTCGCCGATCTCCAATTAGCTGCGGCTATGCAAATCCCAATTGGGTTGATCTATGGACAAAGAGAACACATAGTATAGCTGTAGGAATTTGTAAATGAAAATAAACTGCAATAGATTCGTATGGCTGCAACGCGCAAATTTGTTGATCATTATATTGTCCGGCTATAAACAATGGCCAGGCACGTCGATTGGGCGATTTGTTTAAACAAATGCATGGTCGCGGCGCATGCTAATCGATTCCTTGTTGCGTTGCATATTTCTTTGTCGGCGAATTTGCCGCTCTACATCTATATGGAGGCCATAAAATCGCCAAAGAATATGACGCAAAATCTTTCATTCCGCATGCATCGGTTTCGAGTTGATTGCATTTGGCGGACGTTGGTAAAATCCGAGGCGGAAATTGGGTCAGAAATATGCAAGTGGAATGATTTAATTAGCGCGCACTGGACATGTTGTAAATGCGAAACAACTGCCATGAATTAAAATATCAGTGCACATGTCTCTATATATAAAAGAATAAAAATATCAAATAATATGTCCTTATCGCTCGACTGAACTGGGTTAAAGGTTGATAAATTATGAATAAAAACACTTTGGCTTATAAACGAATCGAGTATATGTGACAGTGAAAATACTATTGCATTCAATACAGACTTAAAACTATATAAAATTGTAAATTAATGATTAATTACACCGCAAGGTAAAAGCACAGATTAAAGAGTCAATCACTTCGGTCTCCGATCCTCAGACGGCCAGCTTACTTGTCACTACACTGACTGCTTAACTGGAAATAGGCACAAGCACTTTGTTATAATACTAATATTGATCGAGCTGAGAACGTCCTCACTGCTCGAGCAGAACGCTATGAATGAGTATGAGATGCTGGCGCCTTGGCTTGTAGAGTTCTGCCTGACGATTCTGCGGCTCTTCATTGATGGTGGTTGCTGAGCGAGAGAGTGAGAAAGAGAGCGGTAGTGAAGATCGCGCTCAGATGTTTCTAATTAAATGTACTTTAAAGAGCATAGTGACAGCGATGAGTCCCGTTTACGACTTCCCGCATATAAAATCCAAGTGCCAGCGTTTCTTCTCCGAACTGCAATTGAATCAAATTTCAATTTGTTTTAATACAAAACTATTCAATGGTCATAAATCATGTTCCTGACTATCGCGAGGAGGCGGCGAATTTCAAGCTAATCAATTTCAAATAAATATGCATTTAATATATTTGGCACATGTATATTATTTCTAAATGCCGTTCAATTGTTGCTTGAATTTAGCGCCAACTATCGCCCCTCTCGAGTGAATGTAAAACTGTGCTATCGATACTACACAACATTTGTTACGAAATTGTGGTGAATCGATATTTGTACTTATCGATTTACGATTCTATCCAGCATCAGCTGTTACCGGCTTGTTGTTTATATTTATCAACACAGCCATTTAGTCTGTTCGCGCAATAAAATTGAAAAAGATGCCAACAATTATAGCTTTGGATACATCGATATCGATGCTGCGTCCTGTGCCGGGACGCAATGACCACACATACCAATCGCTGGCACTCAAGGGCATTCAGCACCTGCTGGACAATTTGACGGCTGCTGGAAAGTTCGAGCCCGTAGCTCTGGTGCCTTACTCCACAATCTGTGAATTAAAGGTGGATTTTACGCGCGATTACGACCAGATACGTCAGGCGATTAAGAAAATCGAGCCTTTGGACAAGGCCTGCTTGATAACTATGCTGAAAACCTCGGTCAGCCTAATGGCAACATGGGGTACACAGAATCCCCTGCAACTTGTAGTATTCACAGACTGCGGGCCAGGTTTTGGTGCCACATCGATAGCAGCATTCTTGGACAATTATACGAGCAAAGAGGCCGAACCGGAATATGCTTGGCTCAAGACACTTGCCACATACCATCTTAATTTCATTTGCTTGGGAGTGCATGGAGATGTATATTTCACGCGGGGCGTGGCCCTGCATCAACAACTCTTGGATGCCGCCTCGCTCAAGGGTCAACTATTCATGACTAAGCCAGTGAAGAGTGCTGAAACAGGAGAAGCACCATCTGCTGTTAGCCACAAAAGCGAACTTGGAAGGACGGCTTTATTTGAACTCATTGAGCGCCTGTGCGAGAGCAGCTACAAGTCGACCGAAGTCACACTTAAATGTGGCCATTACTTTCGTATGGAGGGCCAAGTGCTGCTCTGGCCGCCGCCGATGCCTTACGAGCAGAGTGCTCCATACGGCGGCGATCCCACCATAAGGCACATCGATCAACGCATTGATGTATGCGGTTTTTTGGCGCTTTCCGACATAGGTTCGCCAGCTACGTTCAGTCGCCACTGGGTGCTACCCAAGGTGGACCGTGAGAGGTCAACGCGGCGCTCCGGAGCACTGGCTGGAGTGCCCAAGCCGGTCAAGCTAACACTAGACACCAACAGTCCACATTATGAGCTCGAGAAACTCGAGCAAGATATACGCGACTTCTACATGAAGGACACAAAGGAAACCGAGGAGAGTGGAGATGATGCGGACGTCAGCGTAGTGCTGAAGCATAGCTCCACCCCGCAGGCGGAGCAACTAAAAGACAACCTGTGCGTCTTGCTGCACGGCGCGCTGAAACAAGAGAATATGGCCGCGCTGGTTCTGTTAGGGGAGAAATGGTACGGCTTCATGTATGCCTACACGGACCTTAAGAAGAAGTCCAACCTTATGCTCAACATTTTACCACCGGGCTCCAATGTTATACCCTGGCTGGGTGACTTGGAGATGCTTGGCTTCGCCTCAGATTTGGCACCCGGCGAGTCGGCTAGTTTTCCCGTGCGCGCCGAGCGTCGCTCTTATTCCCAGAGCAGCGTTGTTTGGATACGTCAGGCGAGCATGCAGTCCGACGTCCAGAAAGTGCTGAGGCACGCGAAGAAGATGCCCGACAAGACGCAGCACTTCTACAAGGAACTGAACCGCATTCGACGTGCGGCTCTAGCGCTTGGCTTCGTCGAGCTGCTCGAGGCGCTGGCGCTGCTACTCGAGAAGGAGACCACACAGCTTACCTTGAATGGCGTTAGTAGTGAGTGCACATTGCAGCTGCAGCATGCCGCCACGGAGCTGCGGAAGACATCAAACCGGGACATTAAATCGACGATCGTGCCACTTCAGAAGGCGGCAACTACCGATACCCCTGCGGCTGCAGCTCCCGCCCAAGGCGGTTACTTGTATTAGAACCTATGCTACTAAAATCTATTTTTAAATAAACTCTAAAAATATATCGCTAATTTGAATTCAAGTAATTGGTTTCTTTACAACACTGGCTTACGTTCCGCTAACTTATCGTTATCGATGCTATCGATGGGGGCTCATTGTTTATTGTTTTTCCACAGCAGTGAAGATGGGCGGACCTGAATTGCCGACAGATCCGGGAGAGGAGCACAACTTTCAAGCTCCAGCTATCGAACACCCACATATTGGAGAGCAGAGCGATGACAGTGGTGAGTCAGACTCCTATGACGGTTACCAGCCGCTTGCGACAGACGCCGACGAACCGTCCGCAATGGTAAACGATGCAGTTTCGATCGCAGCGTCGGCTGCTCCTGAGACAGCTGATGAAGACATTGACTTGATGACAGCGGAGGTCACACATGGTGATCCCAACATGCCACCAATCGAAAGTGCCGACTCAGAAATTGAGCGTCAGGTGTGGAATCAGCCTCGGCCTCAGGAGCTGCAAATGGAACTGGACAAAACGCGCACCGAGCAGGTGAGCTGAAGCAGGAACGGGAGACAAAATGGCATAAGCGAATGGCTTTCCTTTAGATACTCAAGGCTATGTCCAAAATAACGTTGCCCAATTTGACTGTGCCCGACTGGGCCAAAGGTGTGCCCGAGGAGCACTGGAAACATGAATTACTAGAACGCATTCAAACACGACGACCGGCACCAGTAGCGGAAAAGACGCCCCAGACAACCGATGACTAAGTCATAACCCTCACACAAATTAAGCATAATGTATTTATTGAATTTGCCTCCCGAATCAACACACTCAAATATATAAAAATTTTAGAATAAATGCATGCAGAGCCAGATCTTAGAATGCAGCTAGCAGTGCTTGACCCACTACGTTGACCTTAGAGTAGTTTTCATCTTGTGGTGTGTTTGTCAGTTCGCGCAGCTTATCCATCACATAATCGACGGAGACCACTTGGGCAATGGTCTCCTGGCCGCAAGGCGTCGTGGTGAGATTGCCAATAGCCTGCATGGCTCGATACCAGGCCTCCAAATCCTTAGCCCACTTAAGGAGCTCCACAATCCCGGTTGTGGTCACATGACACACCTCCGAGTTGGCCACACCTGTCGTCTGCGATATGGTAACATTCAAATAGAACGTGGCAATCGCGATTTGCAAGTTGGCGCTGCCCGTGCATATGCACCTGACCAGGTCAACAATGTGAGGCAATTGCCGCAAAAGCTCGTGGCGTCCAGCGCTGTGAACTAAGACGTTGGCTAGAAAGCGGCAGACCATTAACTGATTGGCCGCCGCACCATCCAAATGCGGGATGACTTTGCTCAAAATGTTGTGGCTGTTGTGGAGCAGGGCGAAAATTACCTCATGGCGCACAGCCAGGCGCAGTATGTCCATCACGGGAAAGAGCATGCCCGTAGGCCACTTTAGCAGCAAGAGTAATGCCTCCAACGATGTTGGATCCACTTCAGGAGTCTTATCTGTTAGCCGTATGACTGCAAGCAAAATCTCGTCGCCGACTTTTCCCTCACTGCTAGTTAGTTTGCCGTTGAACTCTCTGAAAGAAGGAGAACCAATTGTCTTCGCTTTCCTTACACTCGCATCTCCTCGACTCACATCATCTTGTCCAACACTTTATTGGCGTCGCACGTGTCGAAAGTGCGATAGGTGCTCACCGGGAAGTGCTTGTCACTTCCGCGCACAAAATTTACTGAGGACGAGCTTCGGCTGGAAGTGGAGTAGCTGGAGGCGCCAGTAAAGGGATCCATATTGCCCCCACCCTGCACATTGCTGGTGGTAGAGCCAGGTACATAGCGTGAGCCGCCAGTGAAAGGATCCTGATAGCCCCTGTAAAAGAGCAAGCAATATTGTTCTAGTGCTCGATGGCTGAAAGATTGCCGTTAAGCGAATTATACAAACATAGGGCTTTGCGTCACGACGGGCGCGCTTTGCGAGTTCTTCACAATAAAATTGGCCACTTGATCAAGATATGCCTGCGGCAGATTGTTGCGATGAATGAACTGCTGGGCTGCTTGCCAGGGATCCTCGCCTCGATTGTAGGGAAGCTTAATAGGTTGCTGGGTATCGGATATGTCTACATTGAACACATAGTCATATTCCTTCCCGTCGTGCAACTGCTTGCCGGAAGTTTGTTGGGTGCCACCCGTAGCTCCGGTCACGTCGCCCACCAGGTTCCATTTGCCCAACTCCCACGAATAACACTTCACCGAGCCATCCTCATGACGTACCATTTTCGTTTGGCCCTCGCGAGTGCCATTGGATAACAAGGCCTCAGGTCCGGGTAAGCTGGCGGAGCGAAACATTATATGAATAGGATAGACATCGTGGGGAACAGTTCCATCTTACTCTGACTTTTTCACACCGCCAATGTCTTCGCTAAGCAGCGACTTATGAGCAGCCACAGCCATGTCGAAGCTGGTGCGCACGGCCTCGTTCGCTTGGCGCGATGGATCCTGGCTGAAAACACGCACAACCCCATCACTGCAGCCAGTGACAATATCGCCATTCTT
Source organism: Drosophila nannoptera (assembly GCA_020883555.1). NCBI lineage: Eukaryota > Metazoa > Arthropoda > Insecta > Diptera > Drosophilidae > Drosophila > Drosophila nannoptera. Next base: position 4,679,791 of record JABVZY010000350.1, on the reverse strand, counting down.
CAGGCAAGCGACGGACCACACTGAGATGGCCGGGTGCATTATGGGAGCACCCAATTGATCTCCTGTTATCACATTCCACATGCGCAGCGTGCTATCCTCACCGCAGGAGACAACTACATGTTCGCCCAGGGCTTCATTGCGTGCCATCGCATATATATAGTTGGTGTGACCTTGCAGTTCGCGCACACATTCGCCATGATCGTTCCAGAATCGAAGAACACCATCGTTGCCGCAGGAGAGCAGAGAATTGGCAGGTAGTGGAATAATGCTGCGCACGCAATCGGTGTGGCCTTTGAGCAGGCGTAGCTTTTCGCCCTGCGTATTCCAATAATATATACATTTGTCGGCGGCTCCAGTGATGTACTTCTGCTGTGTGGTCGCGGTTGCCACGGCCCAAACAGCCGCTTCGTGACCCACCAACTTTATAAAGGTGACATCGCCCGATTCGCTGATTGTCCATACGCGTGCTGTTTTATCCCAGCTGCCGCTGATCAGACTGCGCGGCTTAAGGCCTGCTGCCAGAGTGCATACTGTTAACTCGTGGCCTTTCAGCGTTATCAGCGGGATAAATGCTTCATGTTTGTAGATGCAAATGGTGGCATCATTGCTGGCAGTGCATATCCACTGCTCGGACTCCAGGTAGCATATATAGGATATAAAGTTTTTGTGGTCCTGCAACGTGACGCTCTCTATATATTCGTTGCTAAAATTTTATTTGTTATTTTATGAGCGAAATTAACAATGTATATTCTCTATGTTGACACGCACCCGATCGGCCTCCATAGTTTTGTGCTTTTATCGCGTGAGCCGGATATAATCAACTGGCCACCGTCTGGAGCATTACCTCCTGTAGCAACTGAGCGTACATCCATGCTGTGACCGTGTAGCTCGCAGCTAATTTTAAAATTATCCAAAGTCGGCTCCATTTTTGCAGTACTGACTTTGCTTTTTTTTCGGCTTTTTGCAAATATTATAAGTAGCGATGTGAGTAACTAAATATCGATAACATTTGACATTGAATAGGTATTAACATAATGCCTACGTAGGGTATAAGCTGCAAGCCAACCAATCTGATATTAATTTATTGAAAGTCCAAATACTAATTAATAATATTATCGACATTTTTATGTACATGTATGATAAAATTTTTAAATTTTCGACATTCAATTTTAATATAACAGATGTTGGATTATGATAACGCTATTAATCACTCGATAGTTTTTCTGACCACCGTACTATGCCCACTCAAGTGCTGTGCTTGTTGCAATACGCCGCATCTTTATATAAACAAATAGGGCTCATACCATTCGTTGAATATATGACAAAATTTTAAATATAGTGTATAGCAACATGCAGGCGACAAATGCGTGTTTACGTGTACCTGCAAATCGATTCGGTTTGCTAGTTCGGCTTTTTCCTCGCAAATTTTGTGTGGCCACAGGAGAAGTTTCACAAGATGCATCACAAGAAGTCCCGCCTCCGCCTCCCTCCTCTACATCTAAATGTCCCTCGAAGATGAGTGGCTGGCAGCTGCACAGTTATGGTGAAATCGAGGAGTTGCTGATGTCCGACAAGTTGAAGCTGCCACAAATTCGCAGCTCCAACGAATGTCTGGTACGGGTACGCTCCACCGCAGTGAATCCCATTGACTTGGCTATGCTGGCCGGCTACGGGTCAACACTGTTAAATCAATTGCGCTGTGCAGCTACTGACGACATCGAGTTCCCGATGACTCTGGGCCGCGAATTCTGTGGCGAGCTGATGCAGAAGGGCATGGGTGTTACTGATAAGAAACTGAAACTCGGAACACGGGTGTGGGGCGTGGTACCCATTCCCAATTGTAATGGATCGCATGCCGAATATGTTGTAGTGCCATCGTCTTGTGTAAGTTATCCCTGATTTCGCATACAATATTTGTTCAAACTAGATTTTCCCCACGTTCTCAGCTTGCTCCAGCACCGGAACAACTGGATGATGGCGAGGCTACGAGTGTGCTTTATGCAGGCTTAACAGCCTGGTCGGGACTGTATATAACCGGTGGCTTGGGTGGCCCCTGTGGAGCTCTCACTTCGTCTGGCGGTGGGGCCAATAAACGTGTTCTTGTTCTGGGCGGCTCTGGAGGCGTAGGCTCACTGGCCATACAGATGCTAAGATCGCAAGGAGCTCAAGTACTCGCTACTTGCAGCGAGAATGCAGTAGAAATGGTGCGGAATCTGGGAGCCGATTACGTAGTGGATTACACGCAACCCGATGCCGCGCAGCAACTAAAGACCTACGAGCCGTACGACATCGTCCTGGATTGTGCCGGACAAGGTGGCCAGGGTGCAGCCGAGCTACAATGCGATTTTCGACAGTTTATTACTTTCAGCTCTCCGCTGCTGGCCAACATTGACCGAAAGGGTCTGTTGATGGGTTCTCTTCAGAACTTCTCAGATTTGGTGCAAACAAATGTAAAGTCCGCTACGCAGCGTGGCGGATTGGTTAAATGGGGATATTTCTACCCGGCAGCGCATGGCATCAAGTTTCTGCAGGATCTGGTGGAGCGTGGTAAAGTAAGTGAAAACATATTAAATTAAATTGAAAAGTTATTAACATTTTATTTATTTTCTAGTTGATACCGTTAATAGATAGCAGCTTTGAATTCAAGGACATGCCAAAAGCTTTTGAGCGATTAAAGAGCGGTCATATGCGTGGGAAAGTCGTAGTAAGGGTTTAAATTGAAATAATAGGGCTGTTACGGGTGATAATTAACTTGATAAATAAAAATAATGAATTATTAGTATTTTATTTTCTTTGCTCATCTGCATATTTGAATTATCGTTGCCCGATAGTTCAGCCACGCTTATCGATAGCATGAGTATTTTCAGTTTATGTCGTGTGTCGACCGGCCTACACAGCCAATTGGTTAGTTGTGTAGTTCTTACGGATAAGTTTAAATAAGTGGAACTCTTTTTCGAGAATATAAAACAAAATAAAGGTGGTGGTTCCAGGAGTATACATTGACCAAACTTAGAAAAATGTGGAGTCGGGTTGTGTATATATATATACAAATATATATTTATATTCTGTGATTATTCTTATCTGTCGCGCCATTTGGTACAGATGATTCAACGTTTAGTGCATATTAATTGTATAATTTACATTCTCATTGGAAAATCTAGAATTTCTAAAATGTAACGAATAATTTATAAATTATAAATAAACAAGTACATATGCACCGCCGGCAAAAACAGAGAACGCGTTTATTGAGCATGTTCTGAGAGAGGCAAGAGAGAGTTTAGCTAGAGTTGTCAGCTGTTTGAAAGTCGCCATGAATCAAGTTCTCTCCAACTAATGGTGTAGTTAATAAATATTTATGATTCAGGATTTCGATTCAAAAACTCTTCCGATTACGAAATCATTTCAAAATGTTTGAATAAGGTTTTCCTTTTAAATGTAATCTGCCAGCCAATGTACCTTTACCGCGCATATGCGACCGCCCAAGAACTTTGGAACGGAACTTTGGCATTGAAACGGCAACGACAACACATGGGCTTGTTAATATAATTCGGCGGTGCATTCTGAAACCCGAAATACTGAGAGAGTAAACGAAAGAAAGAATAACTAAATTTGTACGAAACATTGTTATCAACATGCGCAAAGTTGTGAAAGATGTTTCGCAACAATACTGCCAGTATGTTTGCTTGGGTTCGTTGTATGTTGCTAAACATGCTTTATTGCAAGGAAAGAGCGTCGCTCAAGGGAGTGAAAATGTTTGGGAAACGTGCTACTCTCAGCTGCGCAGCAACATGTGTCTCAACATGTGTGTGCTGTAGATAGCGTGTTGCACTCGGTGGCGTTGTACTTTTGAAATGAAACTCCGACTGAGTTGTTGTTACGTCGTCGAGAGAGTCGCGTGTTGATGTGTCGCGTTCGCGTTCGGATTCTAAAGTCTGTTGTTGCCACGGGCTTTGTCTGGTCGCAATGCAGGAGAAATAGCAGCAGCAGCAGTTCTGACTGACTGACAACAGATAAACAAATCGGAGCTGTTAAAGTGTGTATGAAAAGTGCGTGTCATTTATTTATGCGGTAGACGTTAGTCTGTTAATCAATTGATTTACTTAAAGCATAGTGTTGCGCCGTTGGTTCTGGCGTGTGTGTAGTTTTGTATGAATGTGTGTGCGCTTTTGAATGTGGTGCTAAACAATAATAATACAGCAATCAATTGGCTCATGAGTTCGCATAAATTGTGTTTAATTCCAATAAAAATAAAAATTATTCTTAAAACGCAAGATTGAAAGCGGAGAGCAAAGCACAAAAGCGGCACAAACAAATAAAAGCAGCATTTTTTGGATATCTTTTCCAGATATTTTTCATTGATTTTTCTAGTGGCGCGCCACACACCTCCTGCTGGCGCTACACATAAGGAGAGAGAGTGAGAAAAAGCAAAAAAGAGAGGGAGCAAAACGAGAGAACGTTGTCATGCCGCCTAGTGTTTTGTGCACATTTTGGCATTGGAACACAAAAGAAATGTGTGTGTGTGTGTGCGGATTATCCTTTTTATATATTTTGTTTATTTTCAAGTGCCTGATTCCATTTTGTTGCGCACATTTTGTGCAGTTCATTCGTTTCGCTGCATTTCATTCCCGCGGCGTTTCATCACAATAAGCATATATAAATGTGTGTGTGAGCCTGTGTGAATGCTGGCAGCTGCCCTATGTAAATTTCTCTCTCAGCGACTCTCGTTCTTGTTGTCGTTTTACCCCCCTTGGTGGCAGCGGAGTTTCATGTTTTGAACTCTGCTTTGCTCGCCCATTCGCATCGTAGCTGGCGCCGCTGCTAACGCTAGCGCCGCACGCTCTCTCGGTTTCAACCTCTCTCTTTTTCTCTCTTCGCATATCTTTTGCATGGTTCTGGCTGCAGTCGTTGTCCTTAGGCCGTGCGCTGCGCGTTGGCAACGAATTTAGCTTGTGTGTTGTCATTGTCATAATAAGAAAATGCATGCTGTGGTTGCGGTGTTCGCATTTGTTTGTGCGTCTATTAAATGGCGATAATAAATAATTCGTATAATCTTTTCAGTGTCCTGCTGCCATTTAGGCTAATTACAATCAAAGAATCGAATAACAATCAATCATACTTGGGAGAAAACTTCAGAATCGTCATGCGGCATTTGCATTGACAAGAGTTAAGAGTGTTGCATACTTTTCGCGTCGCGTGTGTTACTTATTTAATTTCTCGGGTCGGTTATTCTGCGAGCCTCATGACCGTTAATCAATCTCTTTTTATCAATATCTATCATCTGTGTGTGCTTGTGTAAATTTTATACTGCTCTGTACATATGTACAATATTTGTCGTCATCATCATCCTCGTTGTTGTTGTTGTTATTTACTGGGCATACGTATAAAGTAAAAAATATAAATAATTTATGTTCTTCGGTGTTGTCTCGTGTAAGTGTCTATAATTTGTTTAACTACGACAAGCGATCGGCGAAAAGCAAGAACAAAGCTAATCATAAAACTTATCGATATCCGAATTCGACATGGAAAATATTGTATTGTGTGCGCATCGATTTGAATGTCAACTGCCTAAGCAATCGATTCCCCAACAAAATCAACAACAACTATCAATGCAACAAGCCGATCAACAACAACAAATTAAGCAGGAAGAAGAGAAAGTTACAACCGCCTAACAGCTGAAAACTCCTAGCTTTCGATAACCAAATAAAATCGATTGGAAGAGTTCAACTTGATTGAAAATCGCGAATTATTGATAAACAATTGAAAAGGTAAGTCCGTCCGCCAGTATTAAAATTAAAAAGCATTTTAAAGGCATATATTTCTTAGCTTCTTTCATTAAATTTTCATATCAAAACCTGTTTGTACATTTAGTTCTGTTTTGGACAATATGTAAAATCAACCTTTAAGTCAGTTAAACAATTTAGTTGTAAAAGCAATAAAAATAACATGTTCGAAAGATAAGACGGAAAGTCCATCATAAGATCGCTTAATGTTGTATGCGCATGCCCAAGCGGCTCGAGATACAGATAACGATAGGCAGATACTTTGACTGAGATGGATTCCAGTTTTTGGGCTGAGTCTTTTAATGACATCGGCGTTTGCTTTTGTTTCGGGCTGAGCTCACAATGTGCGGGCCGCATGTTCTTGCTTTGTTTACATACCAGCTGTGTGTGTGTGTGCGTTTGAGGGTGTGTGTGGCAAACGATACGTTGTCGCTGCTGCTGTCGTCGTCTGCCAAATTCATTTTGCTATTTTCGGCTAACTACGCGGCTCTGCCCAAGAAGCACTCTAATGAGGCAAATGTCGTCGTGCGTATCATGTGACACTAGGCAAATATCGGGACGATTTCCAGACCCATTATCCAACGAGCGAAAAGTCTTCCATCCCAGTGTGCATCAGTGTGTTTGCTCTTTTTTTTTTGGTCAGAGAACATCGTGCCGCAAAGATTGTCCCTCCTCTTTCTCTATCTCGCTCTCTCCGTCGCTCTTGGAGGAAATCAAAGCAAAGGAACAGAGACAATCACAAGAAGAACGTTGATGGTACAGAACGTCACGTCCAGTGTCACATTTGAAATTCCAATATCCTGAATATCTGGACAGACACACGCACGCACACACACGCTCACACACACACACGCATCTTGTCTGGGCCTTTGTTAAGTTAATGAGACACCGCTGGAAAAATGCACTTAAGTATGTTTACAGATGATTAGATACTTTTCTCTCAAAACACGAATTCCGCTTAAAGTGATGTTGATTTTGGTCTGATATGTCTCGCTGATTGCTCACATATCTATCTATCATATATATAGAGATAAAGCTGCTTGTCTTGATAATTTATCGTAAATGATCTTTCACAAACAACTCAGAAATAACAGCTTCAATCAAGCCTTGTTCCTTAGACGGTCCATCCGCAGTCACTGCGCTAATCACTTGTCCATCAGTCAGTCATTACGTCAATGAATCAGTCAGATGACTTCAAGTCGAAAGCCGAATGTTTTTTGATAATTGCCCCTGGAATGCTGATGTGATACTTTCCAAGCTTGAGAATTATCTGCGAGACTCTTGGCGGAGCAAAGAATCTTGCCTGCCGTCTCTCCTCTTGCTCTCTCGTTCTTCTCGTGTTTTCCTCCCGCTGAGAGAATCTAAGCTTTGTATCTAAGTATAACCAAAGAAGCCCGTATGTTTTGTATTATGTTACACAAATATTTAAGCTGCCTTAAGTAGATACAGCGAAACGCGTTTAAGATATACAAATAGAGGAGGCAAGCAGGAAAAGCGAAGAAAAGCGCAACAACAACAATGGAATGAAAAGTTACATTAAACTTGCGCCTGAAGCTCGGGCATGTGTGCGGGTGCCCAGTAGGAGACAAAAGTCGTGAAAGAAGTTATCACTACTCAAGATATATATGCATATATATGTGTGTGTGCATGTGTGTGGCTGGGTGGGTGTCTGTCTGTCTGCTACGGCTTTGGGTTGAGACTCGAACGGGTCTTAGTTTTTATGTGCTATTTGTATAAGTTGTCGGGCGCTGCTCTGTTTTTCTATTGATACGCATATCGTTTGCCATTTGCCAGCCGCTACCTCCCCGCGGCCCCGCCTGCTGCCACGACTCCTCGCACACAATTCACTTCAATTCAATTTCTACGATTTCATCTTGGCAAAAAGTCGTTGGGCAAACGTTTGTTAGCCACTTGGCTGCAGCGGAGCCTAGGCAAAGTCGAAAAGAGTGAAGACTGACGCGGCCAGAGACTGACTAGAAGATATCCTGTAATGCAGTAGTTGAAGAATTTTATAACCTTTTCCTTGAGGGTGATCTAAATCAACGTGAAGAAATATTTAGTAAATTTCTTCTAGTCTTTCACAGGGTATTTCAATGGATGGCCAGTCAACGCTTATCCATGAGATACATTTTGCTCGACTCGATTTCCATGCATGCTTATGCCTTATAAATTTCAATAAATTCATGAATTATTTTGCATGCTATTAGAAGCCGTACCGTTTTAGGCTCTTTCGAGGAATCTACATTCATTGCCCTCCATTCTCATGTTACTCTGGTTGTTGCTGTTGTTGTTGTTGTTGTTGTTATAATCCCCACTAATACGCAGCACAGTTATTCTGAACTAAATTTATAGGCGGCAGTGGCAGCAGCATAAGAATCGATTGGCTTTAGTTCGCTTTGTCTCTCTCTCGTGGGCGTTTTTAATCAAGATACACGACCCTTGGCCCCGTCTTTCCGTCTGTCCGTCTGTGCCGTCGACTGAATCTAAAAGATTATTGTTATTTGTTTATGCAACTCTGTGCAGCCGGGCCAGCTGCTGTCCCTGGTCAGGTACTCCTAGCTGGATTTATGGTCCTGCAGCATTTTTTATATCAATTACCAAAGTGGGCGGCCTTGCAGGGTAGAATGCATCCTTCAAGTGCAGAGAGAATAGATTGGCAAGAAATTTTAATTAACTTAAAAAGCAAAAAAGTAATCTATGAATGGATAGAACTGTTTTTCCCCATAAATTTCTCTATTGGAAATCTATTTTACTGTTAAGACTAATATGCAATCCACCTTATATAATAGTCATAGGGCAATCTAAGCAAGGCTCAAGCGAAAAAGTAGTCGTATTGATCAACTCCATTTACCTCCGTCTCACACACGCACACACACACACACACACACACCTTGGCAACTGGCGGCGCCTTCATTAGTTTAATTATAATCATTTTTGCTTGTCGGCCCAACGGAATGCCA
>JABVZY010000350.1:4507852-4521176 GCA_020883555.1 Drosophila nannoptera | reverse complement strand
TCGAGAAACAATACATTGAAAATGATCAAATAAATAACCTTTCATTCGAAGAAAACACAACACAAAATCGATTTTCTCTATATAACTATATATTTTGGCCAAAACAAACCCCACTCACACACACACACGCACACTCACACACGCAGACCCATACACCTCACAAGAGCATGTTATGCGTTGGAGTTTACATATTTGTAAGATACATTTGAATTTGAATTTGAATTTGAATTGAAATTGTTGAAAATGTAGCGCAAAGCAAACCAAGAAGAAAAGAGTATGCCATACGATACGAGTATATATATAGCATATATATATGCACGAATACATATTTAATCGCATAAGTTACGAATCGTAGATTGACAGATCTCACAGAACGGTACTTCCAAGCCACTATATAGAGCTACTCGAACACACACACACACACACAGTAACCTACTCGACATCCTCTGTTACACACCCGATTTCCTTCACCTATGATTTCCATTGGGTTCTCGGGCCCGCCAGAAGGAGCGAGCAGCACTTTGACCTTAGTTTAACCAAACGCTTCACAAAATCTAAAGCAAAATACTTTTTCCCAAGACAATTTCTTAAAATTAATACATAAAATATAAAAGAAAAGAAAAAACAAATGTTAGTAAAAGACTGAGCTACAAATAAAAATAAACACACACGCACACCCACACACACACACACATACATATACACTAATAAGAAATTTATTATCGCGAGGTATATTTGGGAGATGCAAACGGTTAATTCTCAGTTTTCGAAGATGTTGAATGTTCGCTGGCCACAGATTGGTAACCCTTAAATATGATTTCGTTCAGCACAGATATATGTACATATATACCGTATATATGTGTGTGTATCGTCTCTATCGTAAGCTAATGTAATTATTTGTTGAAATGCAATTATTTGTTAAGAAGTTCCTAAATGTATTGCATTTAAGAGTTGATTCAGCGAAACGAAATATTTATCACTTTTGTAGATCTATCCAAAACGAACAGAACAATCCGGAACTTCTGCATTTCTTTATTGAGAATTTATTTGAATGACTTTTGATGTATATACACAGTTGCATATATATAATATATATATCCAATCATATATGTATACATGGATATGTACAAGTGTATCGAAATACGCACAAATTCGTCGCGGCGAACGTCTTTTAGGGTTCGGGTCAGGACGAAATCACGCTAAGTTTGTACCGTTATATACGTAATACAGTTGAAAATTCGAAACAGTTTTCCCATTTGTCTTCTTCTTTGCTATGATTTCCACACCGTTCGAGCACACACTTAGGGCGTTCACCAGATCTATAAAGCAAATACCTATACATACACACAAACAGATATATACTACATACAATCGCTTTTAGCTTTCCTAGTTCTCTGATTTGAAAACATACTCGTGCATATGCACGATTACCTACATCCATAAGTCCATACGAACATTCCGAAGCAGCAGCAGCAGCAGCTGAAGCGGAAGAAGATCGCGTCCTCCAGCTTAATCGCAAAGCCAAATGCAATCTGACCCAAGCTATCAAATGTCAAAGAGAGATTTGCTTTCGTAATCGAGTCAAGTCGAGAGCGAAGCAGAGGAGGATGGCAACGATCAAGCAATTGATTGAGGCATTCACAATTAACTCAAGCAAGAAATAAAAGTCGAGCAAGTAAAACGAGTAAATTAAAAATAAACTGAAAAAAAGAAAAGCAAACAAGAAATGAGGAAAAGGGAAAGAAAAGAAATCAGCGCATTCAAGTGTTAAATTCAAAGGCAACACAAACAACAAATTTAACAAGAAATATTATTACAAATTATTATATTGTACTATTATAACTGAAATATTTAGATGAAATGACGATTCTTAATTATAACATATTATTATAGAAACATACTGAAACAACAAAATGAAAATGAACCGAAAACGATTATTAAATGAAAATATAGAGAATATTATATTATGAAACAAAGCACAGAAACTCTTCTATTCTTGGATCGATTTTTTACTGAATATAATTTATAGACTGGAGTAGAATTCTGGACTTGAGTTCAGCTCAGGTAATATATTTTCGTCAAGGTCTCTGCTTGGAAGATCGATTGGCTGATCCAATCTTTATTATTATTATTTTTATAGAATATATAATCAGAAAGGAATATATATAATTATGTTCCTTTCTTATTCTGTTCCTATTCTGATTCTTAATCAGCGCGAATGGCTCAGTGAGTTTTGCAATTTAGCTTTTAATGATTTTCATTGAATTGAAAATCGTTGCGGAGATGAGTAGCTAGAAGTAGGCAATCTCATTGTCATTAGCGATAACCCGTAGTCGACTGAAGACTCTGTGTTACTGGCACTTGCACCATATGAGAGATAGGCACAGCGCCGACAATGAGCAGCCCAAGTCATCTCGACGAGATTAAGGCTGGCGACATCGGGAACGAGAACTGGAGCTTCAAAGAATTTTGTAGACAGTAGGCAGTATGAGTATGTGTGTGTGTGTGTGTGCTTGGAATGATGAGCCGAGTTGCGATTAGGTTTGAACTTTTGGTTTCCGACTGCCATCAATTCGAAATCAGTTTCAATTCGACCACAAGGGAGTTCAGAACATGCAGCTGCGAACTGGGAACAGTCGGCTGCTCGGGCAGCTGCTGCTGCTGCTTCTGGTGCTGGGTGCCTGCCACGCCCAGCTCGACGAGGTGCACGAAGACAGCGAGCGGGAAGCCTGGCTGGCAGGTGTCTTTACGCCGCGGCCGTTGATGGCGGCCCCGTGGCAACAGCCAACGTCAACGCCAGCTCCAACCGCCAGTGTCCGTGTGCCCGACGTGGGCCAGGTGCAAGGTCGCGCCTACAAGCTGATCAAGAACCGACCCGTCGATGCGTATCTGGGCCTGCGCTACGGCCAGGTGACCAGCGGACTGGGACGCTTCCAGCCGGCCAGAGTGGCGCCCTACCAGCCGTACATCAATGCGACCCAAGCGAGTCCCAACTGCGCCCAGTTTCCGGAGGTGCAGCGTCTGCAGGCCGCGGAAGCGCGCGGAGAGAACGTCGACGATTGCCTGACTCTGAACATCTATGCTCCCTCCGCTGCCCGCAATCTGCCCGTGCTCGTCTTCGTGCACGGCGAGATGCTGTTCGATGGCGGCGCCGAGGAGGCGCAGCCCGACTATGTGCTGGAGCACGACGTGGTTCTGGTCTCCATCAATTATCGCTTGGCACCGTTCGGATTCCTGACCTCCTTCACCGATGAGCTCCCCGGAAACGTGGCCTTGTCGGATCTGCAGCTCGCCCTGGAATGGGTGCAACGCAACATCCGTTACTTCGGCGGAGACAGCAACAAGACGACGGTCATCGGACAGGCGGGCGGCGCCACTCTGGCCCATGCGCTCAGCCTGAGCCCGAAGACGCAGCACCTGTTCCAACAGCTCATTCTGCAATCGGGCACAGCGCTCAATCCCTACCTGATCGACGAGAGGCCCCTCGAAACGCTGGCCACCTTCGCTCAGCTGGCCCGCTGCCCGAGCGCCGGCCGCAGTCTCGGCCCGCTCTACGAGTGCCTGCGCCGCCTGCGCACCTCCCAGCTGGTCGCCGCCTTCGAGCAGTTGCTGCAGCAGAACGAGCCGCGCGGACTCAGCGCTCTGGGCGGCTTCAAGCTGGTGGTGGGCGATCGTCTGGGCTACCTGCCCGCGCACCCGGCTGCTCTGGTCGCCAGCAACAGTGTGAACAACATCACAAAGCCCTCGATTGTCGGCGCCGCCAAGGACGCCAGCGCCTTTATTCTATCGCGTAAGTACCAGCCAAGCAGATCCACCCGCTCCCTGACCTACAACTAGAGTCTACTCTGCAGGATTCTACAACCAAATAACGAGCCTGCAGTCGCAGAACATCAGCGACTACATCAATGTGGTGCTGCGGCACACCGCCCCGGCTGACCAGCACAGGGTGTGGCACGACTGGGCAATCCGGGAGATATACACGCCGGAACAGCTGCGCTACGTCACGCCTCGCACCGTTGCACAGGGCCTGCTGGAGCTGAGCAACCTGATACTGTATCGCGCACCTGCCATCTACTCGATCCGCCCATCGTACAAGAAGAGTCCGACATATTTGTACACCTTCGATTACCGCGGCGAGCACCATCGTTTCGGCCACCTGGACAATCCGCTGCCCTTCGGGGTGGATGCCTCGCTGAGCGATGACAGCGTCTACCTGTTCCCCTATCCGGAGGAGGCCAGCAATCTGAACCCGGAGGACAAGTCGCTGGCCCGTGCGCTGGTCGCGATGTGGGTCAGCTTTGCGCAGACTGGCATACCGAACGAGAACGCGAACGTGTGGCCCAGGGCCAGTTCGGAGTACGGTCCGTTCTTGCGTTTCACCAACTCAAGGCACAGCATTTTGGAGGTGGACCAGCACTTCGGGGAGGGCATCAATGTACCCGACATATACGCCCAGTACTCGATAGCTACAACAACGACAACCACAACAAGGCGGCCTTATCCGTACTATCCAAGGCAACCGTATAGGCAGCCGCAGCAGCAGGACTTGAGGCCAGCCCCAGACAGCAGGGAGGAGGAAATACGGAGGCAAAACCTGCTGCGCCAGCAGCAGCTGGAGCGTGAGAAACTGCCACAGGAGCAACTCTGGCGCGAGGAGGAAGAGCAGAGGCGCGTGCAACTGCAACGCGAGGCGGAGCTGCGCCGAGAGCAACAGCTGCGGGAACAGCTGGAACTGGAACGGCGTCTGCGCGAGCAGCAGCAGCGAGAGCAGGAAGCGCGGCTGCGGCAGGAACAGTTGGAGCAGGAAGAGCGGGAGCAGCAGCTGCGCGAGCTCGAGCGGCTGGAGAAGGAGCGACAACAGCAGCAGCGCGAGCAATTCGAGCGAGAACAGCAGGAGCGGGCACAGCAGCCCCAGCTCGGGCCAGAGCTAACGGAACAGCAGCAGCTTGAGCAGCAGGAAGCCGATCGGCGGGAGCAGGAGGAGCGCGAGCAAGAGTCCAAGGAGCAACGCGAACGCGAGCAGCAGCAGCGCGAGCAACTGGAGCGAGAGCAGCAAGAGCGTTCGCAGCAGCTCAATCCGACGAATGCCGACAGCCCGCCCGATCCCGACGCCTTCCCCACCTACGAGGAGTACGTGAAGGCCTTCGAGCAGTGGGCCACCGAGCAGAACAATCGCTACAACCCCGAGAGCTACGCCAGTGCCGAGCAGCAGGCCTCCGCCGAGAGCGCTCCCGCCAGCGATCCCTACACCCAGCCGGACAGAGATCCAGTATACGCCTGGAATTAAGCACATTAATTCCACTTTAGCCACTGCCCCATAGCAGTCGTACAACTGCAGAAATACAAGACGTAAACCTTTCTAAAAATCGAAAATAAATATTTTGCTAATTTGCCAATCCAATTCCCCATTTTCTACGTCAGAGCTGGAAAGAATGACGAAAGTGCTACCAAGAAGATATGGCCTTTCATAGTCATCCGGCTCTGCCCTATTTACAGGCAGAAGAAATATAAATTATTAATCAACGTGGGTTAGATTTGAAAGTAGTTCGGACTGTTGAGTTATAGGGCTGAGATCTGCCCTAAGATACGTTCACCGGATAGCCATAGAGCCACGAATGGATTTAATTCATTTGGGTCTGTCCCTCCATTCCAGTGATCCATAAAAAGGCTGGCAATTTGAGAGCTGACTTATCAAATTATCGTGTAGGGTATATTGGCTATGGACACGCTTTCGTATTTGATTTAATATTTAATAATATTTAATTTTCCATGGCATATGCATAATTATTATTAAACATTAAGCTGTAGCCCGCGGTTGATTGCATAAAATATGTTAATATTTGTTATAAATGCGATTTAAAAACAAAATATGTTCAGCAGGTCATTGACCCGACTTAGCCGACTTATATTGCGCATAATTGGACTGCGCGGCCGGGCCATCGCTTTGGCAAATACTTTCACCCACCCCAGCGAGTGATTAATGCTGGTGCACGGGCACCTGGAATACCAGTAGCAGCCGAGCCGTCGAATTAAAGGCTGTTTAATTAAATATCGCAAATCGAAATGGCCCGCAGCTCAGAAAGTATAATTGAACCGCACCAGTCCGCCGCGAAGCGCCGACTTTCATTGTGAGAAGAACAAACAAAAGGAAGCCCCGTCTTAATGGTGACTCCCCTCTCTACACCCTCCCCCCTGTTTGCTGCCTTAGCGGGTCGCTGTTTACCTGCAAATATTAGCTTCGAATTGCCAAAAGCAGTCGGCCGGGGTCAAAGAGCGGGCCCGCATTTAGCGCTGCGGGTAAGAGCAGGAAAAGTGATCGAGCAGCCAAATAAGTTCAGTTCATAATTGGAAGAGATGTGTGGAGTAGGGCGCCATTAGCCGATCTGCCGTTGAATTTCCCTTTTACTCGCCATGAACGGGGACAAAGTCAACACCAGATGATGCCCGAGAGCTAATTGGCCACATAAATGCAACTTATTGGGCCACACGTAGAGCTATGTAGGTGAGCGTCGAGTTCTCTTTGGTCTGCCGTTTGTGCTTCGCATTCTGCTTCTCCGGCGTCCGGGTGAAATCAGACTAAAATCTAATCGCCAGCCGCCGCTAGAGATCAGTTGAGTTTCGGGCTTATGCGAGCGCTGTCGCATCTCGGCCAGGGTCAATAGCAATAGCCAAATCCAAATGCAATTCTCGGTTCTGTTCGCGTTGCTCGCCCTCGGCGCCCGCTGCACGGAGGGACGCGTGCGCGGCAAGCTGTACGACGACGAAAAGGATACGATTGTGGAGCTGCCCAAGCTGGGCGCCATCCAGGGCAAGGTCGTCGAGACAGCCTGGACCAAGCGCCAAGTGCTCCAGTTCGTGGACGTCAGATATGCTGAGCCGCCGACCGGGCAGCATCGCTTCAAGGTAGACCAGTGGGAGGACCAATAAGGTCCTCGAATAGAATAACCGTGTGTGTCCTTTATGTGTGTGTTCAAGTGTAGTGTGAAGCCGCAGTTTTCTTCGCAAAATTTCTCTACCACTCATAAATGCTGCTCGAGATTCCATAATTTTTGAGTCAGCCCTCCGGAGCCAGTCGCAGTTTATGGCCAAGCAGGCGGCCAGCTTCATGAATATTAATTTTGCATAAGATCATGGTGTGGCGAATATGCCGAAAGCAGCTCGAGAAGCGAGTCGAATGTTGATGTCGAATCGATTCCGTTCGCGAATTTCAATCAAGATTAATTCGCGTGTAATAAATCCATTAATTATAAAGAGCCCAATCGTTGTTGCTCTCCGCAGGCGCCGCGTCCGATCGAGCCCTGGGAAGATGTGATGGACGCGACAACTGAGAAGATCGGATGTCCGTCCGTCGTGTCCATGGAATCCCTGCACAAACTGGACGATGTGCTGGACGTGGAGGACTGCTTGACCATGACCATTACCACTCCGAACGTGACGGGCAAGCTCCCCGTCCTGGTCTACATACACGGGGAGTACCTCTACGAGGGCAGCAACTCCGAGGCTCCGCCCGATTATCTGCTGGAGAAGGATGTGGTGTTGGTGACGCCTCAATACCGACTCGGTCCCTTCGGTTTTCTGTCCACCAAAACGGATGAGATTCCCGGCAATGCCGGCGTCCTGGATGTCTTCCTGGCCCTGCAGTTCGTCAAGCACTTCATCAAGTACTTCGGAGGGGATCCGAGTCGCATCACAGTGGCCGGCCAGGTGGGTGGTGCGGCCATCGCGCATCTGCTCACGCTCTCGCCGATGGTGCAGCGGGGCTTGTTCAGCCAGGTGATTTACCACTCCGGCTCGGCCATCATGCCCATTTTCCTGGAGGAGAACCCGCGGAAGCATGCTCAGGAAATCGCCCAAAAGACGGACTGCCGGATGGTAACCGTGCGCGATCTCAACAAGTGCTTGATGGAGCTCAGTGCCATAGAGCTGCTGAATGCATTCATGGATCATGCGGTAACCGGAGTCAAGGAGACCCCAATCTTACCCTCATCATCACGCCCATTACTTGCTCTTCATTTCAGCTCGAGAAATCGGATCTGGGCATTGGCCACACGGGAGGCATTCAGTTCACCATTGGCGGTCCCAGCGGTGTGCTGCCCAAGCACCCCTACGACCTGATGCTGGAGTCCAACTTTTCGTATCCTGCCATGGGCGGCTGTCCCAAGAATGCAGGCACGCGTGTCCTGAACGAGATTGTGGAAAACGACTTCGAGGGCAAGATTCCAGATGACGAGTACGACACCTACAACTACATCGACCACGTCATACGGCAGGTCGTGGGCACCGACAAGACCATGCTGCTGACCAGCTTCGTCACCCACGACTTCTTCAACCGCCAGCTGCTGGAGAACGGCACCTTCAACACGCTAATACCTCGGCTAATTGATGTGGGTAAGACGATTGCATTTCGATATGCAATTGGTAAATGATGGCCTCTTCCAGGTTGGCGGCACCTTG
This sequence comes from Drosophila nannoptera, assembly GCA_020883555.1. Taxonomy (NCBI): domain Eukaryota; kingdom Metazoa; phylum Arthropoda; class Insecta; order Diptera; family Drosophilidae; genus Drosophila; species Drosophila nannoptera. Next base: position 4,512,722 of record JABVZY010000350.1, on the reverse strand, counting down.
AACCACAAGCTGCCCGTTTTGCTGGCCCTCAACATGAACAACAAACACAATCCGGATAACACGTTCCTCTACTCCTTTGACTACGAGGGCGAGTTCAATCGGTATCGCGATATGGACGAGGAGACGAACATGCAGAGCCCCTTCAAGGCTGGCGTCTCACTCACCGATGAAGCCCTCTACCTGTTCCCGTACCCTGACCATGTCAAACGCCTCAGTCCCCCCGATATGTCCATGGCACATCGGATGGTGAATCTGTGGACCAATTTCGTAATAACAGGCAATCCTCTCGGCTCGCACCGCTCCGGCTACTGGCCGCCGATGACCACGCTCTACGGCCCCTACATGAAGATCGACGAAACGCTGACCATTGGCGGCAACTACTTTAATGAGTTCTCTGCCACGCTGCGGGACGAGGAGCAGGGCCACAGCCTCATCCGGGAAGTCTACTACTCGCGCAACCAATCCCGCCGCAAGGCTCTAGCCCAGGCTTACCGCAAGAAGCAAGCGGCGACTACCAAGCCCAGCCAAGCGAAAAAGGTTCAGGTTCGGAAGAGTCTCGTGAGGCGACCCAACCGCAACAAGATCCGACTCTAGGACGCGGTCGGCCCCAAGGCTTAGTATTCCACTCACTAGTATTGTCCATTACATGGGATATATTCTAATATAATTATGATAAATATTGCGTTAGTATAATAAATACATCTCCTGCTGGAGGTCTGCCAATAGAAATTAAATTAGAGTTTAGGAAATGGATCTAATGGATCTATTTTGTTCCCCATATAGATGACCCAATTATATTGCCCTATGGAGTCCTTGAAGTACCCTAACCTAAGCTTTCGTGAATATATTCAGGTATTCAAATCTTCGGTTTGACCTTAGGCATCCTTGTGGCTCTGTGAACTCCGTTGCTGATCTCCCCTCGAATTTCTATGATCCTTTCCATCCACAGCAGCTACGATCGTCCCACATCGTCGATTATGTATTTGAGCTGAGCCAAAGCCCCACTATATTTGGCCTTAAAAGATATATTATATTCGAATTTAAGTCAATAGTAAATTTATATTTATTTTTAATTATCTTGTCAAGCTTTTATTGTGGCTCCCGCTGAGAGCAGATGAGCCTGATGGCCAAGACGCGCTAAGATTGCCCCCACTGTTCTATTAACCATTTCTGTTGATTGATATATATATCAAATTCCCATGAGTGTCTCCTAAATCGTATAATTGCACTATACTCCCCTATAAGCTCGGGGAGGAACATAAGAATGTATTCCATGAGAGTTGACTGGCGGAAGTTCGTTTCCTGAGGGCTGCTTCTCGCCCTGACACTCTCTCACACTCTGGGCCCAAACCGGAAATCGATTTAATAATGTATGTCCGCCAATTCGAAAGGAGGTCTGTGGACCCTCTTCCAACAACATCAGCCAACATCATTCTCTCAATCTGACCCAATTTGCAGCTTCTCCTTTCTTACCTTTTTGTGATTTCTTGAGTTCGATTCCTAATTGAATATAATCTCTTACCTGATTAGCATAATCGGTCTTGGGCTTTCTTCTAGATCTTTATTTACGGACTGATTTCCATTTTACAAGTTCATTTTCAAGAATGGAATTGATAATAAGTTATGAGATTTGCGTAATTTTTTTTCATTTCTAATGCTGCACGCGGGCTGATTTTCTGGCAATGAGCACAAGCTTCTGGCCGCGAGCCTCGTGCTCTGCGGACTCCTCCTCGGGATCCTCGTGTTCGGCGTCCTCGTCATCGCCATCGTTCGACTCACCGAACTGCTCCTGCTTGTTGATGGCATCCCGTATGACGGCTTCCAGCTCGTAGTAGTCGTCGTTGACCAGGTTGTAGCCCTGCTTGACCTCCTGCACGGCGATGCTGTACTCGTCCAAGTAGTTCTCCCCGAATGTGACCGTGCGTCCGATATGCATATACGGACCAGTTTCGTCCTGCATGGGCGGCCACTCGGGCACTCCCTCCGCCCGGGGCACGCCATCAGCCGCGAACGAGGTCCAGAGGGCGACCATACGCTTGGCTATCTTGACGTCGCTGTTGGCGTTGAGCATGTTCACACGTGGCCAGGGGAACAGGTAGAGATTCTCGTCGGTGAGGCTGACGCCCATGTCGAAGGGCACATCGATGGCTTCGTCTGCGCCGGTGGCATAGCGGTTCAACTCCCCCTCGTAGTCGAAGGTATATAGATAGGTGCTGTTGGCCAGCTTCTTGGCATTGGCCTGCAGGACCAAGAGCACAGGATTCTTCAGCGCGATCGTGCTGCAGAGCTGCGTCAAAACCAATTCAATCAGATGAGCCGAATCTAATCTAACCTGAAGCTACTCACATCGATCAGGCCCGGAGTCAGCCGCTTGAAGCTGCCGTTCCGTACGTCGTCGTCACTGAAGATGTACTCGTCGGCAAACTCCCGCCAAGAATTGGTGGGATCGGCGCCGTTGATCTGCTCGATCACCGTATTGATGTACTTCTCGCCCGTTGTGTGGCCGTCCGATGTGCTCTCGTTGAAGCTCTCCACGAAGAGATCTGTTGGATGAGCAACGGATCATATAGTAAGGAGTAGATATCCGACGCTGTTGCTGACTTACCCCTCATCATAAAGGTGCCGCCGTGCTTGACGCTACCGCCCAGAGTGGGATAAGCCTTGAACTTTTCGGCGGCCAGCAGGCGGCCCGGATGCTCGGGCAGAATGCCAGACGGTCCGCCGATGACCAGCTGGACGCCGGCGTATGCACCGGCACTGACCAGAGGCTTCCTTTCGCCATGCACGCTGAAGGCGGCCAGCAGCATGGTGGCATTCATGCGGTTGAAGCACCGATTCAGTGCGTCCGTCTTAGTCAGCTGCTTGCAGCCGGCGATGCGGCCGATTTCCTTGGTGGCAGTCAACGGCGACTCCGTAATGAAGGCCGGCGAGAGCGCAGTGCCGGACTGGTAGATGACTCGGTGGAACAGGTTCGCTGGCACAGCCGGGCTCAGGGTGAGCACATTGATAAGCGCCGCCCCGCCCACCTGGCCGAAAAGCGTCACTCGCTTTGGATCGCCGCCAAAGGATGCGATATTCTTGTTTATCCACTTTAGGGCCAGGATGAGATCCGTCACCGCCGCGTTGCCTGGCATATCCTCGCTCAGCGTGGACAGGAAGCCGAACGGTCCCAGGCGATAGCGCACCGAGACCAACACGACATCGCGCTCCAGCAGGTAGCCCGGAGCGGCTTCCACGGTATCGCCGTCATAGAAGAAGTCACCGTGTATGTAGACCATGACAGGCGCCAGTTTGCCTTCCAGCTAAGAGCAGTTGAGATATATAAACGCATTCCCATTGGCTAGGCCAAGATAAACCCACCGATTTGGTATTCACGGTCAAGCGCAGGCAATCCTCAACATCCCTACCATTCTCCTCCATCTTGGCGAACTTTGCCAGATCCTGGATAGACGGGCAGCCTACGTGATTCCGATGAGCCTGAAGAATGCCCTTCCAAGGCTCGATGGGCTCCGCAGGCTTCCAAGCACAAGGAAAGTAAGACAAATTGATAATTGATAGCGGTCTCGAATGGTCCACAACTTACCTTAAAACGATCGGCCCTTCCGTAGGGTATATCCAGGAACTGCATGACGGTCTTGCCAGTCCATTCGGTGAGCACAGTGCGACCGCGAATCTTGCCCAGCTCGGGCAGCGTTGTGGTAAACACCTTGGGCTGCTTTTGCTGTTGCTTATTCGGCCTCTGCTTTTGAGGCCGCTGTGCCAGCTGCCCTAGGGGGCGTCTATTGGGATTGCCTGGCTTCGGCCGCAGCAGCTGCTGCTGCTGCTGATTTTTGTGCCTCTGAGCGGAGGCGCTGCCAATGGCAGCAAGTGCGAGGAGTGCCATCAGGAGCAGTAACACAATGCTGCGCAGATTAGCCATAGTTCGATCCGTTCCCAATGCGTGTCCCAGTTCAACTGTGGACCAGCTCGGTTAGCTACTCAAAATGAAGACTTTCGCGACTCTTGTCTAGAGTTGGGAGTCATAAATAAGTAGCTCTTCACCGGTCAGCGGCCATCTGATGGCGGTTCCATTTTTGAGAAGTGGGTGAACGAAATGGGGTCAAGCCGCTGTCGAGCCGAGCTCTTTTGCCAGCCACAAAGAACTTTAATGTGTTCCATCTAATTCAATATTCGCAAATACTAATTTTGAATTTTGATCAAGTGGATGGCCCAGCCAAACCCGTTTGCCCCGAGGGGCGTGCGTCGAGAGTCTCTCCAAGAGATTAAGCTTGATTTTGAAAGTAAAAGAAATGAAACCAAACTAATTCTTGACCCATTTGCCAAACATGGTGCAGATATGTAAATGTTTACCATAACCCCAAATTAGTGACCGGTCATGTGATTGAGATATGGCATGATAAGCGGCCATTGCCTACAGGGCAACAAAGGTCGTTGATGGGGTCGTTCAGGATATAGTCCATGACCTCTTGGCATTTACAGACTTTAAGAAACTCTAAAATATAGTAGCAATTCATCGTGTATTACATTCGTTAATACTTTATTAATAAGTTAAACAATGGCTTTATATAGTAGCTAAATATTAAAATGCATTAGTCTAGGTTTTCACATATGTATATGTGTATGTATGTTGGTATTCACTAGCTTATAAACGCACAATAAACAATTGCATTGAAATGCGCGAAATATCTGTTTCTTGTTCACAGCGCGAGCGGATCATGGGCAAGCTGATAGAATTTATTTGAGAAATATTTCAAGAATTCAAATTTCGTGTTACTCGCGATGCAGAAGAACGAGCACATCTCAGCCCCGTCACAAGCAACAGCAGATCAATATCTATCTATATGACGAACACCTGACAGTGGGGATTCTC
>JABVZY010000350.1:4476188-4507771 GCA_020883555.1 Drosophila nannoptera | reverse complement strand
CCAGTCGCCCACACATTTTCATTCTTTATATGTAATATAAGCGCACAACCGATTTTGTGATGAGTGTTTCGTTGTCATAGAAACTGGTTTGAATTGTCACATTGCCATTTAAGACTTTTGCAGGCATCATTTGAGATTCGGGTGCTGCCTCAATGGTGCTCTGCCATGTGTTGGTGGTGTTGGCGCCCACGAAGCCCATTTCGAAGAACCACTCCTCCATGATTCGACCCTTGAAGAGCACCTTCTGGTCTAGACGAAAATTTTCCATCGCCTCAATAGAGCTAAAGTTGATTTCACGCGAAACGGCACGCATATCGAGTATCTTTACCGGTACTCGCGCTTCATGTTCAACATCCGGGGCGGAAAAGTCTTTATTCTCTTGCCAGATTACCTTGCCGGTGTCCGCATCGCGCAGTATCATATAGTTGATCTGGAATCCCTTATGTATTTTGTCGCCGGCACTGGAGTCATCGGATCCCATAATAAAGCCACTAATTGTATCACAACCAGGATGATATTATTTTTATAAATTCGCCTTGTTGCAACTGAATTCGAATTTTTGGAAAAATTCAATGTTTATTTTTAATGCTAATTTAATCTGGGTAGCAGCGCCTTTCACATGAACCTCTCACCGAATATGCAAGCAGCTGCATCAGCTGGTGTACAATCGATACACTGAATCACTTCACGATAAGTGTTGCAAAACATTATAAAAACCCGCTATCGACAACTGTAGCCAAACATAAACAAATTAAAATCACAGTTTTGTCGCAAATATTAAATATTATTTTTATTATTTCGTAGGACCTCCCACATAAACATGTGCACACTATGTTCTACCAGCAATAGTTTCAATAAAATCCTTATATGCTGCCCCCTGTTAACGATAAGCGGTTAGAAAAGTTGTGCAGCTGTTAATTCAAATTCTATTGAGTAATTGTCGCTCTCTGTTAGGCAAACACCCACCGTTACAGCTGCCAGAGTTCTGTTAAAAAAATACTAGTATCAGAAGTAAATAAAAACGCTAGAAAACTGGTGCGTCGGTGTGTCCTAAGATATTACGTGGACTGAACTGTTTTCAATTTCGTTTTCATTCTTCACCAGCACACAACCGCGGAGAAGTGCCTCTGTGATAAGAGCCGGTATAATTGAAAACACTCTCGTTTAAGCACAAAGGAAAAGATAAATTTACAAAAATGGTCGACCTTATCAAAAAAGGGGCATTGCTGCTAATGAATCAGAAGTGCTATGATAACTACTTCCTGGACTATAATTTCCTCGACGGTAAGATCCACTTCTTGATCTGCCACTGATACCGATTAGTAACTAATTAATTAATCCTGCAGTGCCATGCTTCAAGGCGATACTGAGCAAAGGTCTCGGCATCGGAATTATTGCCGGTTCGGTGCTGGTGAAAGTGCCGCAAGTGCTGAAAATTCTGAACAACAAGTCGGGTGAGGGAATAAATCTAATGGGAGTTATGCTCGACCTGCTGGCCATCACATTCCACATGTCCTACAACTTTATGAACGGATATCCATTCAGTTCGTGGGGCGACAACACGTTTCTCGCCCTGCAAACTGTGGCGATAGCGGTATTGGTTATATATTTTAATGGTCGAAAGCCGCAGGCGCTTCTCTTCCTGGCCGCCTATGCGGCTCTGCTGTACGTGCTCAATTCAGGTTTGACTCCCATGAAAGTTCTGTTGACGATACAGAGCTTCAACATACCCATTCTACTGGTGGGCAAACTATCTCAGGCTCTGACCAATTATAAAGCTGGCTCTACGGGTCAGTTGTCAGCGGCTACAGTCATTATGATGTTTGCTGGATCTGTGGCTCGAATTTTCACATCCATTCAAGAGACTGGCGATCAGATGATCATCATCACCTTCATAGCATCCACCTTCGCTAATGGCGTAATTGTCGCTCAGCTGCTGTATTACTGGGACAAGCCACCGGCTGGCGCCGTTCAGAAAGATGCTGCAAAGGCGAAAAAGCCCAAGAGCAAAAAGGATGACTAAATTCTGTTTGCGTAGAATTAAGTTTTAACAAATTCTCGACATGCTTGAACAAATATCAAATCTAAATAAATTTATAATTAGCAAATTCACTTAGAAAACAACTTGAGGTGTCTTTCTTATTCGAAAATTGACAGGTTTCCGTCTAGCATTAGCTTTTCTCGTTTTCAAAGTGCTTTCGAAGCTGATCAAGGGCCCTAAATCGGTGAGAAATTGTATTTTTCTCCGATTTTGGCAGCTCCGCGTATGTTTTATCGTAGCCTTTAGGCTGGAACACCGGATCCCTGCGAGCATATAGTCAGAATATTGTCAACTAATCAGAATGTTTAAATACGAACCAGCCAAAGTCACGCGGTCCACGTGGCTCCACTATGTTGCCCTCAGTTATGCCTTGAAAGATTTTCGGCTCAGCCTCGACACTCTCGCAGTACGCGAACGTGCATACGGCGCGCGCGGACTTATCGTCCCAGCCACTGAGCAGTCGATGCAAACCCTCGGGCTTCAGTTTCTCAAGAAACCATTTGATATACGGACCAGGCAGACCCTCTAGTGCATTAAAGCACAGGCTGGTATCTTCGACAAGAACGGGGCCTTCAACTTGACGAGCAGCCTCTTTGCACTTGATTACCGCAATCTCCTCGATTTCGCCTTGAAGCTCCGGCAAATCCACCTTCTTTGAGGTGACAGTGCGAGGAAAATTGGGCCCTAGTATGGCGACCAGCTCCTCCAACTTCTTAGCATTGCCCGTAACAAAGGTAATTGGTTTCGACATGCTGCTCTATTATTGTCATCAATTTAAACAAATTGCTGTGTGGCTGTTGCCCCGGCACATTTTAATACAGAAGCCGATAGGTTGCGGCATCAGCTGATCGCTTGGTGGTTGAAGCAGGGTTGTTACGCATTTAAATTTGAAAAGAAGGCAAATACAAAAGAAACCATTCGGGATTATTCTAAATTGTGGAAATATTTTCTTGTGCAATATCAAATATTGGCTTATAGGGCATTTCCGAACTATCACCGAAACGAGAAAACGAAAGTCAAATATTTATATATGCAAAACAATTTTTGCAAAAAAAAAAGACACGCTTCACGCGTCTCATGTCGTAAACTGTCAAACTTAAATTTGACGAAAATGACATTAGAAGTGCATCAGTTAGCAACGTATTACAAAAGCAAAAGCTCACTTTTGAGAACTGTTTTCAAATTAAGTATATTAACTTCAAAAACTTAATCTATATTTAGACCATTAATTAAATTGACTATACCTTCCCCAATGACCTCCCTCAACGATAACAAAGCAAATGCATGTAGACTGAGTCGACTCAGGCATACCTAGATGATATGAACTATGACTTTATTAAAAATCAATCAAATGCATTTATTAAAGACAATTTAACCAACTTATACAATAACGGTTAAGACTTATAAGTACATTAAAATAAATACAATTAAAGTGCTAGAGAAAAGCTCCCCAGCCAATGTACATTGAAGCCAGATTGTCCACGTTGGTGGCCTCGTTGATCAGGAAGTTTACCTGACCCTCCGTGGAGAGGGGTATGCTGTTCGCCTGCTGTCGTTTTACCTGTGAAAATGACGTTTGATAGGTTATATGCTTAATGAGATAGATCGGCTGATAGATACATACATGCCCTTGCAGTCGTTCCGCAATGCGCTTGACATCGTTCGTGACCTTGGGATCGGTCAGCTCAGCGCCGGTTTTTTGTTTGCTGTTGGCCAACCGACTTTGGGCACTCAGATCATATACGAATGGGCGGAGCATGGACATGAGAGTTTTCGATTCCTGCTTCAGCAGGCGCAGAGTGATCTCGCAGCATTTGCGGAAGCTGCCCTCGACGCCCAGCGGGCCCATGGCTGTGATCATGTTGCGCGTCAGTCGGAAGGGAACCACTTCGGGATAGGCAAAGGACTCGCCCTGATTGAATAAACAGTTGAAGTCCACGTGCACCGCATCGCCATTGCGCTCGTCGAACAATATGTTCTCGCCGTGGCGATCACCCAGGCCCAGGATGTAGCCCACCATGGACATGACGGCCACGGTGCGTATATACGAATTGCGTGCCTCATACCAGCTGTGCGGCGTGGGAAACCGCTGCAGCAGCCATTCCTGGAACACGGGTGGATGCGCCGGTAACAACTGCTTGAGGAATACGTTGCGCTTGCGCTCGATCGACTCCATCTGCGGCACCGCTAGCTGTTGCAGCTGCCGGCCGCTCATTACCTGGCCACGCTGCATATACAACGCAATGCAAATGCCGCGATACGAGTTCAGATTCGGCAGCCACTCGAGCAGACCGCATTCCTCATTAAAGGGCAGCACAGCGTAGGTGCGTATGTGCAGGCGGCGCTGGCGAGCGTCCGCATCCTGATGGAGGTAGCGCTTCATCAGGCCATTGAACTCCATGAGACGGGCGTCCTTGCGCAAATCGTCCTTGGGCTTGACCATTACGTCGTAGTCATGGCCATCACTGCAGCGTATGGTCAGCTTTTTGGGCCTTGCCGCCGAGCGCAGAACCACCACCTTCTCCTGGAAGCCAGTGATATAGATATGCTTGTAGGGAAACGAATTGTTTGCCGGCTGGCTGACGGACTGGCTGGACGTGGGAATGCTATCGTTGGCGCAGCTTATGTTGAATGTGGGTCGCATATACTTCTCGAAGGGCAGCATGATCTCGGAGAAGTTTGCCTGGCCGCAAAGCTGCGTCAAACGTTTGTCCAGGTCGCTGAGCTTGTAGCTCCGGTCGAGCGTCACCTCCTTGTTGGTCACGCAGATCAAGCGATCCGTCAGCGTATTAAAGTCGTTCAGCAAACGCTGGAACGTGGCGTTCTGCAGACGCTCGTCGGTGAGTATCAGCTTGCAACGCTTCACCCGATTCACGGCCGCAGACTTGAAGTGGGGCAGCAGCATCCAGAGCGACTGTTGCGGATAGTCGCCGATCAGCTTGATGATCACGGTGCGCAGCACTGCGAACACCTCGTTCGACGGATGGCACAGCCGGCTCAGTATTTGCGAGTACGCCGTGTAGAACATGGCTGTAGGCAGGGCGGTGCAACAGTTGTTCAGCAGGTCATTCATTTTGCGCACCAGTTCCGTGTGCGTGGCGGGCGCCGGCGCTGCGGCCGCTGTGGCAGCTGTGTCCAGCCAGAGGCTTATCAGGCGCGGCATCGACTGGTAGACATGGTCGCTGCCGTAGCGCAGCGACTTAGCATAGTTCAACATGATTTGTAGCAGCAGCTCCTCATCCTCGCGCGTCTGCGCATTGGTTGTGGCAGTGGATCGCGCGCCACGCATCTTCTCCAAAAACTGGGCCAGCTGCACGTAGCAGCGCTCCGACTGCCGCTGTACCGTGATGGCCTCTTGAAAGTACTTGAGTATGGCGTCGGCGCAGAGATTCATGGAGTCCGCATTGTACGTGGCCTGCAGGTACTTGCCTTCGAAGTAGAGTTGGCGCTGCTCGCCCGCGAGCTGCTTGATATTGCCCTCACACTGCTGGCCAATCAGCGTCAGCTGGTCCTCAAGGAAGTTCATGGCTTGCACCTGATCACCCTTCTGCCAAAGCAGCTTAGCGCGCTCCAGAAAGAGGCGGCTCGGCTTGTACTCGGCCGCCTTCATCAGGTACAAGTGGGCGCGCTGCAGCTGGCCCGAATTCCGATTGATCTGAGCACTGTTCAGCCAAAGCTGGGCCAGCTGTGTGCGCAGCTGGGCCAGAAGCGGTGCCCGGTCGCCCAGTCGCCGCTTCAGTTCCCCCAGCAGATTACGTCGAAAGCTGTAGATGGGTTCCAGTATGCGCAGCTGCGGCTGCAGCATTTGCAATCGCGAATCCCAGTCGGCAAAGTAGTTGTTCATCATTTGGGCCTGTTCCTGCTCCGTGTCCTCTTGCTGTAGCTCGGACAGCTCCTCTACCAGTTGATGACAGCATTGCATCTCATGCAGCATGTGCAGCTTCAACACATCGTCATAGGCGTGTGCGTAGGAGTGCTGCTGCAGCGCGGAGCAACTACGCAGCTGCTCCAGCACCGAGCAGCGCATGTTGTCCAGCATCGAATCGAACTCGACTTTTGTCGTCGCAGGCTGCCTAATGGCCAGACAGGCCTGAGCGCATTGGGCATGCCAGTTGGGTTTGTAGCGACTGTGTTGCTGCCGCTGCAGCTGTAGTTCCTCCAGATCATCGTAGCTGCCCAGGCGCCAGAGCAACTCCGCCTTGCACTCGTCGAAGTACTGGTCCATATGCCGATCGGAGAGCCGCTCCGAGAGGCCGTCCGCAATGAGCAGAGCCGTCTTGGGTGTGTCCATGCGCAGGTAGGCGTCGATGATTGCTCGAATGTGATCCGTCTGCAGGGTCTCAGCGCTCGATAACAGCTGTTCGTAGCAGGTTATCATATCCTGTTGTCGCTCCACTAAACGATTCACCAGAATCTCTTGGGTGACACTCATTTCACAGCTGCGCGACTGCACCGCGCCCTCCACGGAATCTGAGTCCATGAGCCGGCCGTACAATTCGACGAGAAACGTGAATTGCTCCAGCAAGCGTGCCGTCTTATCGCCGTCCTCTATGTAGGACTCCAGGTAGCGGAGCGCCCGAGCATACTCGCCGCAATTGTAGCTGGCCCGCGCCACGCGCAGCTTATCCATGCGCAGCAGGAACCCATGGATAGCTCCGTAGTTGGCGTCCACGTTCTGCGGCGGCTTGCCGGCCATGCTGAGCCCGTGCATACGCTGCCATTCGCGCAGCCAACGCTGCAGGAAATCCAACAGCTCCGCACATAGCTTGCCTGCCAAGCGAGATTGCTCCTCAGCACTGCAGCTCGATTGGGTATGCTCGTTGTTTGACTTTGTGGATGCTCTATATTTTCCGGACTCGAAGGCTTTGTAGGTGCAGCTTCGGCGATCTTCTGGCGTTGGCTCGAACTCTATTTTAGCCGGTGCGGTTGACTTGTCGGATAACTCTTCGTTGGCCTGTAGCACCGCCTGGAACTCCTCCTCGATGCAGCCGCGCTGTTCCTCGTTGCATTCGAGCAGTGCGTGAAGGAGAATGTAAGGATAGAAAGTGCTCAACATATTGGAGTCGCGTCTGATGCAGGGCTTATAGGAGCTCAGCAGATGTCGTGTCTCCGAGGACTTGACATAGTCGACGAGACGGGATGCCCAGAGGTACGCCCACAGCTCGTATGAGCTCTGCGTGTGGTGACTGCCGAAGAGCGGCTGCTGGGTGATCGTACTGGGGCGCTGGGAACAGGTGTAGCAGGAGTTGAGCAGCGGCTCCATGATTTCGCGCATGCGCAACGGCATGGATTGCCAGAGCTGCACCTTCTTCTGTTCCTTGGGCGCGATGCCGCTGACGGCGAGAGTTTCTTGAATCGCCAAAGAGAAGCTATCGACATGTTTGGTCTTCTGCTGAAACTGATAGCCCCGACAAAGTGCGGTCAGCGCCAGTACCGTGAAGTCGTCCGTTAGCACGCTAAGCGGCAGCTGCTGCGGGCTGGCGAAGTTGTAGTTCGAGGGCAAGTAGCTGGCATCGATGGCGCCCAGCTCGCCCAGGCACTTGGCCGAGGCCAGCTGCAGCGAACGATCGTCGTGCTGGCTGCCAGACATGAGCACATTAACTATCTGTTCCATTAGCGGCTCCATGGGCAGCTCGTGCAGTATCATGCGATTCAGGCGGGCCCGCCGACGTCTAAATAGCTCGGTCAGATGCTCGAGCCCGTAAACGCGCACCTGCAGGCACTCGTTGGTGATTTGCCTATGCAAAAAGCGCAGCTGGTCCAAAAGCGGGGCTTCCTCCTCACCGGCAACAGAGCCTCCCAGGCACAGCTGGGCCGTATGCCGCTTGATGCACTCACGTATGGGCACCGACACATTATCCAGTCGTTCAAGAAAATAAAGATCTGCAAGCAAAACAGCAGGTAAACGGAATCGGCGAAAACTTGTTGCCTGCGAGCCACTCACCTTGTATGTAGCTGCCCAGCATGGAGGCGTTGCGGAGGATGACAAACTCGTAGAGCTCGTTGACCTCCTCTACGCTGTATGTAAGCAGCGGTTGCAACGTTGCCACAATTCGACCCAGGGATGGGCCCAGCTCATCAATGTTCACAACGTGAAGAAAGATGTGCCAGATCTTCAGACATATACGCTGAAGACTTGGCTCTTGCAGTGTGTGCACAAAGCTCAGCATGGCGATAATCTTGAAGCGGAACTGCGTGACGTGTTGCGTTCCAACGAAACGCAGAATCTGGCCCAGGCTGTGTAGCGTCTCCTCCTTGAGTGCCTTCTCAAACGATGGTTCTGACAGGCAAGTCTCGAAATACGTGATGACACCCAGAATTCGTTCCGCAATGAATGCAGAGAACTGCGCATTGGTCGCCTGCGTGCTGGCGTTTTCACTAAGCTGTAGCAGATTTTGGAAGGATCGCATCACAAAGGTCGGATTGCGATTGAAATAAATGAGCAGCTCGGCAACGGTTTGCTAAGGGAGACGAGATGATAAACCAGACACTTAAATAATTACGAGCTTGCTTGCTCACCTTCACATCGGCGTTCATCAACTGCTGCACAGTAGAGCGCGTGCAACTGGCGACTAGGTCAGTGCAGCGATTCGCCAGCTCCGGAGGTTCGGTGAGATGCACGTGCGCGTAGAGACGCAAAAAGGAAGCCGAAAAGAGTGCAGAAACCGGCTTATTCAACTGTTTGGCCATCAGCACGAAGACACCCTTGCAGCGTGGCTCCTTGATGCAGTAGGGTAGTATCAGCGTGGTCAGCAGGCGGTAATATTTGCAGGTGAACTCCTGCACACACGAGAAGCCCAACATGCGGGTGAGCTGCAAAGACACAACTACAATTACAGCGGCCCTCTGCAGGTATCTCTTCGGGCAGGACTTACCGCTCGCAGGGATCGGCTGAAGCGCACTCCTTGTGTGACATACGCCTGCAGCACCAGCTTAACGACCAAGCCCATTGCATCCCGCTTATACCAGTTCCAGAGCGTCAGCGTCTGTAGATTATGGCTTGCGCACATCCGACAGGCTGCAAGCACAGCCTCTTGGGCTACCAAGGAGTGCGTGTGCAGCAGAAAGAAGAAGGTCATCTTAAACCAATGGAAGAGCCAGATTTCGTCAATGTCAGGATGTGCCGCGCACACGATCAGATTGAGAAACTTGCGCTGCTTAGCCTCGCTCTGCTCCGCAATGGGCTTGCCTAACGTGGTTAAAATCGAGTCGAGCAGGAAGCTCGCCAGCTGCGGCATGAAGTCCGCAGATTGGGTCGACAGTACATACACCATCCGCTCGAAGCTTCGCTCCTTGACCTCCAGCAGATCGGGCGCCTCCTTAAGCAGACGCAGGCAAAGGCTGCGTTCCAGGTTAAGCAAATCCAAGTGATTTGCAATGAAGGTACAACTCGACTTGAACAGCATTGCCTCCGCAATTACGAGTAAGGTGGAACTGTTGAAAGACTTGGCAGTCAAGCTGATCGGCTTGCACGTGCCTAGATATAGGCCGGGCAACGTGGCAGGCAGAGGTTCGCATTTGGGGCAATACAACGCGATGCGATCATCCAGCTTAAACACATGCGCTGTTCCAGACGGGTGTGTGCAGAGCAGCAGGCGCAACACAGCTGCCAACGTACAGCCATCATCCCTTTCGATCAGTTGTGGTAGCAACTTCAGCAGCTGTGCCGATTTGATGTAGCCTGCAACACACAGCTGAGGTAGATGCTCGCAGAGCAGCTCAGTTATTCGCAAATTCTCCGAGTTAAGCATCGACAGGCAGTGATTCCCGAAGAAGCTTTGCAGCTGTGTGTGCGCACTGGAAGGAATCTCGAGCCGTAGCGTAGCCAGCGCAAGCAGACACTGACTCGTCTGCTCCTTCAGCGCACACTGCAGCACGCTAAGCAGCTGCTGTTGTGTGTGCGACTTCAGATACTGCCGCAGCCAGCTGCAATGCAGCAGCAGAGCGCAGATGTCCAAGAACTCTGGGCAGGCCTGGTGCTGTGATTCCTCCAGCAACTGCACGACCAACGTATTCCAATTGCAGCTGCCCTCCGCTTGTAATTGCAGCTCGTAGGTCTGCGGAAGTTGGGACAGCAGATCCGAGCTGAGCGCTTCATCACTGTCTGAGAAAAGCTTCTCTTGCTCACTTTGCACAAGTTGTTGCTCTAATTGCCTGAGGGCTCGCAGTATGGCCAACAACTCGGGCAGCTGCTCGGGCGCCGGCTTATAGAGGCCTCGAGCTAGACTTTGCACGAGATTATTGAAAATTTTGTCGCGAGCATCTGGCTGCTTCGCAGCAACCGCTGCTAGCACAGACAGCAGTGTTTCCGGATGGTTTCTCCACTGCCGTAGCAAAATCTGCGTTGTGTGGGATGGCAAAGATAAGTTCGAGTGCTTGAGCTGAATTTGTAGGTAGTTGCACACTGACAGCAGCAGACTACGAGACCAGTCCATCGAAGTAAACTGTAAGAACTCGTGCAGCAGCTGACAGCCAAGCTCAATGCTATCATTATCTGTCATTTTCTGCTCCGTGAACACTCGGAGCAGTTGTTCGCTACGTGTAGCGAGTTCTTCCAGTTCCGCCTGCGTCATGCATTTGTCCTTCCATCGGCTGGTCAGGCCCCACATTAGAGCCAGGGCGCGCAGCGTTAGCCAGGCGTAATGTCTTATGACTACACTATCTGCCCAGCTGGCTGTCGAATGCGCTGCGAGGACAGAATGACAGTAGCCCAAACACGTTAGCTTGGTGTCCATGTTGCACTCTTTCAAAGTGAGCAACGCTTGTTGCAAGCTCTCGGCAAATAGCTCGCGATGCGTGGCTCGCCCGATGTGATGGGCTTGCTGCAAGACCAGCAGCAGATACTTGGCATATACATCGGAGTTGTCCAGTTGTAGCTCAATGGTTTGGAAACTGCACTGATCATCAAACTCCTGCAGTACGGTAGGATCGCTATGAAAGATTGGCAGATACAGCGTGCGTGACTCCTTCGAGTTCTCGTTGGGATTGGTGTAATCGAAGACGCTCATTCGCTCGTACAATTGCTGGAGGGCGTCCACATAGGCCTCGACAAGGCATTCGTATAGCTTGGGATGGTTGCACCAACAAGATGCGAGTAGTTTCTGTTGCAACTGCACATTTTTCAGGCACTGTCTGAATATATTGATTAACCAATGGGTTCCCATGTATATAATGTCCACTTACCTCTCATCGGCGGACACACTTAAACAAACTGAAAGTTTATTCAAGAGCCAAAGTAGAAAAGCGTCTTGGAATTTGCTTTTAATTTCGCGCACAGATGAACAGCTGATAAGGCTCGGATCCTGGCAGAGTATATCATCAACCACATTGTATACGGCGGATAAGTTGTCCTGGTTGCGAATCACCAAGTTGTACAACAACTTCCACATGTCTTTGCGACGACCCGACATTTTATTTGATTTATTATTTTAGAGCATTTGAAAATCGTTCGGCTGAAGACCGGCATTCGCAACAATGTAAACAATGTTGCCATATCGTCAAACGTCAAACTGTTGCTTTATTTGTAAGTCTAGTACGCTGATTATAATTGCTAAAAATACTAAAAGAAATATCGAAACCCATATACATCAGCAATATTATGAGAAATCTGATTTTCTACATGACTTCTCAAAGATAAGAAACCGCAACGCACAATTTTATCGTCGTCAAAAAGATTTATTCCTTATCATTAATTTGTGTCATATAATTTATAGGTTTGCACTTAGAACTGTAGGAGCCGCTCTGGTAGATTCATTTAAAACTATGACCTTTTAGCATATCTACATGTATACATAATTTCCAGACAGCAATATCGTTTCGTTTAGGTAATGTTGAAGGAATCATACAAGCGGCTCAGCAGAGCCAAATACGACAAATATAATCCAGCCTATCAAGTTGATGCCCGCTGCTGCACTGAATACCATCGGCCAACTCTGTGTCAGCTCCAGTATATGTCCGGCGAGGTATACACCCAAAAAGCCCGGAATGGCGCCCACCGTGTTCATCAATCCGAACACGCTGCCCGAGTGCAGCGGAGCCAAGTCCTGAGGATTCACAGTCACGGCGTTGTTGTGGAAGCCCGTGCCACCAATAATTATGGTCATGCAGATGAGCGCCGTTTGGAAGTCTGTTGTCCGGCTCATCACAAACAGGGCCATATTCTGGGCCGCAAAGCAACAGCTCTGTATTAGTTTGCGCACTGTCGTCGTAGACCATTCTTTGGCTATTAGCCGAGTGGTCAAGTACTTTGCAAAGAACGTGCAAGGTGGCAGTGCCAGCCAAGGGATCATGTTGACCACCCAGCCCTTTGCGTGCGGAAAGCCATCATGGAAGTATGTTGGCAGCCAAGAGAGGAGCACAAAGAAACAGTTCATCTCGCAGGCATGCGTTAGCACACAGGCCCAAAATGGCAACCGGCTGAAGAAGCGCAGCCAGGGCACTGACAACTCCGCGGGCGCCTTGTTGGCACACAGTCGCGCAGGCATGGAAATGTTTATGATCCGATTCCTCTCGCCAGCCATTGCGTAATATCTCAACACCAATGCCCAGGCGAAGCCCATCAAACCAATCACCCGGAATACATAGGACCATCCAAAGTAATCGAGGATAAAGGAGCCTAAGATACCAGTGAGAAGAGTACCCATGGCCGACCCGGAAGTTAGTAAGCCAAAGAAACTGCTGCGCTCATTTTGACAAAGGTTCTGCAATTCAAAATATTACACACTGTATAGATATTTATATTGACTGACTTATATGGACACCTACTTGGCTGGTTAAGCTGATCATGCTTGGGAAGTGGACGCCCTGTAGAGCACCATTGAGAATTCGAATGGTTACAATGATGGGTATCGCATAGCCCTTAATCGGTGCCGCTGACCATATGATTGTGGGCATTAGAAATGTGATAATTGACCATCCTAGGGCGGCAAATAAAATAACACGCTGTCCACCGAAGCGATCGCTGAAATAGCCGCCCATTACCTGGGTCAGTGTATAGCCCCAGAAAAAGGAGCTGAGCACTGTGCCGGAATCTGTTTTGCTCCATTTTTGCGCGTCTGCCACGGCCGGTACAAGCAGGGGCATCGTTGTGCGGGTCGAATACAACATGCAGGTGCCTGTCAGTAGCGTCATGAACCAAACCCGTTTCTCGTGCCTATAAATTTGAAACATTTTCTACTTGAAGAGTCTGGCATAGATTAGAGTAGAATTTCACCTTGTCCATATGCTTTGGGTTTCCACCAAATCGCCCCGGAGCAACGAATATTTCGCCTTTTCATCCATGTTGTACTTGCGGCTGGTGTTGATGGATTGGTTTATTTACTGCTGATATTGAAAGTCCCTCATGCCACGCATGTCAACTTCTCCGGTTGTAGCGCTTGCCGCTTGAACATTTCTATTATCGCACCTGCCAGAACTCTAATTAAGACTATAGTTATTTACATAAAACAATTTCTTTACCTGCGCTTATGTTTCGGCGATGGCGTTGGTATTTTTACGTGGTTTAATTTTACGTGGCCGGTTTGCTGCTTGGGATTAAACGGCATTTGGTGAACTTAATGTGAACTCGTTTACGGCTTGGTCGAATTGTTTGTGCGCTTCTTTTCACCCAAGTTTAGTGACGAACCTTTTTCAAAATAAATGAGAGCGGGGAAATTCCTTATTTACGGTAATGTTTGTCTGCTTTTTATTCAAATTGGTTTGATTCAATATTTGTAGGTATAACGATAAATTTAAATGTCTTGAGAAGGGTATACTTGTCTTTGCCACACATTCCATCTATAAACAGCTGTTTTGTCGCTGCCATTTGTTGATAGGGCTGCCACAGTTTAATATATTCTTTGGCGCCAAAGCCAAAATTCAAATTCGTGAGAGCAGGGCCAAAATTAAATTTACATAAGTCAATTTTTTATATTAATGGTAATGTCTAAAGAATTTTTTAATTATCTACTGCTATATTCTTGCACTTTATAAGGAGGAAATGGAAAATGAGTTAGTATTCAGATGTTTTAAGAATTAGGTGGTGGATTGAACCAGGTTAATTGAAGGAACATTTTGTGGTCTATACAAATAAACGACAGCTCCAGTTATGCCAGCTAATTCAAATTTGCAGTTTTATTATATGTGGGTAATTCATTCATGTAGAGAAGTAGGGTACGACAAATAATGTGAAATAAATATTGTACCAAAGTGCGGATATAAACAGTTACTCGTCGAGAGTGAGATGCACATTAGCAGAAGGATGCAAGCCAAGTTCCTTCAGCGTAGATTCGTTGTGCTCCGTTTCAAAGGACTTGCGTGGAAAGGCACAGATCAGCTTGTAGCCTTCCATTGGTATATGCTTGTGCGTTTGATGTATATATTGATGAAGTGTCTTCAACTTCGTATTGGAGGGCCAACGAAGTTGTATAACCTCGTCGGTGTCGCCAGCGCCGAGCAGGCGAAGCTTTAATGCAGTCAATTCCTCTATGTTTGAGCCCAGTTGAGCTTCATACGAGATGAATGCATCCTTCACCTCTTCCTCGTCGAATTCCTCCAGGCTCTCGCAGTCACTGGCATTGGCATCCGATTTGTTTTTGTTGGTTTTTGCGGTGCCTGCACCGTCGCTATTTTCATTCATAGAATTCTTAATAGCCAGGGCCAATTGTTCCTCCTCGCTAAGCTCCAGTACTTTGGCTCGTTTCTTGGAAATGCCAGGTGTTGACAAGGAGGTCGAATCGACGTTTTCCTCGTCATTATCATCATCAATTAGAATAGCAGCTCGTTTCGAGGTACTTGCTTCCTCCAGAGAAAAGCCACGATGATCACGTAAGAACTTACGTAAATCTGGCAGAACATTTTCTTGATTGGGTTCAGAGCTACGCCAGACCTCTTCCCCTGTACGGGGATCAACAATACACAAATATGGCAGCTTGGCACAGTGATAGAAGACGACGAAGCGTCGGCCTTCAGAGCTATCGTTATCCACCTGCCAGAGCACAAACTGGCGACGGACCAGCTGCTTTAAGTCTTTGTTGCTCCAAACGTCTCGATTCATTGTCTGTGACTGGAAATTGTCGCTTTGGATATTAACAAGGAGCCACCTTTCACGTTTAGTGGCAAATTCACGTGCCGCTGCAAGGGACCCAAAATAAAGGATGTCCGTGGGCGGCCGGAAGAGATCACCAAGGCGGGATGAGGCGCCACTTGAGCGGCCCTGTACAACCATTTGAGCAGAACGCTCTCGTCGTCGCCGATGTGTACTCGGATCGGAGTAAACGCCAGCGGCCTGAAGTTGTTCCTCCATTAGAGCGCCCTCCCGAGCAAAGTCGCGTAGTGGGCAAACTTTAACGCGTTGTGATACGCGAGACAACCGACTGTTGCTGCTGCTCCCTGACGCGAAGAAATTGTCATCCTCTGGTAAGAGAAGTTGTTGGCGAACTGGTGCAATGGGTGCGCGAACATCGTCTACGTCTTCAGTTGCAGCATCATTTGAAGTCGCAGCCCCATTGGTGGCACTGCTCCCACCTTGTTCGAAAAACAAGGCAACGGCCGCGGCCACATCATTGGCACAGGCGCCAAGGTAATGTTTGGCCTCATCTGCAGTGCAAGCGGTAACTTCTACCACGCGATCTATAAGGTCGTCTGTTGAAGATGCTTCGCCACTCAACATTGCGCTGAAGCTAGTCAAATGGGCTTTATCGATTTATGTCAGTTATTTGTTTTTGACTTTCTATGTAGCCTTCGGTTAGACACTTTAAAAAATAAGTTTAATTTTTATTGCATGTGTAAAGCAAATCTACCCAGCTTACAGTGCTGTGAAGCACACAAAAAATAGAGACAGACTATGATGAATATAATCGATTATATCGATGTCACCGATATTTTTCGTGTAGTACTTTTCATCGTGCTTATCGTGAAAATATGTTTGTTTTGCTTCCCCTAAGATTGTAAATAAATCAGCAACAGTTATCTTCCCGGTCACAGCGATTCAGTCACAGGTACCTCGCTTCTGCACATCTCTAAACAGCAGTATCACTTCGTCGATTGCACGCAAAAAAAGTTCGCGATAAGACTTGCTAATTATCAAAAAAAATTCTATAAAATATGAGTAATACGCGCGTTTTCGGAATAATCTAATGGCCAAAATTTGTACGCATTCCGCCTGAAAACGGCTTCAGTTTGTCAGCATCTAACGCCGTTTCAGAAGGAAGTAGTTAATAAGAAGTGGAGAGCAAAGCAAAAAATTCGAGTGCTTATTGCGGGATGCTCTACAGAGTGTGCATCGAAGTGCGAGATTGATTAAAACCGTTATCAATTGTTGGCTCTGTATATTAGAGTCTTTTAGCCCGCATCCCGCCTGCCGCTAGCTGACGTCACATAATGGTGTCGCTGATAAAAAACCAATTGCTGAAGCATTTGTCCATGTAAGTGTCATCATAAACGAGTTAGCATGAAATTGAATTATAAACTCTGTGCTTATTATGGCCTTGCAGAGCTTGGTCGGTAGCTGTGGCGCCAGTTGCTGTGGGAAAATAAATTGATTTTTCCAAGCCCTTTTGTTGCTTGGTTTTAGTTGGTGCGTCTGTTGCCGTTAATTTTGCTCTGTTGTTGTTGCTGTAAGGCCGTTGTCTTTGCGCGTGTTTGTATGTGCGTACAATTTTGCAGCCTCACAGCACACTTGCAAAGAGGAGAAAGATAAAGTGAAAGACCGTGAGAGGGAGCGAGAACGAGCGAGTGGGTTTTTCTTGTATTCTTCGTCGTTTATCGGTAAACCCCTTACGCGTATTGTTGCCTTCTCCTTCAGAGTAACAAGTGAATAAACACTGTTCCGCTGCGACCTCTTTCCTCCCTACCCACACCATAATCTTTTTCGCCCCATGTTTCGTGTTTACATATGTAACAACTAAATGAATCTTTCGATTTTCTTGAGATGTAGGGCTTTTTTCTGATATAAAAATATACACAAGTATAACTGTCTGTATAAAAGTTGTCAAGCTATCTTTATTGCCTCGTGAGTTGGATGAATAATCTTTACAGAGTAGCGATATATATTGGTTATTCTTTGGGGGAATTACGAAATAATTAATTATGCAAATACTTAGTCCAATATTTGATAGTTGTGTTTAAGTATGCTTGATCAAAGAGTTATTCTAAATATATGAATTTCATCTGGATTCGAATATACCAATTTTATATAACATATTCAAAATTAAATTGTAGCAACATTATGTATTCAAGTAAGCGTGTACGAGTTTACAAAGTAAAAGAGCTTAGGCCCTGTATTTATGTTTGACCTGAATCATACTTAAGTTCATACCTAAGCTGCAAACAAAAAAACTTATTGAAAGCACTTAAATATATAATTCCGAAGCCAACTTGTTGCCCTTCTCTCTCGTACTTCAAAAGTAAAGTGAAGTCAGCTTAATATTTGACTGAAAAGTTTTTGTCCCACGCAAAGTTTTAAGTACTTTAAACTGCCAAGTTGGCCAAGTTGCTCCTGATAAATCGATTCAAGTATTCACTTTCGCTATCAGTTATTAGGTAATGGTATAGTTGTTTTAAGTTTATAAGTGTATCATATAAATAGGCCACAACAATTTGAAGCGTCTTCCAGCAGAAGAGACTTTTATAATTGAGTTTTCCTTTCTTTAACTAGCTTTTATACAAGCTTCTCCCCTTTGTGGGTTGCTTGAAATAGCAAATCAGCGTCAATTCGATCAATATTTAGAAATCAATTATGCATGCAAGACATTTACGTGAAATGGGTCAATTAAAGGAAATCGTCGGGCATATAACTGGTGCTGACAGTGCCCTTGTGGCGCCACTTCTTGCCATAAATGGATGTTGACAGCTCTGATGAGTGCAATAAACGGCGTCTTATATCATCTCCTTCTCCATTCTGATAGCTATACGAAGAATCTGTCCTCGGACAAAATCAACTTAAGCACATTTCGCGGCGAGGGAGAGCTTTCGAATCTGGAGTTGGATGAGCGAGTGCTTACCGAGCTGTTGGAGCTGCCCAATTGGCTGCGGCTTACATCAGCCTGGTGCAATCATGTTTCGTTCCGCATCAGTTGGACCAAGCTGAAAAGCGTGCCCATTACGCTGGTGAGTTCGCCTACCTCATATTTCCATCTATCTACTTGTTATCTAAATAATCTAATTATCTCCTACACAGACGCTCGACGAGGTGCGCATTACTATCGAGACCTGCAATCCCACATCGCGCGATGCTGGTGGAGGGAACGCCGCCACCGCTGCCCTGCCACAAGTGCCTCAGGGTAAATACAGCTTCATACACAAGGTCGTTGACGGCATCACCATTGTGGTGAATACGGTCAATGTGAACTTTGTGAGCGCGGCATTCACTGCCTCGGTGCAAATGTCGCGGATCCGTGTGGAGTCCAAGACGCCAAAGTGGGCTAATGCTGATTTGCGTCTGACACGCCTAAAGGATCCCCATAAGGGCATCATATTGATCTTCAAAGAGCTTTCTTGGCAAACGGTCCGCATTGAGGCTAGCTCCACTCAGGATAAATCCTTAACGCCTCTGCGCTTGCTCACGAACCACGCACGCTGTCGCATTACGATACGCAAACGCTTGTCTGATTGCACATTGCTGGCATCCCGGCTCGTGCTAATCCTGGACGATCTGCTGTGGGTGCTCACCGATTCGCAGCTGAAAGCCGCGCTGCATTTCGTCGATTCGCTTTCAGGTCTGATCAAGGCGGCTACGCATGCCACCCAAAAGACAAAAGCGGCGCGCAAGCTTCAGGTGAATGAAAGAGCCAAAATGGAAATTGATGTATACAAACAGACATTACCATTATTCTTCTCCATAGACTCTGCCCGAATACCAAGCACAGCTGGCCCAGCAGCAGAACCGCTTCACCGAATCTGTGCATACAACGACAGCTCAGCGGATGTTTAATGCGTTCGATGTGCGCGAAACGTCGTACCATTTCTTTAGTCAGCGCATCGATTTGCACTTGTGCGACGATGAGGGTGATGGGCGTTCTAGTTATCCGGAGCTGGATAAAGGCGGCGCCCTGCAGGTATCTGTGACGGCGTTTCAGGTCGACTATTACCCCTATCATTTAGCCAAATCGGATCGTTCGCATTGGGCCAAGTATAAGGAAGCTTCGGTGGCGCCAGCTCTGTGGCTTAAGGAATCACTCAATGCCTTTCGCGAAGCAGTGCTTAATCTCAGCCAGCCTAATCGACCGTCTGCTCATGCGCCGTTGGAACGCAGTGCACCTGCTTCTCCTATTATGCTGAATGCCTCCTTGTTGAATTCCCAATTCGCCAGTGCTGCCCCTGGGTCCGGCTCGAATGGCAGCAGCACTCCCACTGCTGCAGCAGCAGCAACAACAACTGCCGGCTCTGGCTCGGCCAGCGGCTCGGGCAGCGCGTCTGCCAGTAGCCAGTACACGCAGGCTGCCCAGCAGCGCAGCACTTTGGAGAATCTGGCCAAGCTGATGAGTGCCTGCGTGATACTCCGCATCGAGGACTTCACTCTCTACCGTGTGACGACGTCGGGTAAAAAGCAAATGCCAAAAGAATTCGTCTCAGGTATGCATCGAAACAAATATTACGAAACACAAACAAAAACAAAACGGTTACTAACAACATGCAGGGGCTCACTGATAATAAGTGTTTCTATGCATTACTTACAGAACATTACATCATAAGCTGCACACTGTACACTTCATATACACAGTCTGCTACACACACACACATCCCACATTTAAAATGCATCCCACAACTAATGTCTCTCTCTCTTGTTCTTTGCCATTGTTCCCTTTGTTATTAATTTCATTTTGTACATTTAACATAATTCACGGGTTTCTCATGCCATTCCATCATCTCATCAAAATGCTTTTGTTGTTTGTTGTTGTTAATGTTATTGTAGCACAACACAAAAGGAAAAGTAAAAGCTCAGGTGAATATCATGCAAACATTATGCTATTCAGCTAGGTGCGAAATCAAGTAGATCAAATATATATTTATATGAATTCGATGTGAGTTTTATAACTAAAGATATATTGCACATCAATTTTAGCAACAATAAATTGTATTTAAGCAATAATCTATTGATTTCGTCCTATATTTGCGTCATTTTCAATCGGCTTGGATAAAACAAATCATGTTCAATTTAACTAAGAGCAATTTCTGCTTACAGGTGATAAGGACCGTTACTCTTTTCCCGCCGAGATGCCCATAGTGCATGCCGAGTACACTTACTTCTATTATCCGGGTGACTTTGTATTTCCGTGTAAGATTTGACTTTTAAAAGAATGATGTGAAGAAGTTGATTGTAATTCAAATTTCTTGCAGTACCTCCTTCAAAGATGTTTGTTCACATCAATCCACTGCAAGTGCATTTCGATCTCAGCTCAATTTTGTGGTTGAACTCGTTTGGTCTCAATCTGCACGAGAGTCTGCTGCGCACCAGCGTCGGCTCCCAGACCACGTTGCAGCAACAGACGCAGAGCACGCGCGGCTCCATTGCCTCCAATGTCTCCTATGGCTCTAATGGTACACAGATGGCCGCCGCGCTGAGCGTGGAACAGGAGCCGAATCTGATGTACATGGATGTCAAGGTGGAGGCTATTATGCCGCGCGTGGTCATGGAAGCGGCGCTGGATGCGCCCACTCAAAAGGATCGCCCCAAGACGATGCTAATACAAATTTCCCGCTTTGCCCTGACTAACATTCGAGAAATGGGCAGCTCACGTGCGGATTTGGCCCAGGCACTACATTCGCTGCAGGAGGGCTCGTTGGTGTTTGGCAGCGGATTCCCCTCCGTCGAGGGTGACATGTGCATTGTAACGGATCGTATATTATCGCATGTTGCTGCCTCGGATGTCAGCATGATATCGACGCCGATGTCACCGACCCACCCGCAGATGCCGCGCTCCGCATCCACCCAGTACCTGTCACGCTATGCGATGTGGTCGGAGCCACGTGATGTTTGGTGTATCAAACTAGATCCGGTTTGGGTAGATTTTTTGGGTGCACGCTCTTTAGGCCCCAACAAAGCCATACCCTTCGTTGATGCGGTGCCTATTACGCTGTGGCTGCATTCTGGCACTTCAGATAATGGCGCCCAGGCGCAGGTAGAAGTAGACCGGCGTCAAAGTACTACAAGCTCTCATATGGAGAGCATGGGCTTAGCACCGCTGCCAACTCTACCGCCATTGCCACGGAATCCTTTCCTGAGCGACGAGGACGTCCACGTTCCACAGCCGCCGATACCGGAGCCTGCTACGACTGTCGAGCGTTGCGCTGACATTCATGCGATAGCGCATATATCGAATTTGGTTAGCCTGCAAATCGATCACTATCAACTGTTGTTTCTGCTGCGCTTGGCCGAAGAGTTCAATGAAATGTCAACCTTCCTTAACTTGGATGCGGAGCGCATCTTGCAAAAGGTGAGGTGACCCCTGTGGCAATCCTTCAATATATTTTGATACTAACTTGGCTACCTCGTTCTTCTAACTTGGCACAGCAAAATCAACAAAAGTCCATCATCTTTGGTTGTGTTGTGCCACAGATTGAGGTGACGCTCGTGATGCCATCACCAACACCTGGTAAGGAATCGAGTGGTGGTGATGCTGAAAGTGTCTTACCCGATTCAGCTAGTTTGGGTGATGATTTACACATGAATAGTAAGAATTTTATATCTTATGTTGTCTCGTTTTAAAAAAAATCTTTAGTTTTAAATTTAACGTCTAAGCGCAATCTAACAAAACTAACTCAAGAAGCTTTGAGATCGGATCGATCCCTAGCCGCAACACGAAAAACAGCAAAAACTAACAAAAATTTCACTAGTATTTCTCACTAATTCGTGCTTCACCTTACTCTAGATCCCCTAGAAACATCTTTAATTTGATTATTCTATTCGATCTTCATTTCTATCCTATGCTGTATTCTTGCTTTCCTTACTTGCTCAGATGTATCCTGACAACTCAAATGTTGGAAATACTCGTAGGATTCCATGTCACTATCGTTAACCTGTATTGAATCGGTATTATTTTCTAACGTTCTGTCTTTTTTTCTGTAAATTAAATGAAATCAAACGAATTAGAAACTCGTACTGTGATTAATAAATAAAAAATTTTCAAGAATGCTTAAATCTAATTGCCTTACTAAACTTCACTTCCTCGTAAATAATCTCGCATGTTTATAATTTTAACTAACGCAAAGCTAATTAGTGACTAGCCATTAAATATTGTAAAATAAATAATGAGTTTAGGCACAACACGATTTGTATAAATAGTCACCGATTTCACAGGCGGGAACATAACGTGGCCCACACCACCTCCACTGGATCAGCTGAAGCACAATACGTTTGGCAGCGTCGAGAGTCCATCGTCAATGAACAACGAGCCGCCCTTTGACAGTGGCATTCATATATCCAATCCTAATACACACGGGTAAGTGATTTAAAACAATTTACCTGATTTGTATCTCATTGCGCTCACTATATATTCGCAGTTATAATGTGCAAATCCAGAGTACTCCAACTATGGCTTCCTCAACGCCTAGTCAGGGCTCACGTCCTGACACGGGCATCTCCATGCAATCACAATCAATATCGTCATCTGCCTCAAAGAGCATGAAGAGTACAGGTCGTCCCGGTTCTGGCGGCGACGCTGTGCCCAGCATTACCAAGGAGATCAACTCAAGCTTGCTCTCGATGAAGAAGGGTTTTTCCAGTTTTATGACTTCCATAGATTCGGCCATTAAATCGGGTACACCCAATGATGATGCTAGCGACACCTTCTCCGTACAGAGTGACATAAGTTCGGATTCAGAAAATTACGCCATAGTTATGGGCGATGATAAGACCATGGACTGCATGGATGTCATGTTTCGCCTTAATCCATTCACAAATGACAACAATATGAAAGCGTCTCCAGTTGAAGTAGCTAGCGAGGTGTACGAGGAGCCCAGCAGCTACAAAACCAACATGTCTTCGCCTTCGGAGCCCTCAGAGGCTAGCACCTGGCGACGTCGAGATCTAGTTTCAATGGCCACTTTCAGGTTTAAATTGAACAACATATAAATCGGGAATGAAATGATCATATTTTGCTATTAAATAGATTGACAACCGTGGAGCTAATACGGCAGCAGGAAGGACCCAAATCTTCGGTTCGCTTGCAGGTGGCGGCCGTTTCCTGCGATGAATGTGGCGCCATACCCTGGGATGAATTGCAGGTGCGAAACGCCTATCAAATAGGATCTC
This sequence comes from Drosophila nannoptera, assembly GCA_020883555.1. Classification (NCBI taxonomy): domain Eukaryota; kingdom Metazoa; phylum Arthropoda; class Insecta; order Diptera; family Drosophilidae; genus Drosophila; species Drosophila nannoptera. Next base: position 4,484,501 of record JABVZY010000350.1, on the reverse strand, counting down.
TTTCTATTTATTCCATAATTTTTTATTTTTCTACTCCTTTATATGATTTGTTTTTGTATATAAGCAAATCATTCCGTTGTTTCAAATTTTCAACAATTTTTTTTTTAATCAAAATTTTAATATAATTTGCTAAGACTTCTTCAAAGTTTTCTGCATGCTCCAGATATTCTTTTAAATATTTCTACCTGTAAAGAACAAAAAAAACAACGTATTAATTTTGAAAATTATCTATCAATACACCAAACTGTAAGATAAACTTCTCATATATAAACATTTTCTCATTATATTTTCTCTTTTCTCTTAAAACCGAATATATTTTCATAAACCAAATCGATCTAAATGTGTGCTAATTAAATACGAATATTGTGCTCGACGTTTAATTTACTCTCTACACAACAACGAACATACTTTGTAAATTGATTAACGACATCTACATGACACAAAACAACTACAACAACAAACAACCACTTCAAACAAAAACAACAACAACAACCAAAACTCTTCAACAATCAAAAACAGATCGCGCATCAAGCGAACAAGGTATAAAAAAGCTCAACTACAAAATTGAAATTTTCTTTAACAACTAATTATTATGTTTATTATTTTTCTGCCGCTTTTGTATATACTTGATAACAAACAACTTTAAAATTTATGTTTTGAAAGGTTTTGAAAACCTTTTTGGATTTGTTTTATGTGTAGTTATGTCTTGGCTCATTTTGCCAGCGCTGCTGCCGTTTGAAGGCGTTCATGGCCAATAGTTAAAGTAGTTTTTTTAGTTGTATTGCCTATACTAGACTGTTCGGGTTACTTATTGCATATATATAGATTTACTTATATATATTTCTAAACAAAGAAAATGCCGTTGAATTTCATATGATATAACAAAAGAATAATGTAGGCGGCTTTTTGGGTATTTATTATCATTTAACACGAATGTCCTTAAGCATGCCACCTCATGCGACTCCTACAATATCAAAATTTTTGGGCCTACGTCAGGTATATAGCAAATAGCGTTCTTTAGATTCGATTATGATTTGTACATATTTTTTTTTGTAGTATCCAACCGAATTGAGTTATTATGTTTTATTTTTTTATTTTTCTGTTGCGAATTGGCTTGGTGACTACACTTAGGTTTGCAGGCGTCAACGCCCCAAATGGGAATACGAATACTATTTCCATTAACACAAAAACAAATACAATAACAACACTAACTGAACTAACTGAACATTGGGATCAACAATTGTATATCCACCAAGGAGACTAAACACTAACACGCTGCTTATACTAAATCGAAAATTAATAAACTAAAAATCAACACGCTTTAATAAAATATCTGTAAAATCACGACTTACAACACCCTCACTCGCACACTGACAGCTAACACGCACACACCAACTAGAGTGCATTGCTAGCTGCTTGGAATGTTTGTAGAGTGTTCTAGCATGCAAGTTTAACCTAGTAGAAATGCACACCGAGCATTGAATATTTAACTAATAAATGTTGTGGCTCGCTTACAGACCAAATTTGGGGCGCGGTGTAAGGCTTGGAATCTGGCGCCTTACAATCCGGAAGCTCCGCCGTGTATCAGGCTGCGCTTGGAAGAAATCCTCAACATGCCCAAAGAAATTGAAGGCCTCATTGATCGCAAGCGTATACAGAGGTAATTTCTATTTTACTTCAAGACTTTGCTTCTGCTAACTGATATTGTTTCTATTTTACCAGTTGGTTTACCCATCATGCCGAAATACACGTTAAGGACATCAATATAGATCTGTCCATGAGCACCGTGATTGGCCTAGGCGATCTGGCTGAGGATGAGATTATTTCACCGCCCATGCCTGTTACTGTAATGCCATCAAGTTGATTCCTTATATATATTTAACTGATTCCGTTTTCGTTTTATTAGATAAACCTGGAGAATGTTCGCGTGAATTTGATAGAAGATCGCCCGCCCGTCAATATTACGTCTCCGGGACCAGTGCCTATAAATTTGTGCATCGGGCGTATGCACTTGGAACGTGATAAGACCGGCCAGCTACATATACAACCCATAGGTGAAATAATAGTCCACTCACTGGTAACTACGACTTCTACAACTCAACTGTAATGCTTACAGAGACAAACATGAAGTCAGAGCCGCAGCACCCCTCAGGTGACACCTTCCGTGGCACAACACGTGAGCGCGATCGCGAGCTACTCTCCATGCAGCTGGTGATGCAGCAATTGAAACTAGACAACGAGCACATGCGGAAACAGCTTGTCGACTCCAAAGTCAACACCGAGAATTACAGGTGAGTGTTTGAAGTACTGCGCAAAGATTTAGTTATCATCTTCTTTCAATTGTGTAAACAGGCAGAAAACCAAACAGGAAACAGATGTATTACGCTCGTATCTGAAAGCAGCACAAGATGATATTAGTATCCTGTTGGAGGAGAAGAAAGCCCTGTTAGACACCATACGCTCTCTGCAGGTAAGCTCTCAAGTGCATTTTCTCATGCATTACACTGAGACCCTGATCCACACTCAATTTACTGTCTATCTGCCTATCTATCTATCTATAAACTTCTAAATGTTGCTTGTATGTTTTTGGTACTGAACACGTTTTGTACTTGTTGTTGTGCGTGAGAAGTTGAAACACGATAGCCTTAAGAATAGCACAAATAATAATGCAAGGACTAAAGGTCAGTCACTAACTGCACGCATGAAAGTTGCTTATGACACACACCCACACACAGCGAAATGCTGCTGCATGTTGAATTGTGATCTTTAATGTTTTTGAAGAGACCAACGTCTAACTGTGATCTTTCATATTTTTAGGTACAATTGACCTCATCGAATATGACCCGAAAAAATGACGGCAATAGGTAGCATAACTGCATGGACTGCATACAATGCTGCGGCGAAAACAACAATGCCTAAGCCTGGTATGCGAGACAGTCTTTGCCAATGCCATCGAAGGCGTCCTGGATGGATACTTCTCATTTGTCGCTTTTATCTCTGATACATTGCGTTGAGTTTAGCAGAAGACTGAGCCGTACTGAACACGGACACTATTCACGTTGCCGTTCATCGTCATATACTTACGTACATAGTTTAACTATATATATGCCATAAGCCATATAAATTGCACTAGACAATGTGTATTGGTCTTAATTTTTTGTTTTGTTTTAAGCTAGTTAACTAAATTTGCTACCGTTCCAAAGAATGTTTTACTCTATACTAACCAAACTCTTTTATGAAATCGATTTTATTGTTTTGTATTTTTTTATTACTCATAATCACATCCTGACCTTTTAAAGCAGCAATTTTAAAATATACACCAGATTGTTAATTATTTTAGAAGCTAGTAAATCAAATGAATATATTGCTACCTGTAACTATGTAACTATGTAATGCTATGTAATATTGATATTACGCCTAACTAAAAGAGAGTAACATTATATATTCAATAGATATTGATAACATATTGTTGTGATTCATGATCATATCAAAAAACTAAATTCTAGTAACTATACGTATTATGTATTGCTGTTGTAATCCATGTGCTTGCGAGCACATCAATTGGCCAAATCTATTAACTTAAAGTATTTGGGGTCTATATATTTATAGCACTCCAGGTTATTTCAATTATGTATTCATATTCATTACATTCCACTTGAATCAATCAATGTTTTACCACATACTGCTATATGCATTCATTCACACATGCTACTAATTAAAACGTTCAACTCTCGAAGTAAATCAAAAAATATAACTACAAAACTCATGTAAGCGACGCGAATACAAATTTTGAATTAATAGTTTTCATATTTCAAGTAAAGGAAAATCAAATATTTATACACAGCATATATGTCTTTAGGAATATTACGATTTCTGCTTGCGAATGTAAAAATGAAACATATTTGTAACAGCATTATATGTACTTGAAATTTACTAGTGAGACATAAAATTATTGATTGTTATACATGCATTATATGAAAGTTTTCACCTGTAGCTAGGCAAGGAATATAAACTAATTGAATTCGCAATAAATACAAATTATTAAAAAATGGTACTCTACTTTTATTTTTGTGTAAAAATATCGAAATGAGGTATCGATTATTAACAACTATTATTATTAGGTATCGATTATTATTTCAAAATTTTTACGCTCAAGCAGCGTTATTGGAATACGTAAGGGATAGGAATGACGGTGTGCAGACGAACCTGATACCGTAAAATTTTTTTTATTTATGTAATCTGCAATTTTATATAGTGTTGAAAGCAGTTCTTGATAGATTTTCGATACCCGTCCAGTACACCTTTAAGTAGACTCAATCATAGTAGGTCTTGTTCGAAGAGTGTCAATCGATGCTTTGCTAAAATAAGTAACGCAGCCTCTGAAAATTACGTATCACTATGGAGCCGCTCCACCTGGAAAAGGAGGATCTTTTGCGGATGTGGAGCCAGATTGTGACTCAAATAGGAGCCGACAGATATAGTTACGAAGAATGGCAGGAAAACTACGAAGAGTTCATGAAGTGCATGCTCCCCTCTGCCGAGCCCCATATACGAATTCTGAACGTAAATGCCAAGCACAATATTTACATCGAGAATGCCAATCACGTTGATAATAAATGCAATCATATTTACAGTTAGAGCATTTAATGCAAATGAATGTCAAACAATCGCAGAAGGTGGTACCAGTCAAGCAGATTAATGCCCAACAGAAGCCACCGCCTATATCTCACATGCCTGTGGCCATTTCTATGCTGCGAATACCACGCGTTAAAGAGGAGCCACAAATTGCTCAGGATGTCAAGGACCAAAAGGAAGAACATGCAGACCTCGAAATTATAGAACAAGTTGGTATCAAATTGGAGCGAGATGCGCAGGAGGTAGGTAACATTTTTACTTTGGAGTTTGCCATTATAGCTGCCGGATATTTTTGTCTACTGCAGATCGTTAAGCCTGACCAGGAGCCACGCCAGACAGATGAAGATGAGCATCAGCAAAAGTCAATCGAGCAAATGCATTACGTGAAACATGAACCACGTGAAACAGAAGAAGAGCGGCAAGAAGAGCAACAAAAGGATGTACAGGATCAGCAGCCTGAGCAGGAGGAACAACTACAACCGGAGCCTGAACTGCCCCAAGATCCAGCAAACCAGTTGCAACAGCCCGAGATGCTGAATCATGAAGAAGAAGAAAAGCAGTCAACCCCAAAGCAGACAAGCTCAAAGAAACTGAAAGTTCAAAAGGCAAAAGAGTCGTTACCACCAAAACACCAACAACGAAAACCACATCAACATCAAAGCCAGAATCTATATAGATCCCAAAACCACCATCACCAAATGCGACATCTAGTCCATGAACAGCTGCACGCACATAATTTAGTTCCGAAACATCGAAACCCATTCCATTCCATGCAACTGCACCATCACCAGCATTATCAGCAAATGCAACACCAACAGAAAATATACCACGAACAATTCCACCATGCGCATCCCGCGCACCATTATCAAGCTCATTTTCAGCATCTCGATTGGCGTTCGAAGGAATTGAAGAAGCAATATCCCTTTCCGCAGAATATAATGGACACGCAAGCCAAACCTTTTAAACGTTCGCTTCATGACAGACATCATCCATACGACAGACATCCGTACCTCAGGCCGAGCTGTGATCAGTTGGCAGTGCGTAGTCGCCATAGATCCCACGTCATTGAAGTAAGCTAATAGCTCTTTAAGGATTTGTTACAATCAGGACGGCAATCTGATTCCGTTGATAGAGTTAACATCTTATGGTTTAGTACCTATTTCTTTTTAAAATTTTAGAGTTCTATTTCTGGTTCGCAGATTTCAATATAGTCCATCTCTGTTTTCTTTGGTAGTCTCCGGTCTACGAGCGGCATCAAGAAAGCTCGTCAAGGTTGCCGAATGGACATTTTTACGACAGCAGGGGTAAAGCTGAAGCTGGCTCAGATGACGAGCTGGAGAATAAGCTAATCGCAGAAGCCTTACACCTGGCCAGTATGATCAATACAACGGATGACATCCCCATGAAGAAAAACTATGCCGATTTGACCACGAATAGTAACGAGGCTATCGATCGTTGGCTACAAAACTATGATGACAAAGCGCCGCGAGCTATTGAGCTTAAGACATCAGATACTTCAGACTTCTTCAATAGCTTGCCTAATCTATCATTGGTGGTGGGAAAAACATCTGAAGAGCTGAAAGAGGCCTTGCAAAATGCAATCTTTTGGGAAGTAAATGAGGAGGACAAATTTGCTGATAGAGAAACCAAATCGGCCCAGAAGGTAATTCCAAGTGCAAAACAAAAACAAAGTGAAAGCGATGGCAATAAGAGCAAAAAGAAGAAGAAATCATCAAAGTAATGAGCTTAGAGCGAATATTCCACAATATTCCATAATATAAAAAAAGTATATTTAATCGCGTTGAACTTCTTTATCATCAAAGCAGAACAAACAAGCAGTGCGAGAGGTGAGTAAATCGCAATAGCAAGCAGAGCAAGCCTAGCAAGCAGTGCAAGCATTTATCCATGTGCGCTTAAAAAGTAAAATACGCGCTGCACCCTGTACCCCTCGCATGTCTAATTTATAACACAAAAGATCGTTTGCGGTCAGGGGCAAACAAAATATGTGAAACACTTCACATAAATTGCATTAAAAGGACACAACAGCAACGGCATCGCCAGTCGTAACAACAAAAGCTACAATAGCAACAACATCAACAGAAAGGAAGCGCTGTAAACCAACGTTGTAGGCTGCAAACCAAAATTGAATTTGCGGTTTTGCGTGTGGGCCAAGCCGTAGTTGTAGTTGGACAAAAGATTGGACGGACAAACGATTTGAACAAGTGGGTTCAGGTACCCATGTGTAACACGCAAAACCCGATGAGACAATGCAGCAAATAACTGTAAATGAAGCTAAAATGTGGTCGACATACGAAACGCACGCAGATGGAAAAAAAAAAGTTGTGCAATGGATTATCGACTCTATTTTACCCTGTAAGAAATCTCATTTATAGATAATATGGAGATCAGCAGCACTGCCTTATCCTTGAAGACTTGATCAAAAGCCATAATACAATAAATGTGTAAAGCAGACTCTCCCAGCAGCAACTGCAAACAAATCGATTCCTTTAAAAGTTCGTAAAATGTTTGCTGCGTGCCTAATAATGAGGCGAACAACATTTTAATAATGAGCTTCCACACAGACCTGAAAAGGGCCAGCCCAGCCGTCGGGCCTGAAAAATGTACATGCTGGAATTTGTCGAGCCTCGCGGCAGTTTGCACCTGGACCTGATGTGCCATGCGGTTAGTTGTGGCCATGCACTGATGAGTGACTGACGTGACAAACTTTTTGCCACAGCCTGGCGGCCGCTTAAACTTGGCCAGCCACTAGTTCAGCTAACTGGCTGTATTTTAATGCTTAAAGTCAGACAGTTAAGCGTGCTGGCGACATGCCCAACATTCACATAGCAGCAGTAGTTCCAGTTGCAGTAAGTGGAGCAGCAGTAGCAGCAGGCGGTGCATGTAAAGTAGCAGGACGTCAAGCTGCTTTCGTTGCATCTTGCACGAATCCTCGGCTTAAAAGTTCTTAGTAAATCGATTAAATGTAAGAACATATATCTTATAGAATATATATATATATACATATATCTTATAGAAATGAGCATCCAGTAATTTCTACATATTATTAATTCGTACGGGTGAGTTTCTTTTGAGAGCTTTTCATTCACATATCTCCCCTTTGGGCATAATTTATGAAGCCTGAAAGGGAAAACTCTTTCAACATTTTCTGCCGTATATTCATGAAGTTGAGGAAATTATTTCAATTAGCAATGATCGGCCGGGCATCATTATTGAATTTCACTTCAATAGCCGCCATTAAGCACAGTCGCAGGCTGACACAGCCTTCCACACGGTTAACACTCTGACGAAGTTGGCCGAGTTTTAATGCCAGTTGTGGCCCATGTTGCGCGTGTGTAATCCCATTAAAATCCAATAAGTTAAATTATTTCCATTATTATTATGTGAGCGCAGTTTGTCGACGCCTGTCCAAGCTCAGCTTTGTGTGTGTCCTGTGTCAGCGTCCTGCCTCCTGTTTGCGTCCCGGCTGATAGCTGCTTCGGCTGGCGTTTTTATCGCATGGCCGGCCGCCCGACCGGCCGGCTCACAGTCTGTGTGGCTTTTGTTGGCCAGTCGGCGGCACTTTTGACCAATATCTGCAACACTTCAAACTCATCCCGGATACTCTGTGGTTACGGCCATTGGCTTCTGTTGGCCATTAAATTGCATTACGGCCGGCAA